>CM032438.1:5100000-5700000 GCA_019049465.1 Dryas iulia moderata
ATAGGTTTTTTTCACCTACCCTCCTTTATGGGGAAAGGCGTATATATTAGTAAATATGGAGGTCACACACATACGTATCATTACGTTACGATCATATAAAGAAAAATATTTTTTGTCCTAATGCTATTCTTTATATTATCAACGTGGTCGTTTTAAACAAAATATACATCCACGTTTTGAATCAAAGTCATTGATTTAGATTTATTTTTCATAATATGATTTTACGTTTTCTACACATTTTGAAATTTTTGACATTATTTTGACAATCATTTTTCAATCTAACAACATAATTTGAATGTATAAGAAAACAGTTGAAAAACTACTTAATCGATAAAAACATCGTAGCTTCCATATGAAAAATAAATGATTGTATTGCGTGTCTCCCCGTATTATTAGACATTTTCCACGTTTTCGAATTTCCTTTGTTCTCGGCCTTTAATAAAACTTTGAACGATGTTACTGATAATAATCACCTAGTTTTTACATCAATAATCTACGATTAAAAATAACTTGTGGTCTATTTTGGTTATAACCATATATTGTTTCTTTGTTTGTTTACTAAAAATATTTAAAATTATTATTTTGTAAGATGCGACTGCTACGTGCCATAATGGTAGGTTTATTTAGGTATTGAACTTATTTTTACATATCTATCTAATATGATAAATATGTTTTCCGTAATGAAATGGTAATGCTTACTATCATAATTTAAGTTACTGTTGCATTATTTAAGTTACTGTTTTTGGATAGTAAAAAATGTAATTCACGCCATTTCCCCGTATGAGTATAAATACGCAAGATAATGAAAGATCTTAATATGAAAAAATTGCGTTCTCTACTCTACGCCGAATTTTCAGCTTACGTATTGAGTTCCCAGCTCAACTAGCAGCTTTACGTTTCTTCTAGTATAACAGGGTAGTAAGAGAGGGCCTAGTGTCAAGATACCCTGTCCTCTATTGGAAATTTAAATGTAATTCCCTCAAGCGGCAATCGAGCCCGCAACCATGGCGTTGAAAAGCAGACGTGACACTGCGACACTAAATTTAATATAATCATTTAATATTAAGAGCGGGATCAAAACATGGTGTTTAAAGATAGACGCTGTCTCAATATGATACGATATTCTTCTATAATATTAAAAATAAAATATTAAATGTGGCCAGTCGTTGCCCAGTGGCACAAGCGTGTGACTGTAAACGACTGGTTGTGTGTTAGATTCCCACTCGAGGAGTGGAAATATTTAATATTTCTATTTTCTTCGCTCTGGTGTCAAGATAAAGCGCGGCGTTAAGTTCCGCCACTTAACACGCAATGCCTCCGAATTTGGAGGAAAGTGGGGAACGGAGTATCTTAATACTAGGTTTCCTCTGCCTACCCTGCTGTGTGCGGGATACAGCGGGAAGCTATAAAAAAAATAAAAAAAAACGACTTTTTCTTCGTATGACTTTTTTGTAGCTTAACACGGCTGCCTTTATATTACAATATACATATAAGCGAACCCAAATAAATAGGTCGACGATATTTACTTCCAATGGTGGCGGCAACAGTTCTTTGTGCGTCATTCTTAAAATATAATCTTATATTGTATAAGATATTTGTATATTTATATGAATGTCGTGATTTCGTCATTCTCATTTTCATTGTATTTTGTATGGCGCATGTTTATTTTGAAACTTCGAATTGTGTCATTATTGTTTCACAAACAGCTAAAATTAAATTTTTGTCAGATTTTTATATGAACACAATATGAAAAATAATTGAGGTATTTAATATAAGAAATTGAATTGAATTTTTATATGGAATTGAATGTAGATTATTTTTGTAAATAGCATAGACAACTTATAATATTACATTTTTTTAATTTTTTATTATTTTTTCTTATTTGAATAAATGTCTCTTTATTGTTACTTACATTGTACTTATGTAAAATATTCTTTTGTAACTTAAACGTGCGTCCTATATTTTTAAAATTTACGTTGTTTAATTTTATGTTAACTTAACTTTAAATATTTATTTATTTTTAAGCAGCTCTACGTTTTTCTCGCATAGCGGGTTAGTTAAAGAAAACATAGTGTTAAGACACTCCGTTATTGATTGAGACTGCGTGTTCAGTGGCACTTTGTTTTAAGTACCAGAGCGAAGAATTGAACATTTAAATATAATTATTTCTCCGAGCGGGAATCGAACCCACAACCATCATATTTCAGTCAGACGCTGTGCCACTGTGCCACGACGGTCTCAAATACTTATAATGCGCCTTATGTTGACTTAATTTACAATATATTTATTTTCAGTACTTCCTAATAAATAGATATATTAATTTATTACATATAAAAGTAACAATTAATGAATTTTATTCCAGTGCTGCAACCCGACGTGCGCCAGTAGCAGCTCCTCCACCCCTTATGGAAGGAGAGGCTCTGGCGTCAAGGCTACTTGAGTTACAACCGCAGGGAGCTAAATTTTTGGCGTAAGTATATTAAAATATTAATATAGGACTAAAAAATAATTTTATAAAACCTACTACTTATTACTACATGGAAAATGGAATTTTTATACATCTTCTAAAATTTATTTTTCAATTTCCCGAGTGTTGTGAATAACATAATGTGACCAACATATGATTTTATTAGTATTAAGCCAGCAATATTTGTATACACTAAAATATTGCTAACCTTTTAAAAGATTTTTTAAGTGGTAAACAATATTGTAGCGTATAGAAAACTATATAAAACTTTATTTAATTATTTATTTATTACCTCAAACACAAAAAAAAATTACTGTTTTATATATTAAAGTTGAATTTATAATCTTACATATTAATCTTGAATAATTAATTTTCCAGACCAGTTATAATCGAAGTACCAATTTTCACTGCATCATGTCCAGAGAGGGAAATCGTAATCCTACGATCCGATACTGGCGAGACCTGGCAAGACCACTACCTACATAATAACGATAACCCCATGATACAGGTATATATAAATTATATTAAAAACTGTATAAATGTAAATTAATTCAAATAAATATATACACAAAATAGTCATATCAAAAAAATGTAGCCGGAAAGTAGTGTTCGAACATACGGTTTTCTAAAATTTATTTTGAAAACAAAACAAAATCAATTCAGAAATTCGAGAAATCGAATTTCAGAAATCCCATTATAATAATATATAATTGTGAAAGGAATATATTATTGTTCTTGTCGTTAAACTGGTTTTGGGAACCGAACCCCATAACTAACCGCTATACAATCATGTTTTTAAATATAATATAGTATATAGAAATAATGTTTGTCTAAAACAAATTATTCCATTTAAAACCATTTTTCCCACAATTTCCAGGAAGCCCTAACCCGCGAGAGACAAGACCACGGCAACAGTGGCGAGTCACTAGGAGAGAACGGAGAGAGAGTCACTCGCATCATAACTTGCGACTTCCCACACTACTTGGCGGTAGTGTCCCGAGTGCGCCAAGAGGTCCACATTATAGGGCCCGAGGGTGGCACTATATCTTCTGCTCATATACCGCAGGTGAATTTATTTTTCTTTATTTGTTAGGTTTTTGGTTTTAAATTAATAAATTAATAGAAAAAATATAAACTTTAAGATTTTTTTTTCGTATTAATAAGATAGGCAGAGAGGACTTAGTGTCAAGACACTTTGTTCTTCCTTTTCCACCCTAATTCTGGCTTTCTGCTACCACTCAAATGAATTTATGATTCCACTATAAATTTATATTATTTTATGGAACAATGTATAGTATGTATTCCTCTGAGTGTGAATCGAATCCACAACCAATAGTGTTGCGCCACTATGACCTTGAATCTCTTAATGCGGATGTAATCAGAAAATGATTAAATTATATTGTTAAAAAATTCGAACAATGTGACAGGTTAGAATAACAGATTTTTGTAATCTACGATAAAGAAGTGGTTGAATATTGACTTACTTGAGTGGAAGGTGACTGGTATGACTCCTTTGGTAGAAAGAGTTATTCTGATTGTTTTGATAGCATTAACTTATTACTGAAAAAAGAACTAAATTATAATAATAACAACAGTCTCTCGCTTTTTCCTGCGTAGCAGAGTAGTTAGGAAGAACCTATTGTCAAAACACTCGATTTTACTTTCTGCCCGAATTTTAGATGTTGTATGTTGAAAGACAGAACTTAACCTTGTGTTTTGTCTTGGCACCAGAGCGGACAAATAAAAATAATTATTTTCCGAATTCGGGATTGAAATCCACAATCAAACGCATTTACAGTAGTATATTTGAATTTAAATATATGTACTAAGAAAGAAATAATATTTAATTTATTGAATATTTACATTAGATAAAATCGACACAACGTTGAAGAAGACAAAACTGTGCAAAATCATTGTGACAATCTGAAAATCTATATAGTGTTAAGTGGTGAAACTTAACGCCGCGCTTTCTTCGACGCCAGAGCGAAGAAAATTTAAATATTATTTTATTTACTCCTCGAGGGGGAATCGAATCCATAATCAGTCGTTTACAGTCACACATATGTGCCATTGAGCGACGACTGGCTCCATTTACATATAAATATAAGAATTTAATCTATCTATAAAATATAGTAATAATATCAATATAAATCTGTTTACCCCCAGGTCCAAGCGCTGTTCCCCCCGGCAGCTCTAACAAAGCGCATCCGCGTGGGGCTGCAGGCGCACGGCGCCGCGCCCGGCCTGTGCGCGCGCGCGCTGCCGCGCCTCGCCGCCGTGTCGCCCGTGCTCACGGTCGAGCCGAGGCGGAGGAAGTTCCACAGGTCCATCACGCTGACTGCCCCCTTACCGCATTGTGTTGACGCTAAGGTGAGGTAGATTAGTAGGAATAATAATCATTTCCATAGGCCAGAAAATAGGCCAGTCGTGGCGCAGAGGCACAAAGTGCGATTGTATACGACTGTATAGCGACTGGTCGTGGGTTTCGATTTCCCACTCGAGAAGTGGAAATATTTAATATTTCCATTTTCTTCGCTCTGGTGTCGAAGTAAAGCGCGGCGTTAAGTTTCGCCACTTAACACGCAGTACCTCCGAATTCGGCGGAAAGTGGGGAACGGAGTGTCTTAACACTAGGTTCCCTCTGCCTACCCTGCTGTGTGCGGGATACAGCGTGAACCTAAAAAAAAAAGAAAAAAAAACATGTAGGGAAAGTAGATAAAAAGTCTCAGTGTTGGGTATAGACACATTGTGTATTGGGTTGCGGAATTTAATGCCATATTTGGTTTTTGGTTGTTTCACTAGAGTGAAAATATGATTTTAAGTAATATACATTGTCCGAAAATTTTAATCATTAAGAGTAATTTAACAACTGTAGTAATGTCGAATGTTTTTAACCAGAGATAAGCAACCCGCGATCTGCTTAGTAACATGACATATTATACACTTGATATAGAAAGATTTAAAAAATATATATGCAAAGGATATATCAGGAGACGTCCACTAAGAACAAATTTTACAAGATCAGCTTAAGGAGTTCTAAAGGCTCTCGCAATTTTAGATTTCATTAGTAAAA
This sequence comes from Dryas iulia moderata, assembly GCA_019049465.1. Taxonomy (NCBI): domain Eukaryota; kingdom Metazoa; phylum Arthropoda; class Insecta; order Lepidoptera; family Nymphalidae; genus Dryas; species Dryas iulia. The sequence goes on from CM032438.1 coordinate 5,105,541, forward strand.
GACACTGCTTATCAAGAATTTTGTGACAGGGCCGAGCTAAGATATCTATTCATTGTTACGCAAACAAAACCACGTTCCATAACTAGTTATTAAACAAATCTCTCCATTTACTTCCAGGTAAACAGCCATGATAAGCAATCTACAGCCAACTTGCGTCTGCTTTGCTCTATCATGGGAGGACAGGCCCGCGCCGTGTGGGAGGATGTCACGGGTTCTACTCCGCTCACCATCACTGATGATTGTGCTTCATTTACTACTACTGTTTCTGCTAGGTTAGTGTTTTTTTTTATTAAAAAGATTTTTACATTAAACATAGTTTTTGAAAGATATTAGGGATTTAACAATCGATTAATTATTATGAAATAGTAGTAAATGTCTTAATGGCACAGTGGATAAATCGCTGATTGTATTATGCAATGGTTTTGGGTTCAATTTCCACTTAGAGGATTGAGGAAAAAAATAAGTTTATTTCATTCGTTTTAATTTTTTACAGTCTGATAAGAAAAACGTGAATATTTTACTTCCAAATTGATTCGGAAAATTTGAAAGTTAATTAAAGTAATTAAATTTGAAAGTTAAGTTTTACATTAATTGTTAAATTTACTTGACCATGTGTACTTTTAACATTTTGAAAGTATTATTCACACACTTAGGAAATTGATAAAGACAAACAAAAGTTTACTTAATCTATTTTTGTACTTGTGTATTTTAAATAACTTATTCCGTTATCTGATACATTTTTTTGTCATTTCCAGATTTTGGTTGATGAATTGTCAAAACGTAAGCGACGCTACGAAACTAGCGACGGAGTTATACAGGTAATATTAGTATTATTGCTTATTTTTTTATTTTACACAAATTTAATATTCAATCACAAATTATATTCAAGATAAAATATACGTATTAAAATAAAATTTTTATTGCCATCTTTGATTCAAATCGATTAAGCAAACTAATGACTAGTTTGCAAACAGTAACAAGGGCATTAATTAACTAGTATTATATTATATTCTAATAATTTTTGTAACGATTGTTTTAATTGTTTTCGTTTATCTGCTCTGTTGGAAAATCAAAGCACAGTGTTAACTTCCGTCACAACACACGCATTGTCTCGAATTCAAACATAAAGTGGAGGACGGAGTATCTTGACACTAAGTTCTCTCTGCCTATTTGTTGCTATGAGCAAAAAAGCCTGAAGCTGAAAAAAAATGTTAAATATAATTTTATAATTGAAAATAAGTATTTCTTCGCTTTGGTGTGGATGCAAAGCGCGGCGTCAAGTTCCGCCACTTAACACGCAATGTCTCCTACCCTGCTGTGTGCGGGATACAGCGTGAAGCTTAAAAAAACAAAAAAATAAGTATTTTAAATATTTTTTACATTACAGAGAAATGCTGCTTGTGCCATTTGAAGTAAGAATAGTAGTTTTGGGGAAACGTCTCGACGCGTTGGAAGGACGACTTCTAGTACTATACATCACTGACAGATACGCCTATGACACTTTGTTGCACCAGGTATTGAACCTTGTACCACTGTTTTAAAGTATTATTGTTTTATTTTTTATTTATCTTAATACTAGCGATACCCTCGCGGTTTCGTCTAAGTAAACTATACAACTTTATATACAAATCTTTTAGGGATAGATTTTTGAAAAGAATAGCCTATGATTGATTCGGGGTCTTGAATTATTTTTATTGGAATATTTAAATTAACCGCGAAAGAGTAACAGACAAACAAACAGACTTTTGCATTTATAATTGAAGTATGGATGTAAAAAATGTTTGTTTTATAAATATAAAAGCAACAATGCACTTTATATTTAGTAAACTCAAAACCCCAAACCAAGCCTTTTGTTACCAGAAACTAAACTTAACAGAAATGAAAATAATTTTATTATTAACATTAACTTAATAACCCGTGGGTGGACGGGTTAAGAATACAATTCCCCCCGCCGCTGAGTAGCGTGGTAGCTTTAACGGGTAAAGGCGGGTAACCCAGTAGTTTGGTGGTAGGAGACTCGTTCTCCGACTAGCAAAGATGAACCGCCAAACATCTGACGATGTGTTCCGGTTCGATGGCATGTAAGCCAGCTATTCCCCACCATTCCCATCCTTCTTTCCTCCTTCTGTCCTACATCCCCGAGGCTGGCAACGCATCCATAACTGTAATGTTGTGGATGTCTATGGGCGAAGGTAACCACTTAAAACCAGGTTTTTAATATTCAAATAAAGGTTATTTCTTCTTAAATAACTCTTTTTTTTCCCTTCAGGAACACTACACAGAAGTAGCTCATTCGACAGCGGTGAGATTTTTGGACGGAAAGCCCATATATTTGGAGTTCTCAGGAAATTTAGTGCCGGTCACCAAATCGGGAACGCAACCTACGTTCACCTTTGAGGTATTGTAATCTCTATATTGTTTATATTCGATCTTTAATAAACTTTATAATTGAAGAAATATTGTAAAAAGGTTACTTTTTCATTTTATTCAAAATAATTGAATAAATATATTTTTTTTAAACACCCACATTAAGAAAATGTACTATAATTTAATATTATTATAGAATTTCTTTTATTATTAATACATAAAGGAAAATCTTAGAACACCATTAAACCAAAATGATGTATGCAAAGTTTGATATTAGGTTTATGCGAAGAAAGAGTGCAGAATGTTAATATTTTGTGATATTACATTAAAAAAAAACATAAATTAAATATGTATTAAAATAATCTACCATATTTTTGAGGTACATTTTTTGTATAAAGTGAAATACACGTTGCTAAGCAACGCATATTTTACCCGTCTATTGGACTACTAATTAACATAAATACCGTATTTTTTTCCAGTCCTTCAAAGACAACAGGGTTGAGTTCACAGTGAGGGTGAAACATCACGAGGAGTCGCCGTCCGGAAGGATCTACTTCATGAATGAACCTAAAGTAAATATTGTTATTTATTGTTATAGAAAATATAATTTTAGTTGAATTGAAAAGTCAGAGAGGCCTTAGTGTCAAAGCAAGAAGTGTTCTCACTGCGTTGAATTTCACAAAGTTAAGAACATAGTAATTTTTGACTTATATATTATTATTTTGCAACATATGTAGATCAATCATTAAGCTTATCGAAGCAGTCATATAATCACTTCTTTTACTAAAACTTTTAATCATAGTTTTATAATTAAGATGTATTTTTAACATACCGTATGAATAAAAAATAAACTTGTCTTGTAACAAATATTTTGATTTAAAATAAAACTATTTTTAACCGGATTAATCGCGTATATTATTGGTATTCGAAAATACATTTTAAGAAACCCGACGTTTCGAACACTTTACAGTAGTCCGTTGTCACAGGTAGAATGAGGTGGCATTCGTCTGTCAGTTGACAGAATAATATACGCGATTAATCCGTTTAAAAATAGTTTCATTTCAAAATGTGTAGTAATCGCGAAAACAAAAGATCATATTATTTTGATTTAAGTTTCACAAATTTGTCATTGTGACTCTGTTAGTTTATATAACTACTCGCGGCCCACTCACGGCTTCGCCGCGTGCACTATGCAACTGTTACGTTATATTGCCATCCTCGAGGATTTTGAGAAATAAAGAAGCCTATGTTAAAATTTGGATTATCAACTATATTTATGCCAAAATTCATTAGAATCCGTTAAGTAGTTTAGATTTTTCATATAAACTTCCATCTTCTATTTCATCCTTTTACAGGTTAATTTTTGAAGAAATAAGTATGTTTGACCCTGAATTATTTACTACTTTCAATCTAAATTTCATATAAATCGGACCGGTACATTAGCCGTGAAAACGTGACAGACAAGCAGACAGTTTTTCGGATTTATAATATAAGTATGGATATGTGAAATGCCATAATAAAACAAATTTAATATCATATTTTCCAACAACTTCATAATTCCACATAAATAACATATAATTAAATAATAATTTTTATAATAGGTAGCAAAAGGTGAACAACAAACGAGTCCGGCGTGCGTGCTCGACGTGGCGCTGCCGGAGCGCATCGCGCCTCGCGCCGCTAAGAGCCACTTGGATTGCCTTAACTTGGATCAATCTGGTATGTTTGGGACGTATTTATTTTATTGGAGGGTAATCAGAGAGCTTAGTGTTAGAACACTCCGTTTTCTACTTTTCTGACTTGAGACTTTGTTCGTTGAGTTGTTGATCTTAACGCTTTGTCTCGCCAAGTGCAAGAAATTTCGTTTACGAGTATTTGAATTGAATATAATCATTTCCTTAACTAGAAATCGAACTCGCAAGCATCGCGTTTAAGTGAGACATTGTTCCACTACGTTATGACTACCTCACTTAGTGTATCTGATGATATATTTGTAATATGATGATTTATTCGTTCTCGTAAATCTCTATTGCTATAATATAAGTTATACTTTCTTACAACATTTAACCTTAAAACTTTTTCTTATTAAGAACCTTTTTAATTCAATTTTAAGAAAATATGTTAGTTCAAAAAATGAATGAATTAATTAAAATTCTATTTTCATTCATTTCTCTTTTTAGTGTGACGCACACTTATAACCCAAAAAATAATTCTACATAAACGTTTTTTTTCAATGAACAGGTTTCGATGCACTTAAAGACGAGCTGAGCTTCCACTGGGGCGACCACAACCACAGCGTGGGACCTCCCTCCATACCCAGCGAGCCTGCACCTATACTGAATGGACATGTTAGTATTTATATATGTATAAATATGTATAATTAATGTTATTTCAGTTTATAAATTGGTAAAATCTAAAATCTCCAATTGTATAAACACTATGGTAACTGCATTTAGAGACTAACTTACAAAACTAACATTCCGTCAAAATATTTGACACTTATGGTCTTATACTTTTTATTCTGATTCCAAATGTATTATAAAACTTATTTCTAAAATAATTTGGGGCTCTCTCTACCTTCATTAAATGACTCTCTCTACCTTCCTACCTTCAATAACAGACAACGCACAGTTAAAAGTACTGGTTGCAAGCAACTCTAGTTTAGCATGTGTGGGAAGTTTTGGGAAACACTATTTTGCGAAATCTCAATAGAAATTGAAAGATTTTAAACTTTATGCTGGCGACAATTTAGTTTTTTTGTTGCCGTATGTAATAATTTTATTTATAAATATTTTAATTAAATTATTTGTACATTACAGGATAAATCAATCGCTAACGGCGATGTGAAATACCCATCCACCCCTGTCACTAAAGAGACTGAAGACAAAGACAGCAAGCCTCACGGTTAGTATGAATTTTATAAAAAATAATTATTTAAATAAATATATTATATAAAAGCATTTTGAAAATATATCCTATACAATATCTTTCTATATAATTATATTTTCTTTGACTTGAAACTAACAAAGAGCACAAAATTGACTAATTGTATACAATTAGTTATTATTTACTTTATTTATAGTATATGTAGTAGTATTCCATACATTCCATTACATGTCATGCTAGTTCAACCCATACACATGTAGACTCTGCTTTGCAAGATACACACAAAAAACTATATTTTAAATATATTTTTAAGTTATTATTATTAATATGTACGTATATTCTTATTATTATATTACGATGAAATGTTTCGGTTTATTATACATGTATAATATATAGTATAACTTCTCTTATACAGACGTTTGGACATTTTGTAAGTAATTAGTTAAAAACAGTAGATTAATGAATGATTTATTTCAGTAAACGGTGACCAGCACGTTGATTCAAATAAAACAAAAGCTACTTTTGATTCCGATGAAGATAAAACACCTATGAATACTCTAGAGAAAGGTAAAAAGAAACCAGAAGGTTTCTTAGGTGGTCTTGCGGATAAAGTCAAGAATGTGTTCAGTCATAGCGAAGACAAAGAAGATAGTAAGGAATCTTCACCTAAACCACAACCAAAACCGCGTGAATCTAAAGAAAAATCACCTCCGAAACCTGCCCCTAGACTTATTAACGAAGATTTGCTTGAAAAAGTTGAAGATATGTTCAAAGATGTACGCTCTAAACCACACAAAGATGACGATGATGTTAATAATCAAGTGTACGCGACGAAACTAATAGTTGAAGAAGAATCTCCCAATGACTTACGTTTGAAGACAGAAGAAGTGTACCACCAGTATGAGCATATGCAACCCGTGGATACGCCCTTACATTGCAAGACAAGTGATCCGTTCATATTCTACACAGGATGCTGCGAAGGCAGATTTAAGAAAGGTGAAAAACATAGACACGACGAAACCTCTAATCTGGCGGATAGAATCGAACAAGTTGCGTTCGTTACTAAAGAAATCAGTGAAAGTGCAGAAAATGATCTAAAAGATGGTCTCGATAAAGCGGCAAAAGAAAAAGATAATATCAAACAACAAGCCATCGAAATCCAAGAGGATATTATTGTAAAATCGGAAAATCTCAAGAATGATCTTATTAATAAGAAAGAAGAATTGAAATCGAATATTGAAAATAACGTCCAAAACGTTAATAATGCAGTGAATGATAAATTAAACGAATTATCTGAATCTGCAGATAAAGCTAAAGACGATACTAAAGCGAAAATTGTTGATGTGCAGACAAAGGCTTCTTCAGATATTAATAATATTATGTCTTCTGCTAATGGCAAAGTGAACAATGCGATTGAAGCTGTTGGCAATGCTCAGGAAAATGCTAAGAGCAAGTTTAATGAACTTGATTTTGCAGCAATGGAACGAGCTGAAGAAATAAGACTCAGGGGTCAAGATAAACTATTCCAGTTAGGAAAAACAATCGAAGAAACATCTGAAGACATCACAGATGCAGCGCAAGACAAAACTAATTCAATTTTAAATAAAGTGAACGATCTTAAAAATGATGTAAATAAATCTACTCAAGAAGTGAAAACAGAAGTACAAAATCATGCTGAAAATATTAAGGACAAAGCGAACAACGTCAAAGAAAATGCTAAAAGTACAATAGAAGAAGCCAAAGTTGCAGCTAGCGATAAACTCAATCAATTAGGTGAATCTGGTGATTCAGTCAAAGAAAAAGGCCATAAATCAAAAAATAAGAATAAAAAAGAAAAGAAATCTAAAGAAGGCAAGAATTTCTTCACAGGGCTTGTCCATAACATTTTTGGCGAAAAAGAAAAAATTGAAGATGATATCAAAGGAAAAATTGTTGAAGGCAAGGATTCGGCGAACAAGTTAGCTAAACAGGTCTCTGACGCAAAGAGTGAGTTAGAAGACAATCTTTCCAAGGAACAAGATAAACTGAAAGAGAATACAGAAACAGTAGTGCAAAATGTTCAAAATAAAAAGGATGAATTAGTACAAAATGTCAAAGATCAGAAAGAAGGATTAATAAAAGATGCAAAAGACAAAACAGAATCAATTGTACAGAGCGCACAGAACCAGAAAGATGAATTGTTACAAAACGCTAAAGAAACTAAAGAACAGGTCATAAAAGATACGAAAGATAAAATAGAGGATGTAGCTCAGACTGTACAAGACAAGTCCAGTGAAGTTATACAAAGCGCGACAGATAAGAAAGAGGAGTTAATACACAATGCACAAGAAAAGAAAAATGAATTATTGGAAAAAGCACAAGATGTTAAAAATGACTTAATACAAAATACGAACGACGCAAAAGATTCATTGATTCAAAATGCCCAAGATAAAGCAAATGATGTATCACAGAGCTTACAGAACAAAAAAGATGAGATTTCGCTTGCAGCTGAGGAGGTGTTAAAGAGTGCTCAAGATAAAAAAGATGAACTTTTACAATCTGCACACGACCAAACCGAAAATGTCGTTAAATCTGTAAACGACAAAAAGGATGAACTGGTACAAAGTGCCCAAAACACAGCCGAATCCATCGTTGATAACGTTAATAATACAAAAGATGAAATAGTACAAAATGTTCAAGACGTAAAGAATGACGCAGTACAAATTGCACAGAACAAGAAGAAGGAATTAGAAGACTCTGTATTAGATACAAAAACTACAATTGAAAATTCTATTCAAGATAAAACTCAACAAGCTAAAGATAAACTGGAAGAAGCTAAAGCGGGTGTACAATTTGCAATTAGTGAAAAGAAAGATGAATTAATAAACGCTAAAAACGCAGCACAAGACGAGGCCGAGGACAGACTGAACAGAATAAGGCAAGAAGCTGAACAGACAACTGACGAAATCAAAAGAGCCGCAGAGGAAAAAATCAATGCCGCTGTTAATAAGAAATCTGAAGTAGAAAGCAACATTTCAAACAAATTCAGTGAAATAAAGGACAATGGATTAGACGAAGTACAAAGGATTCAACAAGCGGCTAGCGATAAAGGAAATGAATTACAAAAATCAGCGTTAGAAACGTTTGATCTGGTTCAGAACTCAGCCTCTAGTGCTTTCGACTCCGTTGAAAGTGCCGCGAGGGATAAAGTTAGTGCCGCTAAGGACTCGTACGATGATGTACAAAGTTCCGCCAGAGACACTTTGGCAGACATACGGGATGATGTTCAAGGTCTAGAAAGTTCTGCTCAGGACACTTTACGCAGCTTCCAAAGCTCCGCGGGAAATACGTTCGATAGCTTAGACGAATCTGCCCGAGATTTAATCGGAGGTGTGCAAAGTACTGCGTCTAGTGCAGAAGAGAGTTCAAAGGAACTTTTTGGTAATGTTAAAGATAGCTTTGAAGGTTTCCAAGTAGCAGCGGGAAATAAACTAGAGGACATAAAGGGTTCAGCCAAGGACAGGCTGGAGGAAGTCGACGATAGCTTGGAGAGAGCTAAGGACAGTGCTAAGAAAAGTGAGGAGGTAGTAGCAGATACAATCGCGAATGAAGCTGACAAGTTCACAAGCAGTCTTAACGACTTGGGCAATTCAGTTTTCGGAATATCCGGGAAAGGTTAGTAGCTTTTAGAGTATCTGCTAATTCTGTCTGTCACTTATTGCTAATAAAGCCCGAATCATTGCTAGTTTTACAATAAAATGTATTTATAATAGTATATAATAGAGAAATTATTTGTAGGATTCATGAAAGATTCCAGCACGAAGTTGCTTGAATCGGAAAAGTCACAATCATCGCCCCACAAGAAGAGTTCAGGGTAAGTTTTCAAACAATTAAATTATTAATAATGTCTTCTTTGAAAATAATGATAATTTTTTCCCAAAAATGTATATAACACGTCTCACGCCATTGTGCACTGAACTAATTCACCGAAAAAATCACTGAAATCTTTCCACTCCATAATAAAATACACTTCTTTTTATTGTACTGTCAAATATTTTATATTGTTTTTAACATGGTTTAAACTGAAGCTTATTTACAGTATGTTCATCAATTAAGTTATTATTAATTATTTTAAAATTCTCTATAGTCTAAAGAAATATAATTTAGTATCGAATAAATCATTATCTTTGGTGTAAACCAATTAAACATTGTTAATATAATTTAAAAAAAAAACAGCTTAAAATAAAATATTTGACAGTACACAAATAAAATTTTAAAATTGGCAACCCTCTGAAATTTAAATTAATTTCACAAAAACTTAAACTGGGTTTAAACCACAGTTTACCAATACATTTAAGAAACAAAAAATCCCAAATACTCCAATCACAATGCCCGCTAACTCACGCACGCCTTACAGAATACCGAAACTGAAAAGGAAGAAATAAGCGAACGAGCGACGCCGAACGATGTATGGTACATAGTGTAGCTTTAGACGTGTAACTATTTATTGTTATTGCACTATTGTTTCACGAGTGCTTGTCTAATGATACTCAGAAACGTCGATTAGCTAGTAAACGTTATATTGTTTATATTTGCAGCCATTTAATGTCAGTTAAGCGGTTGCTGATGGGTCTGAGTGCGATGTCAGCTGAATAAAGTGCTTATTGGCAGACTTTGGTTTTTTTTAATAAAACGTTTTTAACTTAATGACTTTGTTAAAAAAAATATTTTTTAAACTACAGTTATTTTAAATAAAAAGTTTTAAGTTTACTTTACAATCGTTTTTAAAGTGAAAATCAGTATAATAATGAACACATTACGATGGTGCTCTGTGAAACAATAGTCTTATTTGTAGTATTGTGTAAGTTTCTCTGTGGATGTCTATGTGATTTATTTGTACTCCATTTTGAAGATTTTAGAGATTATTCATGTCACTCGAATTTACAATGGAAGTTGTTGGACGGTGCCTTTATTATTAATATATTTTTTAATAATTCCGTAATTATTATTCTGAAAAAGTTATTTATATAGTGGAAAAATATTTAAAAAATAGTCTTATTTTTCTTTTCTAAACAGCTTGAAAGCGATTTTAACAAAATTATGTCTATTATTAATAATATAAATAAAACTGCAATTTTTCCCGCGCTTACAACGCTTCCATTGTCAGTACAAACGAGTACAGCCATTTTATGGCAAATTTTGACGTTACGATTTCAAAGAAATCAAGTCTTAGTGCTAGTTAATGGTATTAATGCAGATTTATAAATGTTTTTTTTTTAATTATTATTATTATTATTAATAATTTATACAGATTTATGTAGATTTTAAATTGTGTCTATATTCTTGCCTATCTTGATATCGCTTTTGTTTTACAATCCAAGGTTTTATATTTTGACTTTTTAAATAATAATTAATTGTAGTAATATTAATTAATATATTTGACAGTCGTTTCGTTGCTATTTAAGAATCTATGTGCTTACGTCTAAGCTTGTAGGCTGTAATAGGTTTATTTTCGCCTGATTTTTTTTAAAAAAAACTTTGACATTCAAATATATTTTATTATTTTTTTTAATATTTTTATCACACCAGCCCACAAGCGCAGACGTAACGATGTGACTTTTAATCAAATAATTTGCATTTTATATCTAATATTAAGTATTTATATGATTAGATGCAATATCGATGTTTTGTGTTGCATAATTTATTATATTTTAAAAGTGTTTTCTTTGCAAAGTTTACACAGCTTTTGTACAGTATTCGGTGTGTTCGATCCAAAAGATCGACGTCTCCAGTTTCATAGATCTGCTAGGATATTTATTTTTATATATAAAAAACTTTGGTTTTTAACGTAAAGTCACGTACGTGCATGTCTAATCAACAATTATTGTGTAAAATCGTTTTTTTTTCTCTCGTGATGTATACATATATGTATATTTAAGAATAATGCACAATGTAAAATGAATCAATATTCGAAACGAAATTAGCGAGAGTAGCGCTTGCTTCGCTTGTCTCTCTGTTAGTTGTTAATATATTATACGAAATGTTCACGATCAATGGGCTTTTTATTTATTTTTCTTTTATTATTATTATTATTTTGTTTAAGGCTTATTTAAATGTGTGCTTTTAATTGTGCGTACTTTAAAAAAAATAGATTTATTTGTATAACTGCAGTTTAAACTGCAGTTAAAAATGAATAGAATGATCAAGTAATGAAAGTCAACGATTAAGTATTTTTAATACAATTTTAACTATATATATCCATAAATTTAAAAATATGGATGGAAAAGTAACTGGTAAGAATGTATAAGAAATGAAATTGCAACCTCGCACTAAGCATTGCTCCTGCACGAGTACAAGCTTTTGGTAAGTTATTTTGCGCCATTACATTATTTTTGTTTGTGTTACATTCTCATTTTTACATGAAATGATTGTTCATGGCCACGCTCATTTTGTTTTGATGTCACTTAAGCAATTGTCGCTTGGTATGAAAAAATGAATTCAGTATAGTTTTTTAAAAAATTGAATTTATCAACGTATCAAAAGAATAAATTATTCCAAAAACAATAATGTCAAAATTTTGAGATTGTTAAATTTATTATATTTAGCAAATTAATAATTAAATAAATTGAATTGGACTGCCAATGCACTATATGATATGCACTTTGCACAATGCACTATATATAGGTACTTGTAGGTATTAACAAGTTAATGAAACAAAATTTACTATTCTAATAAAATATTTGAAAAATGGTGATGGCTGAAACCAAACAAAAAATACTTCTTAATTTTTCTTTTTGTTTTTTAATAACCACCAAAATATTATTTATATTTATTTACTTATATATTACAATATATGTTCCAGTTTCTTCTCCAAGCTCCGCCGCAACCCTTGAACATTGAAACCCGCCATTTACTTCAACGGTTCGTATTCATAATTAAATGTTAACTGTGTAATGATTGCAGTTTTAATAATTAAACAACTTGTTTATGCCAAAATTGCAATTTTGAACAAACTTATATAATATATTTTAATGGTAAACCCAATAAGTTTCTATTTTTGTTATTTTTTCATATATTAATAATATTATTTAGTAGTTATATATTTTGAAGTATATTTTGGCATAATATAAGTCCAGTGCGCGTAGAACGTAGCTAGAGTGATAGTCACCGTACATTGTCGATTTTTAATATATATTAATTTTTTTTCTTAGGAAATTTGACTAAATATAGTATAATAGAGAAATATCTCATTATTCCCCATTGTGAACTCTCACTTTCTTCAAGTAAACAAAAAGTTAATATGTGTATAATTTAATTATAACTTATGCAAATTATGAAAGAGCTGAAATGCTAGAAAGCATTGCATAGTAATATTAATATAATATTTTAAGGCTTTAATAAATTACAAAAATAATTATTTCTTGTAATGCAAAAGTCGAAGATGATAATTCATTAAAAACGTTTTTTTAGAAAACATAAGAGAAGAACACAGCGTTAGAGCGCTTGGACGGTGTTCAAGAGTCGTGGATTCAAATCCCATTGCGTTCAAATTTTTAATACTTTTTTAAAAATGTTTTTAGTGTGACCTTTTGAAAATGTTAAAATACTATAATTGTTTTGTTCTAAAATCTACAATGTGCGGTACTAATAGTACCTGAAAATGGATTCTTAGAAATCGTTTGACTGTTCAACTTTAGTTAAGAACTGTGTCCAGAATTCGATCATTTTCTACAATCATTTTGACTGTTTATATAATAAGTATATATTAGGAATATTTTTTCCATAATTATTATTATTAATTATTATATTATATTATATAAATGTTATTATAGTACGCGCATTCTAACTTGAAAGGTCGGAATCAAGCTGTAATAGGTGTCTCAGAACCGTTTCTTAGAGAGTGACTAGTGGAAGTAATGAGGCGTAGATATGAGTGGTCAAGATAAAATGCGCCTACTATACCCCTTATAGCCCACCTCGTGGCGTCGCAAGTCATTTTGTAATGTGTATAGTTTATCATTAATTGTATTAATGATCATTTTATACATGTGGTGCTTCGTTAAAACGTCGGAATTAAAGAAAATTATAACTTCTAAAACGCCGTCTGAACAATATCTATTCAATATAATATGCGACTAGAGTATTTTTTATATGTACTCCAAAGTATATTTGTTTTTTTTTTTATTTTAAAGTTAGAAGTCTGAAAATCATTAAGAAATGCTAAGAATCAGAAGCCAGTGTCTCGCAGTGACACAATGTCAGACAGTAAGCCCGATTGGTTGTGAATTCGGTCCCCACACGTTGAAATATTCATAATTTAATTATTTCCATTTCTCTGCTCTGGTGAACAATACAAAACGCTTCGTAACTCAACACGCAATGTCTCATAGTCAAGTGGAAATTGAAAAATGGAGTGTTTTCATACTAAGCTCTCTCTCTCTCTGACTACCCTAGGGCCTTTCAATTATTACGTGAGTCATCTAAATTCTTATAATATTATAATTATAACATAAAAAACAATACATTAATTGAAAAATGTTTACATAAGCATGGCAGAGGGAAGAGCTTTGCTTACTTTTGCTGACAAGGGGGAATAGGGGTAAATAATTGTAATAAATCTGCTTGACGTAATACTTGAACGGTCCCCCTGCTATGTGGAAGAAGAAACCGATAACAGTAATGACTATTAATTAAAAAACAACTCAAGTCGCATATTAATTGATATTACCAATTATTAAAGCACATATTGTTTTAAATACATACTTCTCTCTCATTTTGTGCTTGCAAAGTGACTTTGAGTAAAATATTTATGTATGTATTTCAATAATTAATACTATTGTGGTGCATCTAAGATGCTATTATACATAATATTATGAATATTTTCTTGATTTTTGTCTTATTTTTTTCTAAAATTTAATTTTTAGTATCAGAAATCAATACCTTATATGTTAAATAAAGTGTTAATAAATAAAATAACTTATATTTTCCTCAAGTATTGTTCATTTCTTCTCATTTTGAACAGAAATTTAAAAGCAAGATTAAAATTTATTTTAGTTACGATATTACAACTTCAATTATTTTAAATATATTGATTTTAATTATTCATATTTTAGCATTGTGTCCTTTTTTAAATAAAAATCGTCTATTTAGTGCCTAAGTTATATTAATATAAATGTGACTATATGTTAGATGTTAACAAAAATAAGTTGTAATAAGCGTATAAGAATTTCGACGTAGCTGGTAGTAGAACTAGTGGCTTAGCGGTAATAGCTCTTGGACGGTTCCCAAGAGGCGCAAGTTCAAATCCAGCTGCAGTCAATTTTTTAATACGTTTTTTTAAATATGTTTTTCAATTTCTTAAATGTGTGAATAACACTTTAAATGTTTTTAAAATAATTGTCTTTCTTAACTTAAAATGTGCTAAATTCCATTATTAATATAATTGTTTATATTAATGTAAGATTTTTTTTATTATATTGTAAAAGTTCTAAAATTATATTTAATAAGAGTTTGTTTCAAATATATTGTATTCAGTATAAATTTTAGCATAAAAAAAGTGTTATTTTCGTCTAAAAACCTCTAATATATGATGAAAAATCAAAAATTAGTTGAATAATTTGCAAAATATCGTTTCAATTGTTGTAATTTAATGATTTTAATAATATTTTTTAAATGTTATGTTAAGGAAATATAAAACATTGTTTCTATATTAAAAACACTTATATTTCACATTGAATGTGTTATAATTTGTTCCGTAGTTGTTGTATCTTTAACTACAAAACAAGAAGCCCACAATAATTTTGAATGTACTGTGATGCCAA
Organism: Dryas iulia moderata; assembly: GCA_019049465.1. Taxonomy (NCBI): domain Eukaryota; kingdom Metazoa; phylum Arthropoda; class Insecta; order Lepidoptera; family Nymphalidae; genus Dryas; species Dryas iulia. Next base: position 5,120,594 of record CM032438.1, read on the forward strand.
ATTGTAATGAAAATTATGTAAAAAGTTTAACTTTTGTTAATTTATTATTAGAGTCTATTGTCACACTATTTATTGCTTTTAGTAATAAATTTTATTGCGAATATTTTTGTGTTTTATTTTATTTACCTTACTATAAAGATTTAAGTAAGTTTTTTCAAACAAGTTTTTTTTTTCAATAAGTTACTTCAGAAAAAGTTCTATCTGATCTGCTTATATTTTTTTTTAAACAATTCGATACTTATAAATGCGAAAGTGTGTCTGTTTGTCTATTACGCTTTCACGGTTAATCTACCAGTCCATTTTGGATTAAATTTAGAATGAAAGTAGCAAAAAATTCAAGGTCAAACATAAGCTATTTATTTTTGAAAAATTTAAACCGCTTGACCGATTGTAATGAATTTTGACTGTAGTTGAAGCATAAATAATCATAGGCTAGGTACTTTATTTTTCAAAATCCACCCCGAGGGTTGCTATATAACGAAACAGTTACGTTGTATTATATATCAGCCCGCTAGTAACATTATAAAGTATGAGTAGGTTCTTTCGAATACGGGCGTAAAGTGAAAAGCGGAGTGTCTTAACACTAGGTTCTGTCTGACACCATGCTTTCTACGCTCAAGAAAAGGAAAAAATAAAAGACAATATTAAATACTATTCAGTGTAATATAAAACAGTGTATATAAATAGCTTTCTATATGAAAATTAATTTAAAATCAACAAATACAATAATTTCGATTATGTGGTAGTTCATTTAATACTTTTATTCCATAAATTAATATATATGAAATATATTAAAATCAACACTAAATTATATTTACGAAAGACATAATCACACAAACAAATACAAATTATTACTTAATAGTACAAAAATAATATTTAAAGTAAGCGGAAATTGTTACAGCAATGTGTAACTGGAAAAGCAAATAAAATATATATTCCTAAATAAATACAATAAACAATCTGTAAACAAATTAAAGAAGAGAATAGAGAAATATTTAAAATTTCAAATTTCAAAGATCTGCATCGATCACATCAACAACGAACAATCGATTTTAAGTGCATAAAAATAATTAGCCTTAAAAAATATTCATTTAAAAGAAATACACATCATTTTTTCTTATGGAAAAACATAATTCATTCATAAACATGTTCAGTTTTTTATGGGAAAAAAATAAAATAAAAGAAGTATTGGTAATATTTCATTATAAAATCTAACACTAATATTAATCAATATAAGGCACGTTTTAAATTCTTTACTATAAATGAAACTATTTTTTGATTGACTTCATTGTGTATATTTTTGATATTCAAAAACACTTTTCAGAAAACTAAACATTTTAAATTCAGAGTCTATCTATAATATTAGTAAACTATTAATCTATAACACGTTAAAATAGTTTCATTTAAAATGTATAAAAATCATATTTATTTACTTTTAAACATTTTTAAAGTGTTATTCCACACTTAGGAAAATTGAAAAAGACATTTAGATAACGTATAAAAATTCGAACGCCTGAATAGCATATATACTAAATAATATATATTCTAACTACAAAAATAAGTTGTAATAAAGCGTATAAGATTTTTGACGCAGCGTGTAGTACAACGCATGGCTCATTGGTGAGAGCGCCTGGATGGTATTCACGAGGCGCGGGTTGGAATCACGCTGCGTTCAAATTTTTATACGTTATCTAACATATTTATTTGCTTATTTATTTTAATAGTAAACTTAAAATATAATATTCACTTAATTTCACTAAATTAAAACACAACCTACACTTTGTAGACAGTTGTTGTTAAAAACAATCATAAATCATACATTATACTAAATTGTAGTTTAACTACACGAATATGTATCTATATATTTAAAACTCATTTAATACAATAATAAAATCACGTTTCTAATATTCTTTCCTTTTAAAAGAAAATAGCTATTTCAATAAATATTTATTAGAAATTAATTACTTTACTACTGGCTTATTTTTGTTGGTGCACAGAAAAAAGAAAGGAAATACATACATATGTAGTTGCCATATTTAATATGTAATAAAACAATTTAATAAAATAAACATACATAATTATTTGAAATATGACAACAGAAACTACTATTTAAAATATTTAAGCACCCATTTTTAAAAAATATATAAAAATACACAAAAATTATATATTAAATATATTAAACACAAATTGCATTTTATTTTTAATTTGTAATTAATTATATAACAATTAATTACGTATTAAATCTCTTATTCAGCCAGCAAGTATGGTAAAGCGTTTTTTTATCTGTGGCTAACAAAATGGCGAACTTAATTTACAATTATTAATTGTAGCACCAACTTGTGTAAAATCATTTTATAATAATTAATATATATTGCTAAAATTGACTTACATTCTTATAAATTATTTAATATTCCTATATTATATATAAGTATCACAATATATTTGAAAAATCAACTTTGCATTATTTAATAACAGTATATATAAAAACATGATGAAGGTCATATGTCACAAAATTTAAATTCTTTTCGACAACATTTTAAAATGACTTCAAGCTTTTAAACATTTTTAAAGTGTTATTCCACACTTAGGAAAATTGAAATAGGCATTTAGAAAACGTTTAAAAATTTGAACGCAACGGGATTCGAACGCATGCTCAGTGGTGAGAGCGCCTGGACGGTATTCAGGAGGCGCGGGTTCGAATCCCGCTGTATTCAAATTTTTATACGTTTTCTAAATGCCTTTGACTTCAAGCTGTTCCATTATAGTTGTTTACAACAAGAGAGAAAATAATCGAAAAATGGCGACATATTACAAACATCATATAAATCGTGTGCATCATATCATCTACTTAAAATAAAATTTCAAAATTAGCTAAATAAAATAAGGCACTTTTATTTATAATTACGAATAAATATTAAATATCAATTCATGTTACTTATCTACTATTAATTTAATCCTCACAATGACAAAAAAAAGAAATACCTTAATACTAATGTATGCTTTCTTGAGTCAATAATTATAAAATGGTAATAAAATATTATTTTTCATGTTTTTTGTACAATATTTTTTACATTTTTGTTGTTAAATATTAATTTTAAATATATAAAGTTATTTAAAAGTTTATATATAAAAGTATACATAGAAGAAATATGTAAATATATAATGACTCATTTTAAAACGGCTACGGAATGTAGAAAATGCAATATGCAAAATCTCTTTAAAAGCATAATTTAACGGTCGGATTTGAAAAATCTCAGATGCTGTCCAGAATTTCATGTTAATTCAAATACATATTTGATATATAATATTTTTTTATATATTATGTGTTCAATAATATCATATAAAAACTTTTTCCTACTTAATACTAAAACTATATAAAAAAATCAATTTCACAGAACGCATTTACGAAGACAGCTCATCTTTATAAATGCACTAATTACTTAAAAATTTACAATAAAAATATAATTCGTCAATCAGAACTAGTATTAAACTTTGAACCTTTAGATTCATTATCAAAATTGAAAACACTATCACAGTGTAAATAATCAGTTTCAGTTAACTGTCTTTTTATTAACAAATATGGGGTTTTCCTAACATGTCTCTCTTTTAAGAACTTTGGTATAAACTGTTTACTTTGCATCAAATACTGTACAACGATTCTCTCAAAGAACAACGCTATGACAAAATTAAAGGAGGCCAGAGCGATTATAATATAACACATTAACGTATCTTTAGGCATTCGAAGTTCTAGAAACTTCGACAACCACGGCGCGGGTGATATTGTTATATATATAGAAATCGCTGTCATTACTAATATACTCGACATTAGCTGTTTGTTCGTCACAACCGACCTCCTGTAAGGAGATCCGTGGCTGAAAACTATAGCCAAAATTATATATTGAAACATAGACACAGTATAAATAGCATAATTTTCCCAACACTCATTCATTTCATCTCCCTCATACGTATGCCTCACGTACCAGGGGAACAAAGTCAACGCGTAATAACTCAAATACTGAGTAACTGCTATCAAAATCATTTGCCCCACTAACGAAATTATGGGGACGATACCCAATAAGGACGTCAAAGGCGGTATTTTACACAATTTACCAGTATAGGCTTCGGTCATACCGAAAAAGAAGGCAAAATTGACAATTAAAGCGACATCTATGAACAAAAATTGGAAATCAGTTAGATTGGAGTCGAAATAGTATAGAAAGGCGACTGATAGGAATTCAGATAAGGAGTAGGCTATCATAAATTTGAATACGCCGAAGCTGGTGGTCAACGCCGCTCTGCCTTCCCTCAGGACTCGGGAGACGCAGGAGATGTCTTGTTGTTGGGAGGTAAAGGGAGCTGCGACAGAACTTTCTAGATCAGAAAGGGAGATTCCTGTGTGGGCTGCTTTTAGCGCGCCACAGTCGTTAGCGCCGTCACCGCACATACCTGTTGAAATTAAAAATATATTATTATCTTAAGACGATTATAATATTCGTATAAATGTAATCAAAGAGTCTTTGGCTAATCTCGGAGAGCACAGAAAATAGTTGTATAGATTTCATGTGAATTACTTTCACTTCTACACAGGTAAAATAAAGTAGTGTCGGATCTGCCACAAACCACATAATATTGTGAAATTGGATGAAAATATATTTGTTAAATGCATATAAAACGTGTTTTATATATAGAAATCGCTGTTATGAAGTTTTATGAAGTTTCATAATGATTTTTATTTAAAAGAAAAAAATATTTAAAAAAAAATAACTCTCGCTTTTAGATTAAAGCAATACATATAACAAAAAAATAGTCATCTATACAACAAGAGTATCATTATAAAAACTGGAATGTCATTTACCTACTTATTTGTTTCGTCAGTGGTATAACATGAAAATTTTACAATATTTGTATTTACACGTGTGTGTGTGCGTGTATGCATGCGTGTAGGTGTGTACGAGGTTGCGTTTGTAGCGGAACATTTATTGTAAATAAATAAATTAATGTAAATAAAGTTATACTTACATATATATATTGTAAAACTAGTTTAGATTATATTATAGAAGTTTATATAAAAATAAAATAAAATAAAATATATTACAAAATAAATAAATTATGTACACGCGGACACGCGTACGCCGATTTTATATATATTGTAACGTCATGAGTGAAGCTCGCTGCGTTCGAGCCGATGCGTCTGCGTTGCATTATCGGCCGCGGTCGCCAGTCCGCTACTAATCGCCGGCTACGCGACACTATTGCCCGATGCTTGCAAGCTTATAGTTACGTACGAGTTATAAGTGCTTTTAATTTATGTTTACGCTTTCTCACGCTTTCCTCTTTCATTCTTCACCTTCTATCATTCTGACTGTACTTTTAACTTTCATACTGTGCTTGTGCTTATTATTAGAATAAACTGTGGTGTGTTATTACTTTGTTTTATTACGGACCATCTACGCTTTTCATTCTACACTTTAAGTGTATGTGTGTGTGTGTGTGTGTGTGTGTGTGTGTGTGTATACACATGTGTTAGTGTGCGTACATGCATGCGTACGGGCGTGTATGTTTGCGTGTACATATATGTGAGGACAACACAAGCTCACAAACAAAAAAAATGTATACCAACCAACATAATACCCCAGAGCCTGGTATTCCAGTATGAGTTGCTGCTTCTGGTCGGGGGACATGCGCGCGAACACCGCGCCGCGAGATATAACGGGACCTACCGCTGACGGGTATTGTTCACGAAGCACCTGTAATATTATTTTTTTGATTTAGCTTCACGTTTTTTAATGCTTAGTAGAATAGTATTGGTATATTCAAGGGGTGGATCAATAAATTCCTCAAAAGCTGGCAACGCATTGACGGTTCCTCTGGTGCTGTGAATGTTCATGGGCACCGGTAATCACTTAACGCCAGGTGACCCGCTAGCTCGTTTGCCAAGGTCGCAAAGATAAAAAAATAAAACTCAGAGAACCTAGGTGATGAATTAAATCTCATGTCCTGCGACTTTCACCCATATATATAAAAAATTTTATTCATGATAGGCTTACGTTTGACCACATCAAGCCTGATGACAAGCACATTGATGTGGTCTACGATGTTACACGTTTGCCTAGAAGGAACCTATTGACTCTAGATTTATATATGTCATATGTTAAACTTATATATACATATAACATAGAAGAGCCATGCTGTGGCTCTTGAAAGAAATATTTGAATCTCTATAGAATAAGAAGAAATATTTTCTCTTTATGTTATTTTTTAATTAAATAAAATATACATATATTATAACTTGTTACATTTAAATATGTATTTAATCGTGGCTTTAGAAAAAATATCACACTTGGGAGAATGACTCACACTATCAAGAAGTATGGCCTCTGTTTGTAATTATTAAGTGAGGGAAGAAAAAGACTATATTATTTTATTATCATATTCAATTATATAACTGTATACGAACAACATAGGCTAGAAGTTCAAATACTTGATCAACCACAATCTTATATTATAATAACAATCAACCAACCTTCCAAGTATCACCAGTCATCACAACCTTATATCTGGCTTCCTCCGAGGGTGTCTCTTCATCACGAGCTGATGACCAGGACGCGTGCCCACTGTCTATACTCCGCCACTCCTGGTCGAAGGGTTTACGACCACCGACGTTAATCTAGACATTAAAAATATCGATAAATAAGAATATACTTTAAAAAAAAATATAAAAGTATTTAATTCTTTCATGCCAACCGATTGTTCGCAGAATAATCTTTGGGTAGCAGAAATTTGTAAAAATCTTTCTAGAGATGCTAATAACAAAAATAAGTCGTAAAAGAGCGTATAAGAATTTCGACGCAGCTGGTAGTAGAACGCATGGCTCAGTGGTGAGAGCGCCTGGACGGTATTCAGGTGGCGCGGGTCCGAATCCCGCAGCGTTCAAATTTTTATACGTTTTCTAAATGTCTTTTTCAATTTGCTAAGTGTGTGAAAAAAAATAATTAGATCAATTACATTTTTTATTATGACTGCCAACGTCCCAAATCTTTTCAGACAACTTTCTTACTGCAAACGCAATCGGATGAGTGTTTGATTCGCACTCGGTGGAATGACTATATTTAGTGGGGTTGGGTGCCAAAAGTAGAGTCTTGACACTAGGCTCACTCTAAAGAGCGTCAAATTTAAGTAAGGAAAATTGTAATAAAGGCTCTTTATTTTATTTATTTACCCGACCTATTATTGAACCTTGAAATATCGTATTACCGGATTCGACGAACACGAGCACATACTTTAAATTTTTTATTATCAAGCAAATAGAGAAAAAGGGAATCAAAATATCGTTGATTAATAAATTAATAACAAGTGAATTTAATCCGAATTGAAGTCCGGAGTGAAGGCCAAATTTGGTGTGGGAAACAGAGTGTCTTAACACTAGGTTCCCTCTGCCTACCCTGCTGTGTGTTGGATACAGCGTGAAGCTAAAAAAAAGTTAATATAATAAAAGCATTTTAAACATAACACTTACCCCCTGTATAGAACTCTCGCAGTACAACCGGTTAGTGTTGGGTTCGATTCCCATTTGAACAACGCGTTCCCCACTCGCCAGGATACCGCATTCGCGCGCCACGCTTACCGCTGTATGGATGTTGTCACCTGGAAGTTGTTATTTTGTATAGTAAAGTAATATAAGGTAGTAGTTATTGTTATTAATAAACTCCATTCTTCATTACGAAAATACCAATAATTATAACTTTAAGACATATTACACACAACATTATAAAAAATATAAAATATTTTCATATTATTAAAGCGTTATCCATAACACTTAGAATACGAAAAATATTTTTAGAAAACGAAAAAAAATTTGAACGCAGCGGGATTCGAACCCGCGCCTTTTGGAAAACTTTACCAAGACCAAGAGTTAATAGTGTGGCATTATTTCAAGTAAATATGTAATTTCAATTACTAACGTTTACAAGAGTGTCCCACACTCTTGTGGTCTATACGTGATAAATTTGGATTTCCACAAATTATGTTAAAATTTGATTATTTTCAACTTCCCAATCCACTATTAATAGCGCGGCGTTAAGTTCCGCCAACTTCAAACATAACGAAATTGTCTTTTATTTATTATTTTCAATATTTCTTTCTATTTCTTAAAAAAAAATTGTTTCATATTTTATTATTGTTTAAAGTACCTGTAATCATAACAACGTGTATGTTCGCCTCTTTCAGTTCCCTTATAATGCCTGTAGTGGCTGCCTTCAGCTTATTCTCCATTATGACCAGACCCAGAAATTCTAGATCACATTCCACCTAGAAAATAAGATATTATTATATTAATATGCGAAGGGAGATCTTTGGATGTCCTATTCTAAAATATATGAAAACGGAGGAGTATAAAACTTGATATAATGTAGTTTTATACGTGAGATGTCCAGATCGAGGCTAGTCGTAGCGCAGAAGCACAAAGAGAGACTGTAAACGCGTCTGGTTGTGGGTTCGATACGCAAACAAGTAGTATGAAAATATTTAATATTTTCATTTTCTTCCCTCTGGTGTCGAGGCAACGGGTGGCTTTGAGATCCGCCACTTAACATGTAAAGCCTCTAAAATTCAGCGGAAAAATGGGGGCAGAGTGTTTTAACACTAGGTTCCCTTTACCTATCCTGCTATGTGCGGGATACCGCGTGAAGCTGAGAAAAAAGATGTACCTACATTAAATAAGCTTCAACTTCACGCTATTTCTCACATAACAAGGTCATAAAGAATCTAACGTCAAAACATTGTTCCCCATTTTCTGCCAGAGTTTAAGAAATGAACATCGTGCCTTGTCTTTTTTATAATATAATCTTTTTTCGAATGGGAATCGAATTCACAACCAATCTCAATTACAGTCGAATGAATTCTTCATTAATTAATTAATAATATAATTAAATACCTCTTCACGATTCATTTTCTGCAGCTGTTTAAAAGTGGCTTCAATAATTCGTGTCGACATTGCTATAACTCGATATCCTTTCTCTGCGTACGAACTTAATATTTCATTTAAATTCCCTGGAACTGGAAAGAAACATATTTAAAATTATTTTGTTTATTTTTTCATAAGTTCAAAAAGAAATACGACTTAATTGAAGAAGTTGGGTTTATCAGTCAAAATATATACTTTATTAGGCTAATAAGAAAAACTTTACAAACTAATAAAAAACAATATAAAAGAGTGTAAAACATGTCAAAAAGATTAAAAAAAAACATATTCTTTTTTAAAGTTTTTCAGGCACATTCAATAACTTTAATAGTCGTTCCTATAACTTTGCGAGTTTTAATTAAAAAAGAATTTAGTGTCAAAATATTCCGCCCGAACTCGAGACTACGTGCTGAGCGGTGGATCTCAACACAACGCTTTCAACAACGCATCAAAGCAGATAAATAAAATGAAATAAATCATTCCCTCGAGTAGAGATCGAATCCACTAACAGTAGTGCCTAGATGACTTCAACGTCATTTTAAAATAACAATTACAGTAAATAATTTGTAGCCTCACGCTTTTTGCGCATAACGGCGAGAGGTGACTTAGTGTCAAGACACTCCACGTTCCACTTTCCTTCCGAAATATTGAGTGGCGGAACTCAACACTGCGTGAAAGAAATAAAAAATATATAAATTCAAATTCAAAATATCTTTATTCAAATAGACTTTCGTAAGCACTTTTGAATCGTCGAATGTACACAAGCTACCACCGCCTCGGAAGGCAGTTCTGCTGAGAAGAGCCGGCCAGAAACTCAACAGTTGCTTTTTTCAAATATAAAAATTACAATTTTATTATTTCATACAATGGCGGCATTAGACTCTAATCAGATTCATTCCACGCATTTTATCCTTTAAATACTCTTCTACAGAGTAATAAGCCTAACTTATTAAAGTATTTTTTACAATGATTTTGAATTTCTCCAGTGGTAAATCTAAAACAAGCTGTGGAATTTTATTATATATGCGTATGCTCCGACCCATAAAAGATTTATTTACCTTTTGGAGGCGATAACGTGGCGTTAAAAGTTTATCTTTATTTCTTGTTCCTATAGTATAATATAATAATTCCAATCAGAACTCGCAACTAATAACATTTACAGTGGTTGTTTCACTGTTCCAAGAAGGTCTCAACATTATTTTAAATCAACAAATACAGTTAGTAATGAAAAACTTTTTTAGCTTCACCATCTTCGCTTTTGTATCCCATAAACAGCCCATAGCCAGAGGGAATCTAGTGTTAAGGGACACTATTTATGATATATAAAAAACAATTTATTGTATAAAAAAATAAAATATACCTGTATTAGGTTTACACAAAGTCGTCAACATTTCCGGCGCGCCCTTACAGTACACACGTACAACGTCCTCGCCCAGTAATCGAACCGCCACTGACGCCCTTTGTAAGTTAGACACGAATTGGTACTGCTGGACTATGCCCACTTCTAGTGGTACCTGAAAATGTTTTTGTTTTTATTTTAAGTTTTTTTTTAAGTTTAGCAGGGTACGGAGAGAAATCTAGTGTCAAAGCACTCCGTTGTTCACGTTCTGTCCGAAACCGAGTCTATGGGTTTAATGGCGGAACTTATCGCCGCCCTTTCTTTTCCCACCGGAGCGGAGAAATAATAACAGTTTAAACATAATTATTCCCCCATTGACTTGGGGGCACAAAGTGACCGTGTGATTCCGACTCGAGGAGCGGAAATATATAATAAAGTCTAAATATGATTCTTATTAAAATTATATATTTAAGTAACACAACTGTACTCAAACGGAAAAAGAAGTCAAAAATACAATGAACGAAATAAGTCACATTCAATAATTTGATAAACAATCTACGATCAACCTACAATTCCGCCTTCTAAGTAAATGTATTAAATTAATAAATATAAAGTAAAATATTATCGTATGTAAAAATTTGGCATTTTAATGAAGAGATCTTAATAATATTATGTAACTATCGCGACGAGACGAGGCGTTAAGTTTTGCCACTTAACAGCGTTCATTTTTTTCTTTAAAAAAAATATTTATTTATTTGTTTCTATATTTTTACCTAAATATAACAATTTAAACTTACATGCAAGTCGTCAACGTTAATATTAGCCGCCCCTCTCGGCTTCACCACAGTGGGGGTGAGCAGTTCGTAGTTAGCACTCTCAGGTACTTCCGGCTCCTCTAGCCGCCATCCGGTTGATTCGAACATCTTTATTAATAAATTAAAATTATTATCAGAAAGGAATGTGGATTTAAAATCTATTTAAAGCAAAATCCAATAGGATTTACAATTTATGTGTGTATATCGACCTACTATAAAAAAATATTTTGGGATATTTATATTATTATTCAATCCAATGACTAATGAGTTGTTTAGTTACTACTAAAAGAATAATAGATAGTGAATGCCGCTTTGATTACGAATTCAGCCTACGAACTTCAAAATAAAAATCATATCATTTATATAAGGGGTGAAAGACGCTGGAGCTACCAGCGTTCATAAAAGGTTGTGGGCGCAACTATTATAAAATTGGCCAAGTGTGAACGAGACAATGAACACAATTACAATTGAGAAACTAGCACTAATATTTTTTTTTATTTTATTAAGGCAAATACTAAAATCTGGCGTAAGCCAGTGGCGTAGCTTTTGTTAAAACCAAAATTGACGTGCACAAGCAATTTAGATTGTGGACGTGTCCATAGTACCTACAACTGTATATCCGCCCTTCATTTATATATATACAAAATAAGGAGCTTTATGTTCATTATTTGTACGTCTAATAATTTACGATTTCTTCAATAAAATAAATGCCTCAATGTTGAGAAGAACCAGCGCAGGAAAACTAGCTATAGAGGTGTAAAATTAGAACAAAACAAGCAAAAAAGTCACACATACCTTCAAATCCAAAGGATCTCCAGACAATACCCCATTGAGTAGCGTCAGGCTATGACACGACGCCATGCCTATCTTGAGCTCGTGCAAGTCGTTGAGTTGTCGCGGGTCTCGTATGGGACGTGCAAGTAGTGGGGGGGAAGTGGCATTACTGACAGGAACCACCCCCCACATGTCCAGACCGTCCTCTGTTAGTGTACCGGTCTGGGAAACGAAAAAACTTTTTTTTAATGTTATGCTTTGTGTTTGTCCGCGAGTCATAAACTACCTTACTGAGAAAAGCCTTTTCTCGAACAGTCATCAAAACCGATCAACCGGTTTGGATTTTCCATACACTTTCATTACCTATTTCAACTTTTATAAATTGATTTTTGAAAAAAGAGTAGCTTATATTTAACTTTTATGTTTATCTTCAACCATTTTTATTTCCATTTCCTTACAAATCCGTCCGGAGGTCTAGCCGCTGTGTAAACCGTACGCGTTGTAGAGTAGGCCACTGTGCAGGTCCACACCCGGCACGTGCGCTGGCCTCACAACAACTAAGTTGTTCCTACCCCCACTACCGTACTCCTTTATTCCAATATGCTACAAGCGTCCCAAACAGGCCGACAGACAGACAGGCCTTCGCATTCATAATAAAATAGATATATAAAGAAGTAATAACAAAGCCCACCTTCTGTCACCACTTATCATTTTCTATTTCAAACATTTAGAAGAAAAAATATTTGTCCCTGAATTAGGCCAGTACTACAGAATACATAAAAAAAGGTGAAAAGCCCACCTTATCAAAACAGATACAATCCAGGGAGCCGCTAACATTAACCGCCCTCGTGTTCAAGCAGGCTATCCTGGCTTGCTTGAGGCGCGCCACCGCGTACAGGCGGCCCACCGTCATGGCGGCGGGCAGCGCGGGGGGGACCACTATGGTTATTATGTCTAACGCCTTTAAAATTATATCACCGGCTGTCATTTCTCTGTATGTCTGTAAAATAAATAAATTGTTATATGTTTTAACGTCTACTACATATGTGATTTGGCACAAAAAACGTATAATGTTTAATGGTATAATATTTAGAATAAAACAATTATTTTATATGTATGTACAAATATGAATGCAAATTTATACATTTTTTAGAGTGAACGTAGTGTCAAAACACTCTATTCACCACTATCCTGAATTTGAGACATTGTGTCTCATGGCGGAACTCAATACAAAATCATTGTGACAAAAATAAAATATTAAAAAATGCACATTTTTCAAGTGGAGTTAACGAATTATTTATATAGAGAAAACAAACATTTCACATTTTCTGCAGGTATTTAAAAAGTAACTACTACTATTTACTTTTTAAATATCTAAAACATTTGTACACAACTAACAAAAAATTCTGATTACAATAGTCATGAGTGTAAATTCGGCAAAATAACTGTTATACTTTACACTAAGATCAATTATAAGGAAAATAAAAAATACACTAACCTTCAAAGCCACAGTATATGCTAAACCAATAATAGCAATGCAGGCCAAAATAAATATAAATTTATATGAATCTCTGTCAAATTTGAAGTCAGCCGGCACTGGGTACAATATACTCCTTACTAACTCCCCTTTGCTTGTGTTGTAACCTGTACGGAGAACGAGGGCTCTGGAATGTTGAAATTACTTTTAAAATCTTTGTTTTTTTTAAATAATCTATATTCATATGTATGTTTTTCATCTTTTTATTAAATATGTATGTATTCATGTATATGCACTTAGTAAAAAGCTGTTATTTTTATATTATAATATAGTTATATCACAAATAGTCAAATTTTATTTATTTGTATAGATGAATAGATAAAAAAGCTAAAATCTTATATGTATATATAACAGCGAAAACCCATCACAAAATTTCCTAAAAAAACACTTGACAAACTTTTACAAACATAAAATTTTGACAGGAAGGAAGTATAGTACCCGGCAATAAATAATGCACATCGTGCTTAGAATGAAACAGTCGGTCAGTTTCGGTTTCGTAGAGCGCTGTCTTTGTCACTCAGTTGATATGTGATGTTTCTCATTGTTATTATTTTAAGCGACAGAGACAGCGCTCTACGAAGTCGAAGCTAACCGACTGTTTCATTCTAAGCATCGATGTGCATTATTTATAGCCGGGTACTATATATAGTTAGTAGATGTCAGCTAAGAACGGCTTTTGCAAAAAAGTATGGAACTCCTTCATACTTAAAATTAAAGAAATCTATATTACTATGCGGACAAAGCTGCAGTCTAAAGTTAGTCAAATATGAGTACAATAATAAAGAAAATAAATTAAAAACTTACTTAACAGGTTCATTATTATAATATCTCGTCTGTATCACTTTGGTACCACAGAATAGTACACTCGAGCTATTCTCTTTTAGGTGAAACTCTTTGTCTATCCTTTGGAGGGCTGTTTTTGTTACTGGTACTGATTCACCTGGCAATACAAACATAAACCATTTATTATTCAAATTTAATTTAATTCACTCTTTTTCTCGTATAGTAGCAGGACAGAGGACAGAAAGAATCTAGTGTCAAGACATTATCTTGACAAGAGCCACTTTAAAAAAATATAAAAATTTGCACGCAGCGGGATTTGAACCCGCGCCTTGTGGAAACCGTCCAAGCGTTTTGATAACTAAGCTATGCATGGAATGTGTAACATGGAAACCAAGCATCGCTTGAAAATTTTATACGTTTCCTAAAAATAATTTTCATTTTCCTAAGTGTAAGTAAAACTTAAAAAATAAAATAAACAATATTCTTTCTACAAACTTATACTTGGCAGATTTAAAGAAGATCTCTTATATCTCATACCTATTTCACCATTTCGCACACAAGTACCAGGCAAGTATAACTAAGGAGGAGTATAACTTTTAAGTAAACTCTTAATAATGACAGAACTTAATATAGAGCAGCTTAATATAGAGCAGGATAGTCAGAGAGGACCTAGTGTCTAGACACTCCGTTCTGCACTCTCCGCCTGAAATAGAGGCAATACGCATTTTGCAGGGCTCAACCCCGCACTTTGTCTTGTTCACCAGAAATCGCTGTACCATTCAGACGTTTTCTTTCCTGCAGTACCACGATAGCCTCACTAAATACAATAAAGTAAAAGGAACCAAGACAAAACAATTCCCAGTACCAGGCTAGCATAAACAAACAACAACTCTTATTTACCTGTAAGATTTTACTCTTATTTATTTTTTTAGTGTCACGCTATATCCTGCACACAGGCAGAAAAGGAACATAGTGTTAAGACACTACATTCCCAATTATCCGCCAAATTCTGTAGGCATTGTATGTCAAATGGCGGAACTTAACGCCGCGCTGTGCCTCAACACCAAAGCGAAGAAAATGAAATATTGAATATTTAAATTTCTTAAATGGGAATCAAACCCACAACCAGTTTTCGCGTTTACTCACACTGTGTCTCTGCGTCACGACTTGCCTGTCTCTCTTTCTCTTTTACTCATTGATTCATTATATACTATAAATAGCTGAGCTAATAATGGAAGAGCGCCGTTTAGCCTATCAACATCTTTTAAGCGACTTTACAATACCAGGCCAGCATACACAACGAGGAGCTCACCCGTCAGCATACTCTCATTGACTGTAGCCGAGCCGGTGAGTCTCATACTAGCACGCGTTCACAGCACTCACAAGTACCAGGCCAGCATACACAATGAGGAGCTCACCCGTCAGCATACTGTCGTTGACTGTAGCCGAGCCGGTGAGTCTCATACTAGCACGAGTTCACAACACTCACAAGCACCAGGCCAGCATACACAACGAGGAGCTCACCCGTCAGCATACTCTCGTTGACTATAGCCGAGCCGGTGAGTCTCACACTAGCACGCGTTCACAACACTCACAAGTACCAGGCCAGCATACACAACGAGGAGCTCACCCGTCAGCATACTCTCGATGACTGTAACCGAGCCGGTGAGTCTCATACTAGCACGCGTTCACAGCACTCACAAGTACCAGGCCAGCATACACAACGAGGAGCTCACCTGTCAGCATACTCTCGTTGACTGTAGCCGAGCCGGTGAGTCTCATACTAGCACGCGTTCACAACACTCACAAGTACCAGGCCAGCATACACAATGAGGAGCTCACCCGTCAGCATACTCTCGTTGACTATAGCCGAGCCGGTGAGTCTCATACTAGCACGCGTTCACAACACTCACAAGTACCAGGCCAGCATACACAACGAGGAGCTCACCCGTCAGAATACTCTCGTTGACTGTAGCCGAGCCGGTGAGTCTCATACTAGCACGCGTTCACAACACTCACAAGTACCAGGCCAGCATACACAACGAGGAGCTCACCCGTCAGCATACTCTCGTTGACTGTAGCCGAGCCGGTGAGTCTCATACTAGCACGCGTTCACAACACTCACAAGTACCAGGCCAGCATACACAACGAGGAGCTCACCCGTCAGCATACTCTCGTTGACTGTAGCCGAGCCGGTGAGTCTCATACTAGCACGCGTTCACAACACTCACAAGTACCAGGCCAGCATACACAATGAGGAGCTCACCCGTCAGCATACTCTCGTTGACTATAGCCGAGCCGGTGAGTCTCACACTAGCACGCGTTCACAACACTCACAAGTACCAGGCCAGCATACACAATGAGGAGCTCACCCGTCAGCATACTCTCGTTGACTATAGCCGAGCCGGTGAGTCTCATACTAGCACGCGTTCACAACACTCACAAGTACCAGGCCAGCATACACAATGAGGAGCTCACCCGTCAGCATACTCTCGTTGACTGTAGCCGAGCCGGTGAGTCTCATACTAGCACGCGTTCACAACACTCACAAGTACCAGGCCAGCATACACAACGAGGAGCTCACCTGTCAGCATACTCTCGTTGACTGTAGCCGAGCCGGTGAGTCTCATACTAGCACGCGTTCACAGCACTCACAAGTACCAGGCCAGCATACACAACGAGGAGCTCACCCGTCAGCATACTCTCATTGACTGTAGCCGAGCCGGTGAGTCTCATACTAGCACGCGTTCACAGCACTCACAAGTACCAGGCCAGCATACACAATGAGGAGCTCACCCGTCAGCATACTGTCGTTGACTGTAGCCGAGCCGGTGAGTCTCATACTAGCACGTGTTCACAACACTCACAAGTACCAGGCCAGCATACACAACGAGGAGCTCACCCGTCAGCATACTCTCGTTGACTGTAGCCGAGCCGGTGAGTCTCATACTAGCACGCGTTCACAACACTCACAAGTACCAGGCCAGCATACACAACGAGGAGCTCACCTGTCAGCATACTCTCGTTGACTGTAGCCGAGCCGGTGAGTCTCATACTAGCACGCGTTCACAACACTCACAAGTACCAGGCCAGCATACACAACGAGGAGCTCACCTGTCAGCATACTCTCGTTGACTGTAGCCGAGCCGGTGAGTCTCATACTAGCACGCGTTCACAACACTCACAAGTACCAGGCCAGCATACACAACGAGGAGCTCACCTGTCAGCATACTCTCGTTGACTGTAGCCGAGCCGGTGAGTCTCATACTAGCACGCGTTCACAACACTCACAAGTACCAGGCCAGCATACACAACGAGGAGCTCACCTGTCAGCATACTCTCGTTGACTGTAGCCGAGCCGGTGAGTCTCATACTAGCACGCGTTCACAACACTCACAAGTACCAGGCCAGCATACACAATGAGGAGCTCACCCGTCAGCATACTCTCGTTGACTATAGCCGAGCCGGTGAGCAACGCCGCGTCGCACAGCATAGTGCATCCGTGAGGGGGCAGTACTAACACGTCACCGGGACATAAGGCACGACTGTCCACTCTTCTGCCACCCCATAGTTCTACTGTATCGTGAGCTTCCACTGTCGCTCGGAGGCTTTGTTGATTCTGGAATCAGGTATTTTTATAATTATTCGCCATTTTTTAAGATAGCTCCGTACTTTTCTCGCAAGTCTAGGTAATAGGTAATAAATAGAGGACCGAAGAAATCGAGACTGCGTGTTGAGGGGGGGAAATTAACACCGTTTTTTATCTTGCTCACCAGAGCCATGAAAAGAAATTAATATAAATATGATTATTTCACCTTGTGAGAATACAACCTACAGCCATTTGCGATTACAGTCAAACACTGCACTCTAGGGCCTGTTATAGCAGAGAATTAAGTACATCACTTCGTTTTCGATCGAAGACACTCCTCCCTTCTCTACTTTCTCAGAGCTTTTCCTGGTTCTAGGATTATAATTTTTGTTTATGATAGATTACTTATTTTACTTCTTCTTTACTTTTGCTATGCTTTACCGTTTTATACAAGATTCATCCCCCGATCATTTTGACCCTCTAGGTGTTCATATTGAAAAAAAAAGTAGTCTATGTTTGAATCTGGATCCTCAACTATTTTTATTCCGAATTTTATCCAAATTGGACCGGTAAATTGGCCGTGAAAACGTCAGGTAGACACTACTTTTACATTAACATTATTAGTATTAGTATGTAAAAGTAATACATAAATCAAATCTTTTTGTCCACTAACCTTTTTCGTCTGTACAACAGATGTGGCAACACCAAACGTAGACATAAGAACGATGGCAATACAATAGTAATAATACGGTTCCGCCAACCAAACGGCTATAGTAAACACTTGGAACACGTAAAAAGGATTGAACACTTCTAATAGGATCAGCGTCATTATAGTCTGTACTGGAACTTTAATTTCGTTTAGGCCGTAAATGTTCAACCTGAAATTTAATTAAATTTATGTTATTAAATTTAAAAAAAAGCGTTAAGTAAATATATATTATATTAAACAATCACAAAAAAATGTAGTATTTTTTGAACTTTATGCATATTCCCGCAAAACAAAATAAGCATAGAGATCTTAATCTATCCCTAAAATTGAATCTAAAACCATTGCACACAATCAGACACTACGCCACTAAGCCACAAAGGACTTTTTCTTTC
This sequence comes from Dryas iulia moderata, assembly GCA_019049465.1. NCBI lineage: Eukaryota > Metazoa > Arthropoda > Insecta > Lepidoptera > Nymphalidae > Dryas > Dryas iulia. The sequence continues at coordinate 5,139,491 of CM032438.1, forward strand.
TATTCTCTATACTTACATTCTCAACCGCCTCTCTGAGCATGGCGGTCTCGCCGCTATGGCATGCAATTGTACGCAGGAGGCACCGCGTTCGATTCCCGCGAGACGCATCCACTGGGCGCGTGTAGTGTCCCATATTAGATATTGTTTTTTATGTCGGAAATATCTTAGTTGTTGTACATCTGTGGGAAATTGTTAAAACTTTTAATATGTAAATGGTTGATTTTATTATTGTTTAAATAAAATATTGTGTACAAAAGGCTTAACAATTTTTTTAAAATCCCGAAATATGAAATATAAAATAACTTATTAAATTGAAGCCATTATGTTGCAGTATTCGACAGTATAGGTGATAGTTATGGGTTCGATGCCCACTCTAGGGAATCATTATATTTAAATTATTTTCATTTCTCCATTCCAAAAACAAGACAAAGAGCAGGTAAGTTCCACCACTAACATACAATATGCTTAAGCTGAGTTTGAAACTCAGCTGAAAAGTAAAACTGCAGTTCAGTGGCAGAACTCAACTTTTTTATGATAGGGTAAAATGTAAATAATTATATTTTAATTACAATAAAATTCCCAAAATGAGATTGCATCCAATATCATCGTATTTATAATCAGATACTTTACCACTGTACTACAGTGAACTAAAATTATTTTTCTTTTGAACCAAAGTGGTAAAGGACTTAAATATCAAATAGTTTAATGACATTTATCTACTTATCATGTATGGAAAATATATTATAATATACGAGAGACATTACATAATATCACGCTTCGTAATAACTGTGCCAATAATTCATATTATCAACGAGCTTATTATGCTGTTTATCTCACCGTCATCCGTTTAAAATGTAGGCCGATATAGAAATATATGTACCTATATGTATTAAAGTTAGTTTTAAAATCCTTTATATTAATAATTTAAACATTAAATAAATATTTAGAATAAAATGTCTAATTATGTACTTAAAATTATATTTTTTCTTTATTTATACATTTTCTGCAGCATAGGATTAAACATAGTGTCAAGACACTGCGTTCTCCACTTTCCGCTTGATTTCGAGATATTCCATGACAATTACTGAACTTAGTAAATTAATTGATATTTAAAACATGGATAAAGTATATTTCCCTACAATTCTTTAGTATTTAGTATATTTTTTTTATAACTTACTTATTTTAGTACCATCGTCTAAATGTATAGGCGTATATAAATCGTCAGCACTGTCTAAAGGTCCTTTGTCTCCCCCAAATTCATCTTCAAAACCTTCATTTAATAAACCACTGAAATAAAAGTATACATTATAAATATAAAACACATAGAAAAATATTTTATTATTTCCATAACAAGCTTGAATAAGTCGAATTGTAATTATATTTTTTTGATATTATTATTTTATTTATAGAGCGAATAAATACAACTAAAACAGCTTCCCGCATAGAGGGGTCAGTCAGAGAGAAACAAGGGTCAAGATATCCGTCCTTCTCTCTTCGCCCGAAATGTCTCGACATTGCTTGTTAGAAGCGGAACTTAACGCCGTGTTTTCTCTTTAGTACAAGAGCAAAGAAAATTTTAATATATTCATTTCCCGTGGGAATCGAACCCAAGACCGTCGCATTTTCAGTCAGACGCTATCACACTCCGCAACGATGACCTCAACTCTATATATCATTATGAATAACAGAAACTAGTAGTCAGATCTTAACTAAATGATACCAGGGCAAAGAAATCAAAATTTAAATACAATTATTCCCCCAATTGGGAATCGAATCCACAATTATCACGTTACTATCAGATATTGACCCACTGAGCCACAAGGGCCTTGTGAATAATAACAAATGCGAATAAATGATTCATTAAATAAAATGAAGCAAATGAAAAGTCCACGAAGAAACATCTTTAAAGTACATAAAACAGAATTTAACAATAAAAACTAAACTTAGTTGAAAATGACGCCATTGAAAATTTGCATTGTTTACTCAATCAACTTATTCAATTATTTATTTGGATATCCTTACCTTGCGTCTGCTATGTTTTTATCAACGATTTTATGTATAAAATAACTTTTGCATTTCTTTTGGTATACCTCCTAAAAGGACAAAAATAGAAGAAATAATTAACATTATATGGTTACAATATATTTATTTAAACAAAACAAAACTTTATTAACTTAAGAATTCATTCTTACGACAATAATCTAAGTGAATTAATAAAATATACTGTAGAACAAAAAAGGGTGCTTCACGATGCAAAAAGCATTATTAGAAAACGTATATAAATTTGAACGCAACGGGATTTTAACGCACGCTTATATCAAACCGCCCAAGAGGTGCAGGTTCGAATCCCGCTGTGTCCAAACTTGTAAGGTTTTTCTAAAAAAATATTGATTTCCTTAGTGTACTAATAAAAATTTAAAAATAAAAAAAAATTAAAAGAACAAAATTAACTAATTAAATAATTCTTTAGCCACTTATACAAAAAATCTTACCACTATCAAAACATGGTCAGCTATTTGAAAGCAGCATCTTATGGACGTAGCGTAGAGAAGCCACGTCGGCCACCAGTGGAACACGAGGAAAGGTATACCGCATGTTAACGTTGAAAAAATATATACTAAAATAGTCCGCCATCGACATTTCCGGTAACCATATACTACCTGAAAAAAGATTAGTCTATACAATAATAATATACGAAATGATAACGTTTTTAAGAAAAGATTTACCAAGTATTTAAATATATTTATTACTTTTATATAAAACATATAAAATTAATTCTTTAGTTTTTTTTTAGCTTCACGCTGTATCCCTTGCGGGGTAGTCAGAGGGGACGGAGCGCCAAACGCTACGGTCCTTGTATACTTCTTTCGCCTAAAAAATATGCATCCTCCTCCTTATACTTTATTGTGCCACAGTTTTTTATCATTATTACGTATGTATTAATAAAATATTAAAAAATATATTTTATTTATATTGATAAAATAATTAATTTAGAATGTTGTGAGAGATATTTTCCTACTTTTGTTAGTAATGCTTAACAGGTGCTTAACACTGAGATACCTTGAATATTGATTATGAGGAAAATTGTTAGACGATATGGTTATGGTGCATTACTTATAAAGATTCTTGCAATTTCATAGATTTAAAATTTTTTGATAAAACACATATAAAATAGGGACAACGCATAAAAAGATTTCTGTAGGTAGGTCTGTAGGGTATTTAGAAAGAACTTAGTGCCAAGACACTCTATTCTCCACTTTCCACCATTGAAACATGATGATTTGCAATCATCAACACTGAGATTAAAGTTACCAAAGCAAGGAAGTGAACATAATTTAAATATAATTACATATACAATCAGACATAGCATAACATAACAGAAAATTACTTATAGAAGACTCGAAATTATTGTTTTAAAATGCTGGTTACCTTGGGAAAGACGTCACGTCTATGCTATGAAAATATAGTGTTGAAATCAAAGCATGTGCAGGACATATTGAAAAAAATTGGCAATGTATAGGTCAAAATAATGCTTCAAGTTTTTTGTTACAATATTGGTATTTAGATATATGTAGTATGTTGTAACTTAAAAAAATGAATATTGTATGTAACTTCATGTACAGGTTTTAAAATAGGCTTATGAAAATGGTTAATAAGTCTTTTAAAAGTCGGAAGGATTACTCATTCTCAGGATTTTGTATAAAATACTTCTTATGTTACCCATATATTAATGTATGGGTATTTCTAATAAAAAAATATTTTTCAGCAGTTACCAATGCTTATGTAAGTATATACAAATATTCATGTATTACTAATATGTTATATGACATATAAAACATGATAATATTGTTTATATTTTGTCTAATGTAAAATATATTAGTATATATAGACTTAGTAGTCAACCTTGCATGTTACTAAGGAATGTATTGCAATTAGAATACAGATCACAAATGGGCATGGCACATATATATACTTATTTATATAATGTAAAAGAGAGGATGTGATTAAGCATATAATATTGTATATTATTTAAACAATGCAAGTTTATGATATACGGCTTATGAATTTATGATGTAAGCCTATCTTTTTGTTATATGTTAGAAGATTTTTAAGTAAAAAATTCCCTTTATCCCAAATAGTATGCTATTTGTCCTAATTTTTGTATTAAATTTCTTATATTGTGAGAAAAGTACTAAATTATTACAAAATAATTTTAATTTTAAATATATGTAATCTGAGAGCTTATTCTAAACATGCGGTCTGAATTTATATTTATCTATTCAGAAAAAATATTTTTATTATTCAGGAGCAGCTACAATCATTATTCAGAACAAAAGACCAAGAAAAAAAAGTAAAAAAGCTGCAGCTATTTACTTTTTTTCCAAGAAAACAAAGTAAATAGCTGCATAATTTTTAGAAGTCCTAGACCTGGAGAAGTGACTTGGCACTATTTTCACCACTTTTTCTCTGCCTCAAATTAAGATAATATGGATAATATACTATAATCATTAATATGTTACATTTTTTAAATTTCTTTACAGCTTTTATTGAGCCACATTTACTAACAAACAATAAGCCACTAAAAAAATTACAAATTTTGAAGCAGAAAGCGATATATAATTTTATTCTCTATACTTTACCTGATCAAAGTCTGGATCTGTGTTTATATTTTGAGTAAGTAAATCCAACAGAGATTCTCTACTTTCTAATGAACTATATTCAATAAGGGGTTGAATTTCATCTTCTGCATGCATTTTTATTGCCAATTTATATTTAAAATTGTTTTTTTATTTTTAATTTTCTAATTTATTCACTTTTTGATAAATTCATTTTTAATGAAATGTGATTGCTAAATGATTGTAATTAGTAAAGGAAAGAAGTCACACTCATTAACAAAAATATAACAGATTATTATTATATCAATGATAAATGGCATTAAAAATTGCTAATTTTATTTAAAATATTTTTATAGCAATTTCATATCATATTTATTTATAAGAACCTTACCATAAAAACATAAATATAACTGATAAAAAAATACTAAACAATAGGAATGGCAAAACTGTGTTTATTATAACATACTTCCTAGTTTAAATCAGCCAAGTCAAATAAACAAAGGCTTCAAGGTAATAAAAATCTACGAATGCTATACTAATTATTACAAATACTGAAGCGAGAAACGCCCCCAATCGAACCATATGCAACAACACAATAAACGACACTGCAATTTAATATCTACATACTACATGTAGTCATAGGAAATTGAATCGTATAAACACAAAACATTTGCGAATTACGTCACTGTCACGTATATGTCAGAGAACACAGATAAAGTATACTTCATACAAACGTTCATTAATTTAAAAACTATTTTTAAATACATTAAAAGTATAATAATTATTAGATAAATATAACAAATCATAGTTATTTACTTACTTATTATAATTATGTATATCAATATTAATTAGTTACTAACATAAATAAATAAGAAAGTTCTACAATATGTTAAGCTGTATAAGTTCATTTAAAAGTGAATAAAGTAATTATATTAAGAAAAATATGATGATTATGAAGAAAATTGTAATATCTTACCACTTGGCTATCATCAAATGTAATTTGCTGTTCAACGCTTAATGTCATAATGTCAGATCATCTGAAACAAATAATAAAATTCTTATTATTCTCTAACTCCTATCTTAGGTCACCATATTAAGTTTAATATATATATTTTTTGTGTTATTCATTACTTTTCAACTTATAAAGCACTAAGTTGTATGTGTAAAGGTGCCTCAGGAACATAGACAATACAAACGATTATGGCTTGGTATTTTTAGTCTATTACAGTTTACGACGTAGGTTGTCAAATAGAATCTCGAAACGTCAATGTGAAACTGACTTGTGTTGTGCTTGTGATTTGTCGTATACTGGTATCAAAATAACTGAAAATAATTGTGTACTCAACGATAGTAAAATATTACTCTATTTCATTAGTTAAATTTAAATTAAGGTACATATTATATTTACTAAAATCCACGAAAAATAAAGTTTTAAATACAATAAAAAAGTTTGAAGAACACGCCGTGATGTTGTTATAACTTTTCCCTAGTTGCATTAAACCTAAATTAATCATAAAACACGTGTAAAAGTATAAAAAAGAAATTATGAGCGCACGTTAATCTCGTTTGCTTGTACTATTCTCACGGAAGTATAATTATAATGTCTTTAATAACAAATTGCCTCAATGTTATTATTTCATAACCTAAGTATTTGTCGTGGGAATGTAAATTTAAATGGTGTTTTGTTTTACAGGGCCAAACATGATCATTCCAGTGCGTTGTTTCACTTGTGGTAAAGTTATTGGTAACAAGTGGGAAGCATATCTTGGCCTTTTACAAGCAGAATATACTGAAGGGTAAGCAGTTAGGTTTTTATTTATTAAGTAAATTGCTTTTGTTAAAAAGTGATTAAAAAATGTGATAGTTTGGTAATTTTTGTAAACAAAATTAAAATAACAGTATTCAGAAATTGAGATGTTTTAAGAATAACATATAGAAACAAATTTAGTGGAACCCAAAAAAAAAATCAATAAACGAAATTTATGCACATTTTTTGATTACATCGAAGATGTATATTAGGAAGAATTGAAGGTATTTTACCTTGAACAACATAAATATTATTTTGATATATTATTATATTCTAACATAAATATGTTATTTCGTAAATGTCCATATATTTAAAACATACACTAATGTTAAATGAAATAATAGCCTTAGTCAATTAACACATAATTATACAAATGTATATCGTCAAATCTGATCATAAAACTATATGTAAGACTTATTACTCTGTAGAATAATATTTAAAGGATTATAATGTGTGGAAGTAATCTGATTTAAATTTAATACAGGTTAGCTGCATTGTATTAAATACTAAAAGTATATTTTTTATATTTGTAAAGAGCAACTGTTGAGTTTCTTGCCAACTCCTCTGAGCAGAACTGCTTTCTGAGATGGTGGTAGCTTTATTGTTCATTTAACAATTCAAAAGTGTTTAAAAAAGTCTTATTTGAATAAAGATATTTTGATTTTGAAGATAAGAGGTAATGTGAGGTAATGTGAGCAACTTTACACTATTTCTAGCATAGACCGTTTTATTGTCAAGACACTGTTCTCTACTTTCCACCTAAAATCATGATGTCATTTGTTGACTAGGAGAACTCACCACATATTTGTCTTACGTAGCATAGCAGAAACATTTATATAAAAAACAGGTCTTCAATCAAGTTATAAGTTATTCTCCTACAATATATAAGATATTTAGCGAAGAAGGTAGAACGACATTAATGTCGAGACTTTTAAATTCATCATGAAAGTCAACATTATCAAATGTTATCACAGTAATCTCACAGTACTAAATAAATAGTGATTTAAGATTTTAGGAAACATAATAAAGTACTTAAGAAATAAAGTAATGCCATAGTGGTATAGTTGTAATGCGGCAAACTATCATTAGTTTGCTGTAGGTTAGACTTACGGCATGGTGGGAATGTTCATATTTGTATTATTGGTAACTTATAAAATTGCTCTGTTATTATGAAACATGGTTTAATTCTGTTACCATAATGACTTACTTCCATTTAGTAATTATCCTTTTTTCCTGTTCACCAAAACGATAAAGAAAATATTTAAATTATGATCATTCTAAGTCTTCTGGCTCGAACCGATTTTTCGAACACACAACCAATCATATACAATCTTAGACATTTCCACTACACCATGATAGACTTAAATCAATATTGTCATGATATTACATTAACACTTATTTCTCTTTATCTATTTACTTAGAGATAATAAATGAAGATTTTTTTTTTAAATAAAGTATTTTTTTTGTTCTAGTGACGCCCTAGATGCTCTTGGCTTGAAGAGGTATTGTTGCCGTCGCATGTTGCTGGGTCACGTTGATTTAATTGAGAAATTACTTAATTACGCACCCTTGGAAAAGTAACTTTTTTATTGTTTAAATATTGTAATTATATCTATTATTAAGGTAAAATTTATGTATAAATAATGTAGGTTAAGATAAGTAATAAAACATTTTTATGAATTTATTTTCTTTTTTCATTACCTTTTTTTTTTTTTTAGTTTGATAAAATGGATATTGAAAAAGACATTTAAAGAAAACGTATAAAAATTTGAACGCAGCGGGATTTTTATACGTTTTCTTTAAATGTCTTTTTCAATTTTCCTAAGTGTGGAATAACACTTTAAAAATGTTTTAAAAAAAAAAAAAAAAAATGGATATTTTTTTTGTTTTATTGATTGAAGCAATTTACATACATAGTACAAGTATTCCATTTTTTTAACATACTTAAAAAAATATAAATCTGTAAATATAATTCCAAAAAGTTTTGAGGTGGAATAAACAAATGTTTTCATTTTGCTAATTATTATTTTTTTCATTTTATTCCATTAGAAGACGATTTCTTTCAGTTAAAGTTATTTTTTTTAACATTGCGCAATATAAAGTTTTTTACCTTTTTTACTAAAAAAATGGTCCTTTTTCTATAGTATTTTTCCTGAGATTTTTTAAATTTTAAAATAAAAACCTTATTGTACTTGGGCCATGTCATAGATTACTAGAACCCTGTTTAGTACACTCCGTTCCACTTTCCGGCTGAATCTTATTCATATTAAGAGAGTTAATATAGAAAATTATGACGAATTAATAATTATGCACTTGAACATATTATTGGGGCAAAACCCTAAGTGTCTCTTAGACATGCCGTGGCGGAACTTACACTTTATCTTACCATCAGAATAAAGAAACAATATAGATTTAAATAATCATTCCTGCGAATGATGATCAAGTTTACAATTAATTTGTTTGCAATCAGACGCTGTCCTATTACCTGGTGGTGTTTTTTTCTTTTTAACTTGATATATAGAACTATTAGTAATACTTATATTACGCAGGTTGTTTTACGGCAAAAGAAGTCAGTTCTTCAGTCAGTTGTCTTTAGTAGAAATAAGGAGAAACTAATTATTGTCACTTATATAAGTTTATTAATAATAAATATTTTTAATTTATTTTTAATAAACTTATATAAGTATAAGTTTATTAATAATAAATTAAAAAAACATGCTTATTCTATAAAATTAAGTGTATATTAAGTGTGGGCAATAATTAGTATCTCCTTATTTCTACTGAAGACAGAATATATCGTATAGATTGGGTAAAATAACCTGAGTTAGGGTTTTGCCAAAAGCATATGTTCAAGTGCATAATAATCAATTCGTCATAATTTTCTATGTTAACTCTCTTGAGTTTCAAAGAAAGAATTTCAATGACAATACAATGCAAACTTCAATAAAGATATCTTATATCTAATCTTACTTTATTTGCAGTACAATTATATACATATGTTACTCTTCAAACTAATGTTGTTACTAATTAGTCACTTTAATAAAAAATCAAATAGAGGCCGTGTCGTGGCGCAGTGGCACGAACGTGTGACTGTAAACGACTGGGTGTGGGCTCGATTCCCACTCGAGGAGTGGAAGTGTTTAATATTTCCATTTCCTTCGTTCTGGTATCAGAGGCAAAGCGCGGCGTTAAGTACCGCCACTTGACACGCAATGCCTCCGAATTCGGCGTGGATTCGGAAAGTGGGGAACGGAGTGACCCTGCTGTGTGCGGGGTACAGTGTAAAGCTATAAAAAAAAGACTTAATTGCTTACCACGCAATGTCTCGAAATTAGGTGGAAAATAGAGAACGGAAAGTCTTGACACAAGTTCTCCCCTTATTTTTATGCTTACCCTGCTATGCGGGAGAAAGCATGTAGCTAAAAACGTATTACAATTATTTATTATTACAATTGTTTCGATTATTTATTAGCTGTTGATACGATTTTAAAAAAGGCGTTTAGATTAAAGGCTACGGTCGTAATGTATGAAGGTAAGCTTTCTAAAGTTCATTGAACTTACTAAAAAGTTAGCAACACCTAAGTATACGTTTTGTTTATTTTAACTGGTCAGCTCATTCAAATTTAGACACGCTATATCTATTAGAACTACAAACGAACCAATATACTTACAAAGAAGTAGTCTTAGCCGCGTCTAATTAGACTCTAGAATAAATTTGTAAAAAATAGGAACCTTATTTCTATTTTTAGTAGTTAATAATTTATATTAAGTAATGTGCAAAGGAAATAAAAAATATAATAAGTATATATATTTTACTTATTTATATCTACTATATAATTTGCGAACAGAAAATATGCAAATAACGATACATTAGCGCAGCCTTGCGGCTTGCCACACTTTACCTGTTGCTAGTTGTAATCCTCGTACCGCTGCGTTGATCTTTATACTGCGAGGTTTACCTTGCGTTGATCTTTATGATGCGAATAATAAAACGTATGCTTAACTGTGCTAAATTAGGCTACAGATTAAAAAAAACGAAAACATATTTAAGCCAAATTTACAGAATTACAGCGATTAATAAATCATAATTCCATTGTAAGATATCATAATACCCACAACATCAACTTTAAATGAATTCAGTGGTTAATTTAAAGATGGCAAACGAATATTAAAGTTTTTATAATAGTTGTAGCTTAAAACGCCCACAGATAGGCCACGCATTTTGTCGGCGCCTAACTCTAAACGTCATTGTAGCTCCAATCTTCACTCGAGGTAATAATTTTAATTTATTTTTATTTCTTAACTTTAGTAAGTAAGCCACGGCGTTGAGTTCCGCATACCTAGCACGCAATGTCACTTTTTGGTGGGAAAGTGAAGTACAAGAGTATCTTGATACTAAATTTTCTCTGAATACCCTGGTATTCGGAAAAACGTTGCAGGATGATTCGGGGAAATTATTCAACTAGTCATTCAACAGTAATTAACATTTGTGATATAAACAAGTGTAGTCTACACTTTTTATAAGTTTGAATTCACTTCTAATAAAATAAACTTTTGCAAGTGATTTTGAATCATGGAAAAAATCGATTAAATATAAGTAAGTGTTAGCTCGAAAGGCAGTTTCACTGAGGAGAGTATGCCGAGATCTTAACAACTCCTTGTTTCTAGGCTAAAGCGATAAGGGTAGTGCCATTAATATTTTTTTTAGAAAAACTCCTTCATATATAATTTAAAAAAACTTTAAAAAATGGTAGATAGATACATACAAATCGTACATGTCGAAAATATTTTTATACAGCTTGCTGGTCTTCTCTCTCAAACCCCCTGGGGAGGAGAGAGGGGAAAACGACTTCAGGGCTGAGCCTTTTGGACGTTATTTTCTCCGCCATTTATAACCATAGATGGGTCATGGGAGAAGGCCCTTTAGGTCTTGTCAGTGGGTTTCAATTTTCCACATAGGGGATAGGGGATAAAGGAGGGGAGGGAGTTAGAGCTATGGCAGCCTGGGTGATCAGCCCAGCTAGGTGAGCCCTCGATTACTCGAGAGAGGCCCAGCATAGGCGATCTGCGACCTCGGCAGGCGCTCAGGAATCGGGTTGGAGAAGGAGATCTCTAATTTTTTTTATACAGGCACATGTTTGTTTGTGAGGGTAAGTAAGTATAAAATACAATTTCAAAGGCAAAATTAGTCCTGTTTCTTTAAACTTCGTGCCGTGTCAAATTGAATATAATGAATTCATTTTGTTTACCTCCTTAGTGTATCCTACACAAAAACTTGATTCTCGAAAAAAAAACATGTTGCAATGTTTACTGCTTGAAATCGCCTCAGAGAACGATTTGAGTGCATGCTTTAGGTATTCATTTTTTTAATTTAGGATAACAAACAAGTTTTGGATTAATATCAATGTATTTAGTTTGCCATGAAGTTTTATACCACATATTTACAGTTATTAGATAACTAAGTAGATTGCTCTAAGAAAAGAAATATGGTTTTTTAACAATCCTTTTTTTTAAGTTTTATACTTTTTCCTACATTTCTATGCAGGATACCTTACCCTTGGATACCCTTCTGGGTATCCCAAGGTAAGGTATATAAAATAACGTCGATCTCAAAAAAAAGTGAATTAAATTAGGGCGAATAACACAGTACCTACTCTAGGCTTTAAAAATAATAACTTTAATTTTCCTCAATCATTTTATTCTTGAGGCCAGTCGCGTCGCAGGGGCACAAATCGTGACTGAAAATGCGACTAATTGTGGGTTTGATTGCCACTCAAGGAGTGAATATTTAATGAATAATGAATATTTAATATGGGGGAGAGAAAGTTGGGAACGGAGTATCTTAGCACTAGGTTCCTCTGCCTAGCCTGGTGTGTCCCGCACACATCAGCACCACACATACAGCGTGAATTTAAAAAAAAATCTTATACTAAGAATTATATTTCACTATTTAATTTGTTTGATTAGCTATTACATTGTGCTTTTTATTTTTTTTAACGATAACTTCGTTTTTAGATTATAGCAGACTGGTGCAGTTCCCTTGGCCTCGGCTAGTTGGAATCTATTACTCACCGTGAGTAAAACTTTAAACTTCAGTTTTAGTGGATAATCTACCCTCTTATATCTGCCAGCTTAACAGATCCATATACCCCGTTAGAGTCCATAATAAGAATTACGTCTATTACGAAAAAGGTGGATGAAAAGGTTCTACTTACTAAAAACATTACTAGAGAAGCATAGTGAAAAAAAGTAGATGTATGTACGGCCACCATTGTAATCTTTAAATCATACGAAATAGACCGCAAAGTCCATCCTAACAATAGTTTGTCAATAGCATGCGCAAACCACAGCATGAATGGAAACAAGCGTTCAAATGGCGTCACGATCCAATGATTAGGCAACGAATAATTAAAAATTGAAGGACATATGCCATATAAAATATATATAGTAAGTTTACTAACCTATGGTGGATTTCTTTATTGCTGTATCACCTTAACAAATTAATATGAGTTTCTCTATTGTAATTATCTTCGTGTTCATACTCCGAGTCCTCAAGTGGGAAACGGAGTGTCTGACATTAGGTTCCCTCTGCCTATCCTGCTGTGTGCGGGATCCAGCGTGAAGCTAAATATATATTTATACTCCGACTAGCACTTCACTTATTTTAGGGTTGCAGTGACCACATCCTTTTTTTGGGGCTAGATTCGCCCTAAACAACGTCTATGTCAATTGGAAAGGGTATGTCAAATACTGGCAGAGTGTGTAACATTTATTTTATTAATATGTTTTAAGTTATATATAATAACTTGGGACCGCTCGCAGTTTCCCTGCGAAAGCACCTAACTTTTTTAACTAACGTTCATTCCCTAGTTCAATACTTAAAGTGTTTATTTATGAGAAAAAGCAGTCTAGTTTGACTCCCTGAGTCAAAGTCTACAACTACTTTCGTAGATTAGCCAGTCACAAAAGACTTTCGCATTTATAATATTAGTATGAATTGTAAATAGTAGTTATATGCATGAGAAAACAATATAGTCTTTAACTATACCAAAAATTAGATCAGGAATATGAATTTTCATAATTTGAATACAAAGTGGTCCGACAATTTTTCTTTACGTTTTAAGTACATAGTTATTAAAGTGTTGCACAGAATCATTATCTATTGTATAGCGTGAATACTAGAAGCCATAAAGTACAGTACTCATAAATGTCATACATTAAAAATATGTTTATTGATTATAATAATACATAGTACTTTTAGGTTTATAAAGAATTTTCAATAAAATAAGTTTAGAATTAACAAAAAAACAACCAGAATGGCTCTTTCTCGTCGTTTTTTTTACGTCTTAGTTATAATTCTTATTCGATTTTTTTTATATTTGATTTTATGGCAGTTATTTGACCTAATAATTGGAATAAAATCATATATTGAAAAATCACCTACTGTAAAATTCACTAATCAAACAGAAAAAAGCGCGTAGAAGCTCAGCTAACATTCCCGGAAGCAAAGTTCCTTATATAAGCACTTCTAAAAAGTGTTACCCGCGCACTTAGGAAATTGAAAAACATAAAAACGTTGAACGTAGTGGGAACTCTCAGGAGCTGGTAACAATAGAAGTATGTAGTAATAAACGGATAAAAATTTCAGTATAGACGGGTATTGAACGTAAGGCTTAGCGGTAAGAGCTTGGACGGTTTCCGTTCAAATCTTTGTACGTTTACAAAAAATATCTTAATAAAATTTAATATTTTTACATATTTAACTTGATCTGCTATTAAACAAGCATTGCTGCTATGAAAAAATAGGTTCAGATTAAAAGTTGGCGCAGATTAAAGTAATGGTGACATCAGACTTTTTAACTCCGAACTTATATCCGTCTAGTCTCTTTATGTAACTTTTTGTAGTCAAATAAAAGATTAAAAGAACAGAATTTCAATACATTTATAATCTACATATGTGTTAATTACACTAAATTGTTATACTTCTTGCTAAGTAAATTTAAAGTAATATTTAAATAATTATCAAACATTATCTATTTAAATGAAAATAAAAAGTATTTTTAGTGTATTGCTACGTAGAACATACCAGAATTCAATATATATTTTTTTCAGCTTCATATTTTATTCCTATTATGTACAGCCATAGATCATTTTCAAAGTTAAAGTAACTACTGTAAAATTCATTCATTTCCCTGCTCAGGGAAGAGAGGGACAAAGACATTCTAATCAACTCAGGGTAGTCTATACTAATCCAATACTAATATCAGTATCAAAACTACATGCAGTATCAATATGTGAAGAGATAAAGAAATTGCAATAAGTAGATTCTTTTTATGTACCGACGTTAGGACCTTTTGTTTAAATAAATGTAAATAAATAATATGTAATTTATTACTTACATACAATCTTTCCTTATTTACTTTACTTCTTTGTAAATACATAAATTTCATAATTTATAAGCGGCACACTCAAAAGTACCAGAACAATTTATAGACACTAGTAACGTTAATGAATAGCCTACATAGATAATGATACTTCATAACTTTACAATTTCTATTTTAAAGTTATGTTTGGTAATATGTATATCTAGAGGTGATGATATACATATTACCAAATAATATAAAGAGGTAAATTTTGTAACTTTGTTTGTAAGTAATAATCTTCGGAAATACTGAACCGACCATGATAATTCTTTCACAATTAGAAAGCTACACTATTGCGGAGTATGGGAATGGTATAGGCTAGATGTTATTATCACTGAACAAAAAGTTCAGAGTGTCCCAAAGGGGCTATCATGATATAAAATCCGCACATCACGCAGCGAAGCCGCGAGTTGGTCGTTAGTACGTAATATAAAATAGCTGGTTCTAATTCACTGACTGATTCATCATCGCCGAGTCGAAAATATTGAACTTAGACTTATGATTTTCAGTGAGTAGGTTAATTTCATGACGTAGACTCTCATTAATAAAGGATTTTTGGAAATTCAAACCTTAACAACGTAAAATAGGGTTGAAAGTTTGTATGAAACTCCGTTGGTTTAAAAGTTACAGACATGACAAAAATTAATACATAGTAATTATTAAAACTTTACCCCTAAGAGGGTTATCTTTACCCGAAACAGGGGATTGAAAGCTTATATAGAAGTTGATCATTTAGCTAGTTTTATAAGAAGCATGTGCTTTGTTTATCAGACGCATTGAGACAGCATCATCATCGCAATGGTTGTGGGTTCAATACCCGCTTGGAGGACGTATTTAGGTAAAGTAAGTTCTATTACTAAACAGAAAGTGTAAAGTTAAGTAATAATTCTGTTACTCTTGCAAAATTTCGTCAACATTGAGGTTACTAGTAATTTGCAAGCGGTAAGTGGTAAATTAGTATATGCCTACTTAGAAATAAATCATTTAAAACATGATAACTAGAATGTTACATTAGTTATACGTGCTATGTTTTTGCCTCTCAAAAATAAAAGCAAATTCATAATTTATAGCGAAGGAGAAAAGTTAACATTCTGAATGAATTGCGTGTTCCGTGAAAAAACTCTTTAACAAAGCAGGAAAATGAAAAAAGGTTTCAATAAAATTTCTCTGAATGAAAATCAAACCTGGATCCACCTTGCCTACTGTAAGACGCTTTCCCACTACACTACCGCGACTTCATAGAACACAATCTTTATATATTTCTCCATTAACGAATAATTTAGGTTTAAATGATTTATAGAGGCCAGTGGTGGCGCAGTGGCACAAACGTGAAACTTCAAACGACTCGTTGTGGGTTCGATTTCACACGTAATGCCTCCGAATTTGGGGTTACCTCTGCTGTGTGCGGGATACAGCGTGAAGGTAAAAAAAGGAGGTATTTCTGCTTACAAAATAAAACTTGAAGAAAAAAGCTGAGTAAAAATATATATACAACCGTAACCTACTATAAATACACTTAAGTACACACTGTACAGCTACATTTAGTCCACACTTTCATTTCGTAAGAAAGCGCTTTGACAGATAAGATATATATGCATATACGTACATGCGTACGTACAACTTCCTGTTTATAATCACTTCAAATCGATACAAATCGGTCATATTTTTACGTAATCTGTATATTTTAAAGTTTAAAATTAACTTTTGAGTTATATTTTACAGCTTCACACCTTTTTCTGGCTACCCTAAGCCAGAGAGAACCTAGTGTCAAGATATTCCGTTCTTTACTTTTTGCTTATGTGGAAACATTGCGTGTTAAATAGTGGAACTCAATGCTCATGTCTAAGGTACCACCAAGAACGGAAAGGAAACGTACCTAAATAATATATAAACATTCCTCCGTGTGGGAATCGAATCTACAACAACCTGCAAGACTGTGAACGCAATTATTGTGGTTAAGCGTTCTAGGATATAAGCCACATGAGACGTCTCGAGAAAAAAAGCAAAAAGAGAGGGGTTTGACAATAGGTCTTCTTTTTTTTTTAATTTTTATAAAAGATATATGAAACATCGTTGTATGATCTCTAAGTAAATAAAGCCTGAGCTATGGCCATCACACGACTGTTAAACATATTTATATAGAAAATAGAAATAAGTATACTTTTAATGTTTATTAATATGAAAAAGAATAACAAACGTCCATATACTATTGTGCTTCGTAGAAATGTCTAAAATGTAAGGCGTTTATCGAACCTTAGCATCCTTAACCACCAGACTAGCCATATTTATTTAATATTTCCATATCCTTAGGATATAAAAACAAACGAACGATAAATGTATAAAAGTATAAACTTAACAGGATTCAAACCTGCGCCTTTTAGAAACTATACAAACACTTTAACCGCTAAACTATACGTTCTACATTCAAAAAAGTTAAAATTCTTATACGCTTGTGACAATTTATTTTTGTTATTATAATCTAAGTATAGAGATTTTTACGAATTTCTGCTACCTATAGATTGTTTTTAAGAAACGATAATTTAGCAAGAGAAATTATTTAGTCGAAATTAGTTGTAACTTTAATATTTATTTAATTTAGATGTATTGAATTTATTCCATATTTATTAGTAAAAGTTAATTTAAAAACTGAAATAGAAAAATAATTTTAAAAAGAGGCCAAATTTAATACATTAGCGACAGGTAGTGACAATAAATGAGCAATATATCACTTTGAAGCAAGAGGGCGTGCAAGGTCTAGCCGGGATCCCCGCCAATTTAGCCGTCTGCCATGAGACTGGGATAGCGTAACTTTCCGGTCCGCGTTATGTATTACGAATATAGATATAAGCTAAAATACATTAATAAAAATATAGTTTGGTAAAATATACATTTTAAAATATATATGTACAATTTTATATGTTTGAAGCCGTTTGAAGTTGTGGCCAGTCGTGGCCCAGTGGCACAAGAGTGTGACTGTAAACGACTGGTTGTGGGTTCGATTCCCACTCGAGGAGTGGAAATTATATTTCCATTTTCTTCGCTCTGGTGTCGAGGTAAAGCGCGGCGTTAGGTTCCGCCACTTAACACGCAAGCCTCCGAATTCGGCGGAAAGTGGGGAACGGAGTGTCTTAACACTAGGTTCCCCCTGCCTACCCGGCTGTGTGCGGGATATAGCGTGAAGCTATTTTTTTTTTTTTTTTTTTTTTTTTATATGTACAATTTTATATGTTTGAAGCCGTCGTAGGGAATGTGGGTTTCACTGTAAACGAGATGGGATTCTCAATATGAAGAATGATTTTCATTTCTTCGCTCTGGTCTCAAAGAGAAAGCGCGGTGTTAAGTGCCGCCACTCAACACTCAATGTCGCGATATTGAGTGGAAATTGGTGGCAGGACTGTCTGACACTAGGTTCACTCTGATTACTCCGCTTTGCGGAAAAAAAAGTTTAAAAACTGAATATGATGTGTTTTAAGCCAAAAAATGGGTAATTTCTAATTTCGTTTTTTTAACTAAACGAGACATTTAGTTATTTACTTGCCACCCGAATCTGAAATATTGCGTGTAGAATTTAAAGATCTAGTCAGAAAGCAGAAATAAAAATTATAGAATTTTATTTAATTCCACGATTGGGATTGAAACCTACAAGTAACAGCCATTCACGTTAACACTCAAGCGCTGTTCCACTGCGACACGATGGCTTTTTTTAATAATAAACACTTTTTCTTTTGATTCAATATAGTTGTGGCCAGTCGTGGCCCAGTGGCACAAGAGTGTGACTGTAAACGACTGGTTGTGGGCTCGATTCCCACTCGAGGAGTGGAAATATTTAATATTTCAATTTTCTTCGCTCTGGTGTCGAGGCAAAGCGCGGCGTTAAGTTCCGCCACTTAACACGCAATGCCTCCGAATTTGGCGGAAAGTGGGAGAACGGAGTGTCTTAACACTAGGTTCCCTCTGCCTACCCTGTTGTGTGCGGGATATAGCGTGAAGCTATTTAATTTGAATTTTAATATTTGTTATCGTCATAACGTAAATTAGGTCATTGTATGCGAGCTATTTACATATTTTTTTGCAGCGAAACATCAAAAAAACTTAATTTTAAATATAAAATACAATACTTTTTACCTGCTTTAATTTACAAGCACTATGCGTAGCAAATGTATAATGTAGACACACATGATTAATAGACGTCAGCATTTTATGTTTATTTAAAATTTAAATTTGGTTTTAAAGATTGTTTTGAAAACGTTGAGTTGAAATATTAATTCATTTCTACGTAGCATTAGAGTAATTGACGAGACGTTTCAAAATGTCATATTAGGTATATGTAAGAAAAGAAAATATTGGGCCAGTCATGGCACAGTGGCACAAGCGTATGACTGTAAACGACTGGTTGTGGGCTCGATTCCCACTCGAGGAGTGGAAATATTTAATATTTCAATTTTCTTCGCTCTGGTGTCGAGACAAAGCGCGGCGTTAAGTTCCGCCATTTAACACGCAATGCCTTTGAATTTGGCGGAAAGTGGGGGAACGGAGTGTCTTAACACTAGGTTCCCTCTGCCTACCCTGCTGTGTGCGGGATATAGCGTGAAGCTATTTAATTTGAATTTTAATATTTGTTATCGTCATAACGTAAATTAGGTCATTGTATGCGAGCTATTTACATATTTTTTGCAGCGAAACATCAAAAAAATCTTAATTTTAAATATAAAATACAATACTTTTTACCTGCTTTAATTTACAAGCACTATGCGTAGCAAATGTATAATGTAGACACACATGATTAATAGACGTCAGCATTTTATATTTATTTAAAATTTAAATTTGGTTTTAAAGATTGTTTTGAAAATGTTGAGTTGAAATATTAATTCATTTCTACGTAGCATTAGAGTAATTGACGAGACGTTTCAAAATGTCATATTAGGTATATGTAAGAAAAGAAAATATTGGGCCAGTCATGGCACAGTGGCACAAGCGTATGACTGTAAACGACTGGTTGTGGGTTCGATTCCCAATCGAGGAGTGGAAATATTTAATATTTCAATTTTCTTCGCTCTGGTGTCGAGGCAAAGCGCGGCGTTAGGTTCCGCCACTTAACACGCAATGCTTCCGAATTTGGCGGAAAGTGGGGAACGGAGTGTCTTAACACTAGGTTACCTCTGCCTACCCTGCTGTGTGCGGAATACAACATGAAGCTAAAAAAAATGAAAAAAAAATGCTTGACGATTTTTCCCGCATAAATGTATTGTAATAATTGTAAATATAGTATTAGTCAGAGAGAGCCTAGTGCCATAATATTCTGTTCTCCACACTCCGTCATTTCGTGTTGTGCGACGTTTCCGTCCCTCAACACACACTTCGTCTTAAGTATCAAAGGGGAGAAATTATAATAATATATTACTCGTATTATGCCCCCGAGTGCAATCAAACCCACGACCATCGCGTTACAGTCAGAGGCTTTCCGACTGTGCCACAAAGGCTTCTGATACTGATGACTAATACAGACGTAATTGATAAAGTGTGTTAAATAAAATGCAACGTAACTATTACATAGTAATTAACTTAAAACCTTTTTTGTGACCCTAAGTTTTTATTATGTACCAAAGTAATGGACAGAGGTTAAGACTTAAGAGGTAGTTAGTAAGGAAATCGCTTTGTCACGTTTAATAAAATCCATAAACAAAGATCACTTGCGATCATGGCGCAGTTCTACAGCGACTTTAAATACGATTTTTATAGATCATAGGTTCGATTCCCATTCGGAGGAATGATTATATATTATTATATTTTCATTCAAAGGTGAGTAGTAAGAGAGGCAGAGGGAGACCTCGGTTGACCTTCCTCGGATTCTGAAAACACAGAATCGATGATACTGGAAGAACACGTCACGTAAAAAGCATGAGTTCCCCCCGGGGGGCGTGTATGAAGAGGTTGATGACAGTGCACGAGGTGAAAGATGTATGCAGGGACCGTAGCGTTTGGCGCTCCGTTCTCTCTGACTACCCCGCAAGGGATACAGCGTGAAGCTAAAAAAAAAATATCCGCTCTGGTACATAACGTAAAGTGCGGTGTTAAGCTCCACTACTTAATACATAGTGTCTCGATTTCGGGTGAAAAGTGGAAAACGGACTGTTTCGATACTTGGTTCTCTCTAGCTACCATGCTATGCGAGGGACAGCGTAAAAATGATATCAAAGCCACTTATGCAGCAAAATGCCACATGCGCTCATCTATTATAAATACTTTAAAATATATTTTTTTTTAGCTTAGCACCAGGGTAGGCAGAGGTAACCTAGTGTTAAGACACTCCATTCCCCACTTTCCTCCGAATTCGGAGGCGTTGCCTGTTAAGTGGCGGATCTTAACGCCGCGTTTTACCTCTGATACCAGAGCGAAGAAATGGAAGTATTAAATATTTCCACTACTCGAATGGAAATCGAACCCGTCGTTTACAGTCACACGTTCGTGCCACTGCGCCACGACTGGCCCCTTTGAAATATATGTAATGACCATTTAAGAATAACATATTATGTCATACTACACGGCCCTGTAATAATATGATGTAGTTTACTAAAGAAAGACAAATACATTGTAATTTTAAGTGATTCATATAAATATGCGTGATGCATACAGATCGCTCATAAAAATAAGCTGTGTTTCCGCGCTAAAAATTAGCTTACTTAAATACATAACATAAATCAAATGCTTGCGAGGTGAAAGAAGGACAAACAAATTTTATTTAGTTTAATTCCGCCACTTAACATTAGGTTTCCTCTGTCTTCCCTGCTCCGTTCGGGATACAGCATGAATATAAAAGAAATACTAGTATGGATATGATTTATTTGGGTAGAACTTTCAATTTAAAGATAAACTTTGGAACTATTCAATATACTGAGTTTCTGTTACGGACAAAGTATTGAACAAAGGTTATAATTTATGAGCTCATCGTAGCGCAACGTGTGACTGCATACGCAAAGGGTGTGGGTTCGATAACCACTCAGTGAAATGAAATTATAAATCATTTCTCCACTCTTGAGACAATGCAAAATATAGCGTGGAGGTTGGCCTCTCTCGCAACTTTTCAAATTTGGTCGAAATATGGAGAACGGAGTGTCTTAACACTAGATTCTCTCTGCTTACCCTAATAAGCAGTATAAAATTTGTGATTTTTAACTAATTTTATCCATAAATTCATCAGTATTCACGAAGAAACAGCTCACAAAGGATAGTAACCTTGTCACGTTCAATAAAAGTCTTAAGTCGCGGAAATTCACGACATAATATGCACATACCTACGTAAAAGGAAGATAATAATTCTGAAATGTATAGTTAAATCTGTACTGTACTGAGAGTGGGCGGCTTAGCATTTATCTTTGCAAGCAGTTGCAATAATAATTACGCGAGCTCACGAGATGTAATAATGTATTGTCATTTGTATGTAATTTTGGATTTAAACATGTTTTTGTAAACGGTTGTTGTTCATGTCACGCTTATTTCCAAATAAGTTTAAAAATTAAAATTATTCAATTAAAAAAAAGTTATGTTACATAGATAAAATTATTTATTGGTATAAATTAAACTCTGTAAATTCTGTCTGAGGTCAGTCGTGGCGCAGAGGCACTAAGCGTGACTGTAAAGCGACTGGTTGTGGGTTCGCTTCCCACTCGAGGTGTGGAAATATTTAATATTTCCATTTTCTTCGCTCTGGTGTTGAGGCAAAGCGCGACGTTAAGTTCCGCCATTTAACACGAAATGCCACCGAATTTAACGGAAAGTGGGGAATGGAGTGTCTTAACACTAGGTTCCCTCTGCATACCTTGCTATGTGCGGGATACAGCGTGAAAATAAAAAAAAACCATATTGGTACTGTTCACAATACAGAAAACAAATATAAGGCACACAAACACAAGTAGGTACATAATGACAGCATGCAAAGGTGATCTTATTACTGTTTGTGATCTCTAACAGGTAATCTTAGGCATACACATTTAAAATCACAGGACATTGTTATAGATATTAACAGTTATAGATATTAGATTATTATTTTACTTTTTTTATTGTCTCATAATACGCATTTAGCAAAGCCTTAGTAATATTACAGCCGTTCTCCACTTTCTTCTCTTTAAACACAGTTTTTAAGAACCGGATTAACCATCCACCGTGACCTCCGAATCGAGAGCCTGGACGCCACCATCCGAAGACATGCAGGGAACCTGTTCCACCGCGCTTATGTCTCGGATTCCCCGCATATCCAGGACATCGCGCCGTGGCACACACGCCCCCCGGACAGAATCCGCCTACCGAGAGATCTCCTTGAGAGAGCGCCTGCCGCGGTCGCTGATCGCCTAAGCTGGCCCTCTCTCGAGTAAACGAGGGCCTCACCCAGCTAGGCTGATCACCTAGGCAGCCATAGCTCTTACCCCCTTCCCCCCTTTATCCCCTATCCCCTATGTGGAAAATGAAACCCACTGACAAGGCCTAAAGGGCCTTCCCCCGTGACCCATCTAGCGGAGAAAATAACGTCCAGAGGGCTCAGCCCTGAAGTCGTTTCCCCTCTCCTCCCCAGGGGGTTTGAGAGAGAAGACCAGCAGTTAAGAACCGGATTATAAATTCAAAGCAGAGAATGTCATGATACAAGGTTCTCTATGCCTACCATTTATATAAGTGATAAAAACATAACAATATAAAAGGCATACTTTGTTAGAGTTTCTACAGTTACAAACGTGCAATACCTAACGGTGAATACTTAGTTTCAGTATTGTGTTTTTGCATAAAGATAAATTACGGCAGCATGAACTCTATTGTTCGTTTAATTGCATGCCGGAGGACGTCAATCATTAAGTAGATACATAAATGCGCTTGTAATAATCCAGGTTTAAAGTAAAAATAATGTAAACAAATTACGTAATTTACTTTTTTACTCTTTTTGTTGATACCTTAGAAAAAAATAAAATACTGATATGATAGATCAAAAAACAAAACGTGCTATATTTATTATAACAGGATCAGCATAAAGTAATCGAATTAACATACAGAATGATGCACCAATTTTAATGCTTAAACGATATTAAAAGAAATAAACATGGAGTCAAACAAGTAAGAAAAACAAAGGGGCAGTCAAAGAATTGTTATTGATAATTACGTCATTCTATTTCATGAAAAATTAAATGTAGTTCTTTTAACTTAACTTAACTTTACCGAAAACGTATCAAGCGCACATAAATGATTTTTAGGAACTTTACCCCTATTCCGAATAGCGAGGTAGTAAGAGAGGACCTAGTACATACACTTACCTACCTTACACCTAGTACATACGAAATCGAGAGGTTGATCGATAAAAAAGATATAAAGGTAGACTATGAAAGATTGCTTATTAACAAGAGATCTAATAACAACAGAGCCTCTATAACCTTCATGAAATATTACAATCGAGCCTTAAGTTTAAATGGTACTTAGCTTTATCAACGTAACACAAAAAAATAATTTAATGTTTTTATAATAAGCCAATTACTATGAGAAGGTCATCATTATAATATATTACAATATAATATACTTAAATAACCAAAAATGAAATAGCATTCATTATATAGTATTGTTTTTACATATCGCTGCTTTGGAAGAAGACTGTCACATCTCCAAATATCATCAATATCGAGAAAACGTCGTTTAAAGTTTTTTAAACCGAAAAATCCAGAACATTCATCCAAAGTAAAACTGACACATCTGCCCTCTGGCGGCAAACCTTGCAAGCTTGATTTATGACAGTCTTCCACATAACAGTATACCACATTATCTTGAGACATAACTAAACTGGAATTCGAAATTTTTTGAGATGTGACAGTCTTCTTCCAAAGCAGCGATATTTTTAATTAATTACCTGAATGGAAACGTGTAACCAATGAATTAAGAAAAAAATGAGCATTGTAGAGTGTTTGTAATTCTATGAAAAAAAGGGCATGTTGTTACAACAGTATAATAATATGATACTAGACCACCAGCAACATCACTGTTGCAGTGGGAAATCAATTATTGCATTTTTCGTCGTCCTCCTTAGTGAAAATGGAAACATATAAACATAAACAGCTACACGCTTTTTACGCACAGCATTGTTGTCAGAGAGAAATGTGTCGAGACACTCCTTTCTGACTCAATAAGGAAACATAATAATATTATTTATTTGTATATTTTGTTCATTTACAAGTTATATAGAGATTAGAGATTTTCCACTCCGTCTATAATTCCTACTACTACGTGTAAGATAAGGCTGAAGTTATATTTATATTTTTAATTAATTACTTATTATATTTTAACTCTAACATTATAGCAAATCGTTAAAAGTTATTATATCGTGGTGAGATATCTTGACTGATACGACGATTGAGGGTTTTATTCTCACTCGAGCAAAATAACCATTTTGCTTGTATTTAAACTATTTAGATTTTTCCGCTCTAGTAAAACATGTTTCAACATGCAACGACACAGATAACTGTGAACGGAGTATATTGACACCGGGGTTTCTCTGCCTACCCTGCTGTGTGCGGGATACAGCGTGAAGCTAATTTATTTTTATTTATTCTCTGCCTAATGTGATGTTTTAATAAAAACGTGAATCTGTAAATCAAAAGAAATCCTAAAATAGCCCAGTCTCGTTCTTGACAATGTTACTGATGAGAAATTCTTATTTATTGGTAAGCCAACACTACATACAATAACATATTACAGTAGGTACATGACATTGTCATATTGTCACCTCCACATAATCTTTACATAGTATATTTCAATTACTTCGTGGAAATAATAATTGTTGCTCATTTAAGCAAAAAAAATATGAAATCCATACTTATATTATAAATACGAATGCCTGTCTGTTTGTCTGTCACACTTTCACGGCTAATCTACTGGTCCGATTTGGAAGAAATTGAGAATGAAAGTAGTAAAAATAACTGGGTCAAACGTAGGCTAGTTATTTTACAAAAATCAATCTCTAAAGGATTGAAATAGGGGATGAAAGTTTATTTGAAAAATCTACACCGCTTGACCGATTGTAATGAATTTTGGCATAA
This sequence comes from Dryas iulia moderata, assembly GCA_019049465.1. Taxonomy (NCBI): domain Eukaryota; kingdom Metazoa; phylum Arthropoda; class Insecta; order Lepidoptera; family Nymphalidae; genus Dryas; species Dryas iulia. The sequence goes on from CM032438.1 coordinate 5,165,400, forward strand.
ATATAGTTATGGAGATAATCCAAGGATAATAACATAGGCTATTTTATTTTTCAAAAATCCGCCCCCGAGGGCTGTTATATCACGAAACAGGCATATAGTTCAAACGGCGAAGCCGCGAGTGGGCCGATAGTTGTATATAAAACAAAAAAATAGCCTCTAAAAATAAGTAAAAATAACCCTTATATATTTTTATTACTTATATAACTCGAAGTAATAGCAAGTTATATTTTAAAACCTCACCGGATAGTAATAGTTGAATAGATTGATAGGGCGTCACACATCAGAGGGTATATGATATGTGTGTCAAGTTCGGTGCGACCGATCGGTGAACTAGGATTTAGGTTGCGAAGGTCATTGCTATGAGTGTCTTTCTTAAGAAAACTATGAAATAAATATGTTTTATCCATTAATGCATACTATGTATAGATGTGTACGTTGTGTGATAGTTGCCGTCGTATTAAATACCTTTTTTTATATTACCAACCTCACACTTTACCCGCATAGCACAATAGTTATAAAAAGTCTAGTATCTAAGTACTAAAACCAGTGACGTAGCTAGAGTTTTTGCTGCCTGGTGCAGCTTTGAACTTATTGCCTTGTGGGGTTCTGATGCATACTATCCAACTGAAGTGCGACGGCGGAACTCGGACGGCCTCTGTAAAGTTAAAGTTAAGCACAATAGCCTTCTAATGCGTTATTAAATGCTATATATTTCTAATGTAATCAATGCATTATTAAAATATTGAACAATATTAAAGACTTGATCTCATTTCATACTTCTCCTTACGTATAATTTTGTTTAAAAGAATCACAATATTTTTTCCTTCACGTAGTAGCAGTATTATGGTAATTTGTTTATTTTTAACAAAAAATATAATTCTGAATTAAGTTTGTTGTGGCAGACAGCCAGCCTATTTACTTTCCTATCTATTTAAATTTAAAGTCGATCTAAATAATTATCATATAACGGTAACTTTATCAATTTTAAATGACTTTCACTATTTATCTATACATATGTATGTACATTCGGGGCCAGTCGTGGCGCAGAGCCACAAGATTTATATATTCAAAGATATGGTCTCATCATCATAGAGTGTGAACACGTAAATGATTGCAGTACGCGCATTCTAAATTAAAAGGTCGGAATCTAGCTACAATAGGCGTCGCAGAGCCGACTTTTAGGGAGTGTTTGGTGGTAAGAGGAAGAAAGCGAGACCGGCGATAGGAAAATACTAGTAAATCCATTACGCACAGTGTGTAGTGTCTCAGTCACTTGTCTCATCGATTGGAGAAGAGGCGAAGAGCACGAGGTGAGGCTTGCGAGAGACAAATATTAGTGTTTCTATTACGCAGAGTGTCTCAGTGACTTGTCAATCTCATTGACTGGTTGACTGAACCTGCGTGAAAATTCGAAAAGCGAAAGAAACTCGCACCAGTTATTTTTTTTACTTTACTAATGTGGGACGGCGATACTGAAAAACCATGTAACTAAGTGAACATGTGTTAAGGCCAAAAAATAAGTTGGTTTCAATGGTCTCACCGAGGTGGATCGGTGCTTCCCTAGTGGAGTATCAAGATACCTTGTTCTCCACATACCACCCGAAATCGAGACATTGCGCTCTAAGTGGCGGAACTCAACGCCGCGTTTTTTAATAAATCACTCCGTTCTTATCGAGAAGGTATTAGAAAAAAAAGAATTGTACGCACTATTTTTAAAATACTTACGTAGTAAAAAATTAAGACAGTAAGCACTGCTTTGGGTAAATCCCACTTAGAACAATAAGATCTTATGTTGATTTATAATGTACTAATTTATTGTAATAATATTTTAGTCTTCATCTATAAGTATTTGTTGAGGTCATCATGGCACAATGAAGAAGTGTGTGAATGTAAATGCGAATGGTTTTGGGTTCGATTCCCATTCGAGGAAGTGATTATTATGTATTTAAAAAAAAACATTTCTTTGCTTACGTATATAAGACAATGCGCGGCGTTATGTCCTGCTAATCAACATGCAATCTTTCGGTTTTAAACGGAAAGTGAAGAACAGAGCGTCTGAGTATTAGTTTCTCTCTGACTGCTATGGGGCCGTTCAAATTTTACGTAAGCAGATTTATTACAATTATATAATCTCCATCCCCCTCGTCAGCAAAAGTAAGCAAAGCTCTTTCTCCCCTCCCCCATGCTTACGTAATCATTTTTCAATTAATGTTTCTTTTTATATTATAATTATAATATTATAAGAATTTCAGATGACGTAATCATCATCTAGACTTCCCTCTACCCCCATGTCATAAAAATAAGCAAAGCAAAGACCCACCACCCTCCTATACAGCTCACGTAATACTTGAACTGCCCCTATGCGTGAAAAATCCATAAATCTATATAAGTCATTTGCATAAAAACAATAATTATTTTAGGACTGGAACTATAAAAATACTAGACGTATTTAAAACTTTGAAAAACTTGTATATTATGTAACCTAGAAAGAAGAAACAGTATACCTGTTTTACTGTTACTTTTTGTTAGGTGAACAAAATAAATGAATTAATAACAAGATTTAAAAAGAATATATACATTTAAATAAATACAAAAAAAATGAAAGTTCAATGACTCGCACGTATATAAATTTATATCTTTACTATAGTAAAAAAGTAAAAAAAATGCGTCTGTATGTACATTGAATATATTTATCAAAAAATAATAAAATTATGAAAACACACTAAAAGAATATGAATCTACCTTTTATACAGTTTTTGTGTTTGTTTTTACACATGGTTGTAGTTACGGCGCTGATTTGCTTTTAAAGCTTTGTTTGGTTCATTAGGTTAGCCTTCAACCCTGGGCTGGACTCAAATTATAATTGATTTTAAAGAAAGGATTCTTAGTTGATACTTATAGTAAACATAAAATCATAACACAGCGTGTAAATTATAAGAAATAAGGAAATATCTTCTTAACAAAATTTGTTCAGCTTGATATATGATATACATTTTCCGTTGATATAAAAAAATTAACCCTTCCGTAATCTACTGTCCGCCTTAATACACATTGTGTGGTGGTGAGTGACGGAGCTCAACGCTGCGGTTAGTCTTAGGTACCAGAGTGAAGATATAAAAGCATTTTAAATATAATTATTCCCCAAAGTAGGAATCGAACCCACAATCTATTTGCGTTTAGCCATTCAGACGGTGTGTCATTGAGTCGCCAATGGCCTTATGGCGAAAATGTCATCAAAAACCATAATAACCATAATATATCAGCTAAATTATTACCTTAGAGGGAATCGTTATAATTTTGGGTCTAATTTGTTTTGTCAATATCTTGATATCGAAAAAGTTTACGCAAATGGAGTTGCTAAGAATAGACTAAGTCAGCTTAAGACATTTTACAACTGAATGCTAATTTTTTCTCATCTTGCTCCGTCCTTCCTAATTTAAGACTGAATTGTGAATTTTTTTTTTTCACTTATTAATTTTCGAGGTCATCGTAGTGCAGTGGGACAGCGTTTAACTGTAAATGGTTGTGGTTTCGATTCTCAATCGAAGAAATGATTACATTTAATTTATTTTCATTTCTGTACTCTAACAACAAATGATACAGCGTGCAGTTCCGTCACTCAACAAGCAATGTTTTGAATTTGAATGACACGGGACTGAATGTCTTGACACTAGGTATCAAGTTCTTTCCCTCAATTCTGCGTGAAGTTAAGAAAAAGAAAAAAAATAAGTAACACATAAAAGCAACAAAGAGCAAAAAATTTAGTAACATATACACTCTAATAAATCTTTAATATTACATAATGGAAATGATGTTCGTTGTTGCACAAACTTTTAAATTCTGACGCATACAACCGTGTATGGTTCAGCATTGCCTTATACTTTCCATATACGTGCTCATTATTGTAATAGTTATGTTGAGGTGACGAAAATTATAAATATTTATAACATAAAAAAAGCATGTTATAAAACGTATAAGAGATGAATTAAGAATTTTAGCAGAAGTATTCAAATATTAAGCATTATTAATTAACATCTCTGTTCTAGTAAGATAAGGACGTCGTTAAATTCCATCACACAACACAGAATGTTTCAAATTTGAGCGAAAAGTGGATAAAAAATGTATTGACACTATGTTCCCTTTAAATATTCTGCTGCAGAACTGCGCTATTAAGCTGAAAACATATTAAAATAATTATTCTTAGTATTCTACAAGTTAAACTCTTATATCAAATATAAGACCCATATTTCTCGGATTGTACAAAAATAAATAATGCGCCATTTTGTTGTTATCACTTTGGATTAACAACATCAATCAATATACATTTGCATTATCATAACTAAAGATGTCTTCCAAATTTTAGTTTATTCGAACACTGGGAAGTGAATTAAATTTAGCTAGCAAGACTTGACTACAAAAATAATGCATCACGATTACTGGCTGTGTATTATGCTATAAAGGAAAAAAATAACATATGTAGCCAAAAAAATAGATAAAAGCTAGCTACATCTTTAAAACATACATTTTGATCGTAAAATAATATAAAATTGTCGGTTTTATGGTTATTACCTCTGGAAGGTTGTTCTTATAAAAATCGTCTAAAAAAACACTAAACGATTATAGCGAGATCTATAAAAATAGTTCTAATAATACTTTTTTTGTATATATTTTGCGCACCAAATTATGCAAGAAATATTCTAGAATGTCCATATAATAATCTATATTGAGATTCAATTGAATATCTAGTCTCAGCCAATATTTCCTAATTACATGTAGGATATTTCCATTTTTAAAACTATATCCATAATTAATTACTTACTTACTGGATTTGGATGAAATTTGGAAAGAAAATAATTGAAGACCCAGGGTCAAACATAACCCATGTTTTTTTTAAAAGGTAGAAATGTCAGATCGCTTAACTAATTTTGATGATTTTTTTCCAGAAGACGTAGGTACTCCACGCGGGCAATGACGCGATCAAGAACTAGTTATTAATAAACTAAATTCTTATGTACATATAAACTACATAAAATAAAATAAATTCGTTGGTATGTTGCATCGCGTGAATTACATTTTTTAGGCCTTGCTACTTGTATATGTTTAGAGGTCATACCTCAATGCCAGTATCGATACAAAAAATACTAGATAATAGGAATTTGAAACAGTACTTGCTCTTCTTGAAACATCTTGCTCATTAGGATTATTTTTATTAGCGAATACCAAATCTATGGGTTTGAATTCTAGTTAGCATAGTTTAATTATCAGTTTCACGCTATTTATGGCATATATTGTAAAAAGAAATACTGTCTGTTGCGGAACTTAACGCTGCAATTTGTCTTCAGAGCGAGAAAATGAAAATAATTTTAATATTTATCGTATACTGTCTTTATCTCTACGCCATGATAGTCTATGTAATTGATATTTTTTAAAAATAAGTGACACAAGGCAAAATTTAAAATTGTGGTACGATAAATTAAAAAAAACCGTTTAAATATTTTTTTTCATCTATTAAAGTAAGAATTTGAACTAAATAATATACTCGGTTCAACCTCCATTGTACAAGCTCACCTACTTACATAAACCGTAATTAGCAACAATTACGTCGTTTAGATAAAAACTGTTTGTGACTTTACAATATTAATTTCTCTTTAAGCCTATTTTTATTAAGACTATTGTCATAATAAATGTGTTTTTAATTATTTTTTATGTATTTATCTGACTGTTGGCTGGCAGGAAGAAGGATGGGGATGGTGGAAATAGGGAGAGAACTAGCTTACGCCATCGAAGATTATGCCATCGAACCGGAACACTTCATCAGATGTTTGGCGGTTCGTCTTTGACATGATAGTGGTCGCGAGCCAGTCGGAGAACGAATCTCCTACCACCAAGCCTTTTATTGGGTTACCCGCCTTTTACTGGACGCTACCCAGCTGAAAGGCAAAGGCCCGGATGAAAGTATTTTATTGTATATGTATATAACTTCAGATTAAGACTTATACATAAGTCTATAGTATAGTACTATTTTAAATTACATAATTTCTAGTAAGTTGTAACATATTCAAAGTAAAAATAAGTAGAAATAATCTTGAACGGTTCCATGTGTTTATCTGCGTAGCAGTGTAAGCAGGGAGAAAGACTAGTTGTCAAGACACTCCACTCTACATTTGTCCCATAAAATCGAGACAGCGCATGTAAGTATTGAGTGGCAGAACTCAAAGTCACACTTCATTTTAAGTACTAGATTGAAGAACATAAAACATAAATAGTTTAAATATAATCATTTCTCCAGTAGGATCTCAATGGCTTCATATGTACTTCTAATAAGTATATAATAATAATCCAGAAACTTAATCGTCTTTCTTCAATGCAAAAACTTGAAAGGTGTAATGTCATATTACATTGAGAGAACATTTAAAAAAAACTAATATTTTTATAAAAATTTGAACACAGATTTCACTAAATTCATATTAATGTTACAAATTATATCTGTCTGTATGTTTGTTCCGGCTAACCTCTAGATAGACTAGATTTTACGGCAGATTGGTGAGAAGTAATTTGGGCTACTTTTATTGCTTGCGAATTTAAAATAAATTTAATCAGTTTAATAAGTTTGTGTAAGACGGAGTATCTTGACACAAAGTCCTGTCTGACTATCCCGCTAGGCGGAAAAAAACGTAAAGCTGATAATAAGTCTCTAGCTCTTAGCCGTTAATTGCACACAAAACGTATTAAAAGTACAATTTGAAAATTTACAAAGACACGTAATTTTCTTATCATTTACTTCCAAAAGAGCAATAGAAACAAAATCTAAAGACATCTTAAACTGAATATTATCATTAAAGAAGGAGGTATGCGAAGTGTTTGAAAGTTGTATATACAGTATACGAGTAAACTGTGTGTTTACATAACATTACGATTCACAATCCACTCGTTTTATTAGTATGGCGATAAGAGAATCGTAAAAAATTTTATGATAAACATCTACTTAGATGCAATGCATGAATTTGTGAATATTTTAAACAGTACTTGGGTAATACACGAACTATTTTTAGTATATTTTTTTTGTATTTGCAGTTTTAATTTTGTAGAGTAAAATGAAGTAGAGTGGAGCTGCGGTTAAGCATTTGACTTTAAATGATGGCTGTAGGTTTAATTCCCACTTGGTGAAAAAAACATATTTATTTTTTAGTACTTCTCCGCTCTGAATAGACGAGTAGAGAGTGACGTTGAGTTACGTCGCAACACGCATTGCTTCTAACTTGTGTGAAAAATTAAGAAGAGTGTTTTGACACTAGGTTCTTTACGGTCTATCAACATATGCGGAAAAATTATAAAGTTGGAAAAAAATTGCAATGGATTTAATGATGAAATAGAGTTGCTGCTGCATATAGTAACCTGATAACGTGTTTTCCTCTTACTAAATTCTAATCGTAAATTTTATAATTTGCTTTTTTTTTAGCTTCACGCTGTATCCTGCACACAGCAGAGTAGGCAGACGGAACCTAGTGTTAAGACACTCCGTTCCGCACTTCCCACTTTTTTTGTTTAAATCAATTAAGGATAAAATGTTTAGTAGGTTTAATATGTGTCAATTTATTTCATAGGTAACCCACTAATTGACAAATATTTAAATTAACAAAAAATAACATATCCATGCAAAAAAAGAAACTGCTTGACATAAAACACTAAAATTAAAAATGTAGGTTCCTTAAGGAGAGAAGTGGAATACTAAGAGAAAAATACTTGAAAATTCTGCTAAAAAAGTGACATTAGTAATGTAATCCACGCAAACATCGTTGTAGGCTGCAACTAGTCCAACCTACATAATATAATAGACATACAATTTCTTTCTACGATAAAAAAAAATATTTTAGCCTCATTCAATAAATGAGAACTCATTTAATTGTTACTCATTTTCTACGCTTATTTTTATCAGCTCGTTATATTCTAGTTTAAATAACATTTATAGCACTGTTATGGCGCAATTATAAACTTGAATGAACTGGTATGTACCTAACTGAATGCGATGGTTATGGGTTTTAATCTCTGTTAACCATATGTTTTTTATCATCTTTAAGCCTTTCCCGCGTAGTGGGGTAGGGAGATAGAGGACCTAGTCAAGACTCTTCGTTTTCCTCTTTCCATCTCAACCCGTGAGTGGACGGGTTAGAATACAATTCCCCTCGGTCGCTGGGTAGCGTCCCGTAAAAGGCGGGTAACCTAGTATTTTGGTGGTCGTTTGCCTCCCTTTCATAAATAAAAAAAAAAGGAGTTTTTGCTTGTAAAGTAGCGAAACTTAAAACAGCACTTCTCGTCTCGTCTTAGGTACCAGAGAGAATAAATGAAAATTTATATATAATCATTCCCCTGAGTGGAAATCGAACCCACAGCTATCGCATTACAGTCAGATTCATTCCCACCATTAAGGCCTTAAGTATAGCCTTAAGTAAATATAAAATAGACATTTGATTAAGTTGCGGCGTTATGTTCCGCCTATTATTTAAAGACAATAAAAACTTAAAGAATAAAATATTTGCTAGTCAATATATTAATTTTTCGTATCATTCTAATATTCATATTTTAGTCACGTATTATTACAGTTAAGATAATCCTTGTTGACTATTACACGTGATGACTGCAAGTTTAAATGTATACACGAGCATTTACTTTTAACAGATAAATAATTTGTTTTTTAGTTAAACAAAAATAAGTCTTTAATATAGTAACGTTTACGTTCTGTCTGTAAACGCGATTGGTAGTGGATATGAATCCCACTCAAGGAAATTAATGTATTGAATTATTTTCATTTATTATTATATATCTGCTCGGATACCTAAAACAAGGCGCGGTGTTTAGTTCCGCCCCTTAACACGCATAGATTTGAACGGTGTGTCTTGACTCTAGGCTCTCTTTGTCTACCCTGCGATAAGGGATAAGGTGTTAAGTTGTAAAAAACATATAGTAGCATTTAGGCTAAGGCAAAATTATTAGAATCCTTTCATACAAAATCTAAAAGACATGATATGAAAATGTAAATAGCAAACAAAATAATCTTAGAGCTTATATTACTTGTTAAATACTTATAAGACACAATCTTCACGACTTAAAACACTTATTTTATCTTACATTATTCTGCGCACAAGTGGTTATTTTATTTTTTTATTGTTGTAAAACCTTTAAACACTCTTTCATTTTAAATAATATGTAAAACCTTTTTGCATTTCAGTAAAACTCCATCGAACAAGTATGAGTCTTCCGCCAAATGTTTTAATTAGCATGCTCATAATAAATAAATATAATATATAAATATTTTTTAGCTTGTATAATATTCATGATGTCAACGACATATTATCTTACAGACAAAAAAGAGAAAAATAACTTTATTTTGCATTACTTTACAAAGGTATTATGATAATTAAGAATAAATTTGAATACATGTGTAAATAAATATGTATTATAAACAGCACATTTTAAAATATGCGATTTGCGTTTTTATTTACTACCAGTTCATAGACATCAACATTTTCTTCAAAAATAATTAAAATTTAGATCCTTTCTTATATGTATTATTAAATAGATTAAAAAAAGACTTTTGTTATTCTTAAAAATATACGTATACTAAATTAAAAAATATATATTATTCTTAATTTTAACATTATCGTATTAAATTTATATTCATTAATATTTAAATGTTATACATTTATTTGTATATAAAATATATTTGCAAGTAATTACCCCTAAGAGTTTAATAAATTTTAAAATAAAGACTAAGTTTCTGTAAAATTAAACCATTAAACCATCATCAATTATTTGTGCAGTGTACCACATTAAAATTGTAAACACCAAAAATATTGTTATAAATTTAAATTTAAAGTAATTAAAATTATAAATGAATAATAAATTTTATTATCAAAACAATTTAATTTTTATTTTTTGTGTTACAATCTACATCTTAAATATTTATATTAATTATATATAAAAATATGTTATAAAAACTTACATAAATAAAAAACAAACAGGCTGTCAATTTTTTGTGCACTTATAATCACATTCACAGTCACGAAACGAAAAAAAAAGAAAAACGCGCCAAAAGCCGACGTTGACAGCGCGCGCTTTGACGGATAGCGCAGTACTGAAGTGAACTGTGCCGTGGAACAAACTATACTGTAACTTGTGAGAGGATCTTGCGGTGAAAAGAAAACAAATTGGCTGCATATTTATGTAAGTAGACACTTAAATAATATGTAATTTTGGTAAAATAACATATTTTGCATATATAAGAAAGAATATATTTAAAATATTAATCAATGGTTTTTAGATTTATGGTAGGTATAATATACCCGTGTATGATTTCTAAATTACTTTTTATCTTGACTTTAACTGAATAGTAAATATAATTTAATTAAAAGATTATTGATGAATTCGCTTTGAAATGGAAAACAATAACGAAAAATGTGTCTATTTTTCACATAGATACATACAGATACATACAGCAAGCCAGTAAGAGTCATATGACTCTCTACTCTATAGTGAGCTAGAAACAAAATTATATAAATAAAATCTAATGTTAAGACAGTCCGGTCCCCATTTTTCGCCGAATTCTGGAGGCATTACGTGTTAAGTGGCGGTACTCAACGCCGGGTTTTTTTCTAGATATGTCTGACAAATCGTTTCCGCGGACTCTATGACACTTACCATAATTGTTATATATCACAAAAACTTTATAATCATCGGGATTAGAGCCAAAATTGTTATTTTTTATGCCATATGTCACTATATTATATGCAACTATGTATAAGTCACTACATCACCATCAAAATATACATTACGAAAACTTCCATAATGCTAAACAACATTGTTAATATCTCATTTAAGGTGATCTTTTAGTTTCAAGAACATTTCTGTGTTTTGTTTATTTTATTTTTAAACACCAACATATGTGCTCTACGGGCTTAATGATTTATATTACGATAGTATTTACTTATTCTTTGTAGTTGAGCCACTCTAATATTTTACCTAAGTGATATACATGTTATAAAACCAACGCATATTTTACGTGTCGACCCGACAGTTGTAAGTCCCTTTTTTCTAATTATTGTTACACCCTTCAACGTCAGGAAATCCATTAACGAAGCCAGAGACAAAGTTAATTGGGGCTCCGGTGTGGCAAGACGGTACGCTGCCGTTTACCCACTAAAACTTGACTGTGACTCCTTGTCAACTGCCACTAGCCGAGGCCACGGGGACTATATCAATCGTCCGTGAATTATTGTTGTTACACCCTACGACTTTTGTAATTCGTACTAAATTTTGGTCTTTTCTTTTGTATTTTTTTTTATATTTATGCATACATAAGATTTGAGCACGCACAGTCGGTCTCATCTACGAAGTAAAGATATAAAGGTAAAAATAATTATAATAATTTAACAGGGCTGAAAGAACCCTCCCTAGGGAAACGTAATTTCTTTTTTTTAAATTTAAATAGTTTTTTTTAGCTTCACGCTGTATCCCGCACATAGCAGGGTAGGCAGAGGAAACTCAGTATAAAGACACTCCGTTGTTAAGTGGCGGAACGCGCTTTGCCTCGACACCAGGGCGAAGAAAATGGAAATATTACATATCTCCACCTCTCGAGTGGGAATCGAACCCTCAACCAGTCGTATTAATTCACGTCCGTGCCACTGCGCCACGACTGGCCTCTGTGACTTTAAATACTTCTTCAAATGAAAGAAACCTTCTAGGCGTCATCAATTGTAAGTCAGTTGCTATTACACTGTATGTTGCTGTTTCTCAAAGTGACCTCTTGTCGACACTGAAAGCATAAAGGACCGCAAGAAACCCAAAAAAAAAAAATATTAAGTTGAAGTGACATAAGGCTGCTAAGCCTGATTTGTATTTTCATATACTTAATATTTCGAAAATCATAAAAATAATAACTAACAACAACGATTTATATTTCATACTTTCGGTTTCTTTATCTAATAATGTTTGTGTGGCATTCATTATAATTCAAAAATTATAAAGGACTACTTTGATAAAGTGCCTTACTTTATCACAGCAGGGTAGGCAGAGGAAGCCTAGTGTTTAAGCACTCCCTTCTCCACGCACCGCCAAATTCTGGAGGCATTACGTGTTGAGTCTAGGTGTTAGGTCTAGACTTCAAACATTTTTCTGATCATTTCTTATAAAATTTCATAAAAGCAATCTTAGGGAAGGGCTTCTCAAATTTATATAATTTATCTAGGTTTTACTTCTCTTCTAAGCTGACCGGGTCTCTGAATAATCGTAATAATATAATAAAAAAAACATTACGAGACAGTGATGGCCAGACGTTCGTTTCTTTAGAAAAGTTGAAGATTTTTTTTATGTGTGCTTTATGTTATGTGTCTTTATGTTTTTGCGGAATTAACCACAACCATACTTTCATACTTGCTAATCGTTCTTACTTATGATGGATACTCGCATAGACAAACTTTTAGCTGTACTTTTAGGTCTGACCGTCCGTCGCTTGCCGTTGCTGTTTTAGTTTTTTATTATATTCGTATGTATATTATTTGATTCATATAGTTTATCATTTCTTGTTTACTTTTCCATATTATACATATTTTATAATATTATTTATCGTTTTTCCTGCCATCAAACTTAGAATATCATTGATTTTTATAAAATTTCTGAACGAAGTGTACATTTAAAAGAATTGAAAAATTTGTTTACTTTTCCATGTTATATATTAATTTCTTTTTTTTTTTAGTTTTGACTTCACTTCAACTCGTGAACGCGTCTATGACGTATGACAGTCGTTCCCATGTATAAAATTGTTTTACGAACAATGAATGTTAATTATCCATTAAAAAGTGCAAATATCCAAAGTTAAGACAATATCCCAGTGGTAGTGTATGCAGTTGAATAATATAAACAGTGTGTTACTCCAAATAAGAACGAAACATCTTAGTGCAGTGGAACTTTGTTTACGTTTTACCCACATTATTTTTTGTGCGGGAGCCGTTATTACCGTGCACTAAATACAATATTTCTTTATTCGTGTCTTCGGAGCATTTATTACTGTGCAACTATTTTATTGTATTTTTTAATTATGTATTTATTTATTATTATTATTTTTTTTTTCTTAATTGAAGTACAAAATGTCTTCACAATTATTTTGGGGATGTTGCGAGAATAAGCAGAATGTGAACGAGAAGTTCACTTGTTGCGCTGTATGTAAGAAAGCGTATCACTGGAACTGCCTGTATGGTAATGAGCACCAAAAATATGATTTCACCTCGGAACACACTCCGGAATGGAAATGCCCACTTTGTAAATCTAAAAAGAAAAATATTTCTTCGGTTAGCACTCCTATAAAATCTAGGACTATATCAAAACACGAAGACGCTAACGTAACGAAAAGATCAAACAAAAGGCTGGCAAGCTCTTCCCCTCGCAGTAGTGAACTTACTCCATAAGTTACTGTAGAAAATATACAGCAAATTATAGAAGAAGTTATGGATTCTCACAAAGCCAATTTAGTTACCGAAATGACAAATTCAATGAAGAAACTTCTGGTTATCGAATTACAATCGGTACGCGAGGACTTCACAGATATAAAAAATTCCATGATGTTTCTTAGTAATCTGTATGAAGATCTTCTCGGGGAACATAAACACACTCTAAATTTAGTTAAAACTTTACAAGAAGAAAACGGCGCGATGCATTCGACTATAAATAAATTAAGCAATCGAATCGATTTAATGGAACAGCATGCTCGTTCATGCAATATTGAACTACAATGTGTCCCCGAAAATAAGCAAGAAAATCTTATAGAAATTGTTACTAAGCTGGGCAGTGCAGTGGGATGTAGTATTACAGATAGTAAAATATCTACATGTGCGCGAATTGCGAAGTCTAATCAGTCTACCAGTCGTCCTCGTTCTATTGTCGTTCAATTAACATCTCAAAAAACTATAGACAGCATGTTAGCGGCATGCATTAAATATAACAAATGTAATCCCGCTAACAAACTGAACACAACGCACATTGATATTAAAGGACCTAGGCAGGCAATTTATGTAGCTGAATATCTGTCACCTACAAATAAGGCATTACATGCCGCTGCAAGATTGAAATCTAATAAAATTAACTATAAATATGTGTGGGTTAAAAACGGAAAAGTTTATATGAGAAAAGATGACAGTTCCGAATACAAAATTACAAAAAGTTTGGATTACTTAGAAAAATTAACTTAGACTTATATTTAGTAACGTAACCTAATTAGTGTTATTTTTTTGTTAAATTCTCGTCAATAATTATTTACTATCAGAGTTTTTGTGATCTGCTGAAGAAAACAAACGATCTTAATTGTAATTTTCTGTGCATTATTATTAGTATATTAGTACTTACTGTAACCGGGCTAATTTACTATGCTTGTGGTGTTTATGAGAGATATCAAATACGTGGTAGCTTGTCAAAAAAGAATAATAGAAGTGAAGCTTTGATTATTTTAAAAATATATATTTCTGTGTATTGTAACTTGCGGAGTAGCTGTATGGTTTTGTGGATAATTATCAATGTGCTTGTGGGTTACGGTATTCTGTCTATTGATTTGTTTGTATATTTAAGAGTGTGTGTGCTATATTTACCATTACCTGCAAATAAAACTTTACTTAATATTTCTTTAGCTAATTCTTACAGAGTGTCGGTGATATTAGTGTCTTATTAAACATTAAAATTCGCTGCAATACATAATTTAGTTATAGACATTGATGATGTATCTATTGGTGAAACAATAATTTGTTCTGCTGACGAATGTAGCAATTTACTGCCTAAATGTCACCTAAAAATTCTTTCTCAAAACATTCGTAGTATAAATGCTAACTTCTCAGGGCTAATTACATTGTTACAAAGAGTTAAAAATCCCTGTGATATCATCGTGCTCTCTGAATGCTGGTTGTCTTGTAATGATGTCATTCCAACCCTACCAGAATACAATTCTCATCAAACTCTATTAAATTATAACCAAAACGATGGCGTAGTTGTATACATAAAACAATCTCTAACTAACATTAAAGTCACTGAACCAAAAGCCTCTCAATTTAACTGTTTATTGGTTACATCAGGTATGGAGTGCTGTAATTTGTATATATCGGCCTTATGCTTTTAAAGATGTTTCGATTTTTCTGAACTCCCTTGACAATATCCTCGCAGAACTTAAGTCTTATAAAAGCATTGTCATTGTCGGAGATATAAATATAGATATAGCTCCTGGAGATCTCTCCAATTACGCACTTGATTATCTTGAATTACTCGCCCACTATGGTTTCTACCCTGGCTTTAATATACCAACTCACGGTTCTACATGCCTTGATCATGCGATTTTGAAAACACCTTATTCTGCTAAGACGATAGTATTAGAATCTACTGTAACTGATCACTATGCTATTGTAATTGGTCTCCCCTTAAGAAATAATATAACTTCGGATCGGCGAACTTTCACAAAAATGGACGAGGTTTCACGGTCCCTTGACTTAGCCAAAGTTAATTTCGATTCTGTCTGTATACACTACTGATGACCCTGACCTTGCAACAAAGTACTTAATTAACCCTATTCGATTATTAATATTAAAAAATTCTAAAATTATTCAAATTCCTCGTAAACACAGATCTATTAAAGCCTGGATAACCCCAGGTATATTAAGATGCATGAGACATAGAGACAATCTACATAAAAAGCTTCGTAAGGACCCACTCAACGAGGTGCTAAAGATCACTTACAAAAGATACCGTAACTTCTGTACTAATTTATTACGAAAGGCTAAATCTAATTATGAAAAGCTTGAATTTATGAAGGCCGGCAAAAATTGCAAAAAGATGTGGAAGGTCATAAAAAATGTCACTAACATGGCAAAACCACAATGCTCTGCGCATAAACTATTGGAACTAAAGGAAAGCGAAAATGAATCGATTAACAGTATAAATCATTTTTTTGCTAATATTGGAAGACAGCTGGCCCAAACTATTTCCTCCCAACATAGTCACCCAAAATTAATTCCATCTTCTTCAATGTTCGACTCATTCGTGATACTTGAAACGGACAAATCGGAGATTGAACTTGTTATAATGTCATTAAAAAATGATAGCGCAGCTGGTTGGGATGGTATACCATCTAACTTTCTAAAAAAACATAAAAACATTTTTGTACCCCTACTTACATATATTGTGAACCTTAGTCTAAACTCTGGCGTCTTTCCTCAGCTATTTAAACGAGCTCTAGTCCACCCAATCTTCAAATCAGGAGACTCCAGCAGTGTTGAATGCTACAGACCCATTTCGATCCTTCCAGCGATGTCTAAGGTACTTGAAAAGATTATAAACTCTAGACTTGTTACGTTTTTGGAATCCCGCAGCTTATTGTCTAATAATCAATTTGGATTCAGAAAAAACTTGTCCACAGATAATGCTGTGCATAGTCTGGTTACCAATATTGTAAATGACTTAGATAAAGGGCAGAAATGTGTAGGGTTATTTTTAGACCTTGCCAAGGCATTTGACACAGTTTTTGTCCCCATTCTGTTATCCAAACTTAATTGCCTTGGGTATTCGGGGAGTCCAGCTAGCTCTATTTGAAAGTTATCTCTCGGGGCGAACCCAACAAATAAATATAGATTCTCTAACCAGCTCCGAATTGCACATTGAATACGGTGTTCCTCAGGGCAGCATTCTTGGGCCAAGTCTGTTTCTAATATATATAAAAGATTTATGTAACTTAAACCTCCAAAACGGTACTATTTATTCATACGCAGATGACACGGTTCTTCTATTCTCTTCAAGTACATGGGAGGAAACATATCGTTCCGCTCAAATCGGCTTTGACGCTGTCAGAAATTGGCTAAATAATAATCTGCTTACATTAAATATTAATAAAACAAAATTGATAGACTTTGCTATTCGTAACCCCAATAATTCAATAGCTGAAATTTATACTATAAATTGTGGTAATTCTAATACAGACAACAATATAACAGGTAGTATAATAGAAAAGGTTTCATCGGTTCGCTACCTTGGTATAATAATAGATAGCAAACTTACATTTAAAAAACATATTGTGGAACTATCTAATCGTGTGCGTAAACTCATATTTGTTTTTAAACAATTGCGTCAATCTGCTACACCTGACATTATAAAAATAACCTACAAAGCACTATGCGAGTCCATCCTCAACTATTGTATCACGTCCTGGGGAGGTGCCTCCAAATCCCACCTATTACTAATCGAGAGAGCTCAAAGGGCCTTACTAAAAGTCTGCTACTGTAAACCTCGTTTGTACCCCACAATAAAAATTTACGAATTAAGCCAAGTTCTAACAGTAAGGCAACTCTTTATTTTAGCTCTCATCAATAAACAGCACTCATTGACCACCTTCAATACTGAAATATGTCGCAGAAATCATCTTGTTGTCCCAACATTATTAAATAAGACTTTTTTCAGTCATAGATTCTTTATATTCTTGGGTCCTCATGTATACAATTAAGTTAATAAACATCTTTCCTTATATAATTTAAACAAATTTAATTTAAAAATGGTAGTTTTTGACTGGTTATTGCAAGAAACTTATACATCTACCGAAAACCTTTTAGATATCCCAGGATAACACACCATACGTATCCACTTATGTTTGTTTCCTCCAATCATACACGCTCGTACACACCTCTCTTTTTCGTTATGTTTTTATTGTATCTTGTTAAAGTTGTGTTAAATATTGTATCAAAAACTTTTGTATAATATTGAATTGTAAAACCTTTGTAAAATATTGTATATTGTACAACCTTATTTAAACTTTTTTTTTTTTTGATTCATGGCCTTGTCTAAAATAATTTATTTATGAAGTGGAGACCTGGTGACCAGTATCACGGGTTTCGTACCTATCTCAGGCACCAGCTAACCGCACAATTACACTGTTGTTATTGGCTATGTTTTATCTTATTTTGTTGTAACATTGTACTTATCATAAGTTTTTGTGCCTTACTGTATTCTGAAATTTTGTTGTGGTTGGAAATAAAATATTATATTATATATTATTATAGTTTCACGCTGTATCCCGCTCACAGCAGGGTAAGCAGAGGGAACCTAGTGTCAAGACACTCCGTTCCCCACTTTCCGCCGAATTCGGAGGCTTGCGTGTTAAATGGCGGAACTTAACGCCGCGCTTTACCTCGACACCAGAGCGAAGAAAATGGAAATATAATTTTCACTCCTAGAGTGGGAATCGAACCCACAACCAGTCGTTTACAGTCACACGCTTGTGCCACTGGGCCACGACTGGCCACAATTATATATTAATTTATAATATTATTTATCGTTTTTCCTGCCATCAAACTTAGAATATCATTGATTTTTATAAAATTTCTGAACGAAGTGTACATTTAAAAGAATTGAAAAATTTGAAAAATTTGCATCAAGCCAAACTTTCGAAACTAAAGAAAGTTCTGAAGTTAATTTCTTGCAGAAGCAAGGGTACTTAGGTTTATTAAAAGGGGGTTTTAAATTTATAAAATATAGCTGCGTCCTTTGAAAAAAACACGATAAGGCTAAAAATTTGCTAT
The DNA here is from genome assembly GCA_019049465.1 of Dryas iulia moderata. Taxonomy (NCBI): domain Eukaryota; kingdom Metazoa; phylum Arthropoda; class Insecta; order Lepidoptera; family Nymphalidae; genus Dryas; species Dryas iulia. The sequence continues at coordinate 5,183,993 of CM032438.1, forward strand.
TACTTTGTTTTGCTAGAACGATGTTTGAAAGAATTAGAGGGAGGGTGATGAGTGGTATTTTATATGCGATTAAGCATAATAACCTGTGTGATTGCGATAACTATTAAAGAGTACCGTAACGGCAATTTAGAAAATTGTATATCTGACGACCGTGGTGCTCTATGACAGACATATGTATATAGTTATTATATGTTAATAATAGTGCCTACGTTCTTCATATAAACCTTTTATAAACTCAAATAATGACAATAACTTTAAACATTATTCCGTTCTCTATTTATTTCATTTGCAGAGAGTCATGTTAGATGACATTGGTTATATAATAACTAAAGATGTTAGTAAAATTAATGTCTGAGGACCATTGAAGATAATGGCGGTGTACAATTGTTTAAGATATGCGGATACGTACATCTTATACGAGTATGTGAGGGGGTTCCCCTTAATTATGCTCTATTTATAAAACACTTGAGATTTGTTTGAACAGATTTTAAATTATTTAAGGAAAGTTATATTCATATCGTTTGATAAATTGCAATTAATACGTATAAGCCGTTATGCTCATATACATTTTTATTCTTTTCTAGCTTTTTTCAGCATAGTACGATTAAAAAACTTCGTTCTCCACAGCAGAACTCTATGCCGCACTTTGTCTTAGGTATCAAAGCGAAGGAATAAAAAAATATTTTAAGTGGAAATCGAACCCACAACATTTACAGTAGGCTCTTTAATATTATACAGAATTTTGTGTGTTTTAAGCAAAACGGGGTTCTGACTTCTCATGTACACAGCGACATTTTCTAACTTTCGTGTAATTACGAGCGTTGGAGAAAAGATGCTTGTAAACAAATGGTCCCTTCTAGCATTTTTTATAGATAAAGTTAGTTACGCCGCTGGCACAATGCTCCTTGCATTATTAAAATGATTGTTATATGCTTTGGTTACCATTCCAAAAGACAAGACACTAATATTTTGATATTTGAAAGAAACAAAGAGCAACCAGAATAAATAGGCAAACAAGCAATAAATGAAGTAGTGGAAATGACATGATAGAAGAGTCAGTGCTGAGAGTTTTTTATACGACTTTAAGCAGTAGCTCTCTCCTCTTTCTTTGGCTTTGGTACCATATAATTACTTACTTGGTAATCTTTTTAAATTTTAGATTTTTTAGCACTACGTTAGATTTTCCTTACCATTAATTTTATTCACCGGGTACTGTCTATAATACAGTCAGTATTATATACATATCCAGTGATATGTATATTCAGGCTTTTGTTCTTTATTTTTCATATTTGAGATAATCTTATATCATTAAACGAGCCATTCTTGTAAATATAAAAGAGTTGAAAAATAATATATCCCACTTCTGATGTAATTAATATATTAAATAATAAATAATACTTAGTATATAAATAACGCATATGGAACCACACATCTAATGTCACAAACACGAATTATTAAGGTAGTTTGCACGTCAGAAGTAACAATCGAGAGTAGGCAGCGGGCGAGGAGAATGTAATTACGAGAATTTAATTATTTTTTTTTTTTTTAATTATCAATAAAATAATCTTTTTATTTTATTGATAATTAAAAAAATAAATAAAGACAATGTTTTCTTTTTATTTTAATCATAATTAAAAAGACATGATTTATCATAGAGTAATGCCCGGCGCAGCTCAACCTACCTGATAGTTTTATTATAAATATTATAAATATACCGTCAATATTCTTCATTTATCGTGGCGCTGTGGGAAAGCATCGGACTGTAATCGCGATTGGATGTGGGTTCGATTTCCACTCGAAAAAATATCAAAATTTAATTGTTTTTTTTTTCTCCTTCACAATGAATAAAACAAAACGCGGTGTTGATTCACTACATTCTAGAGAATAAATTTATAAAAGGTATGGACCACTTAGTTCACCTAGCTGAGCGGGGCAACATAAGCCACATGGGCCTAATGCCGCTGTTCAAAGAAGTACTTGTGGCTCTCAGCCAATTTCCCAGTAGCCATTTTACTTTCTTGTAGTGTAATTTAAGTGAAAAAATATATATTTTGCATATATTTGAACCCAATTTTGTTCCAAAAAAATCGTGGAAGAACTCAAATTTTGGAGTTTTTCTATTTGAGTTATTATATCATTATACTCTTGTCACCTAAATTTCATACAAAAATTCAAAGGACAATCTCAATGGCTGCTTCATAATTTAATTAACCAATTATCTTAGACCTAATTAAAGTAATATTTATTACGCTCAGATAAAAAATAATTAATAATTTATGTGTTTGCTAATAGAAATTTAGATATTAGTTTAAATTCAAATTATACGTGTCACCACTTTTACACGTGTAATTTTTTTATGTTTCGTTTGTTTCGTGTGTTTGTTTGTTAATTTTGGAAAATAAATTAATTATGATAATTTATTTCAATTTATGAAACGACAATAGAAAAATATATTTTGGTATGCAGTGACCCGTTCGCGGCCTTGCCGCGTGGACTGCAACTTTCATCCCCTATTCCAACCACTTTGGGGTTGGTTTTTGATAAACAGGCAGGCTTTCACATTTATAATATTATGTATGGATACATCTACATATACATCTAGTCCAGTGTCAACTACATAATAACAGAAGGTAGTGGCCATCTGTTATGATATAGTTTCAGTAAAAAAACGTAGCGACATTTGCTGTCATATAAATGATATAAAGTATGTGTATGATAAATTTAACCAGTCTTCAGTGTATAGTGTAGACCGATTAAATGTAGGTTATATCTAAAATAATGTTTAAGCTTGTTATTTTATTTTACATTTATGTTACTTAGTCATACTAGAAATTTAACTTCACTTGCAAAATAAACAACACTATTTGACTGTGACAGTTTTTAATTTAATTGCGAGAATTGTTTCGAATACCATCCAAAGAAACTAAAAAATATATTCTGTATGTACTTTTGCACTATAAGCTACTTCCGTACCAAAATTCATTGACTTCCATTAAGTAGGTAGATGTTGCGTGATCGACGAATAACAAATTACCAGACAGACGGACAGACAGATAAAAATTCCACTGAGCGGGATTTTTCGCCTCTGTTATCCATATAATGTACCTAATTAAAGTATTTCTATTTTTTACAGAATTTTTCTACTGTTTTATTATATATGTTAGTAATCAGACTCTGTCCCCCTACGCTATCGTAACGATCGAACGATCATTCAACATAAATTAAAAAAAAAAAGGACAAAGAAAAGAAGTCCCGCTGAGTTACTTGCGCCGGTTCTTCCCAAAGTGTAGGTTTGTTTCTTGGAAAGATAACGTTTTTAGTTCCACACTTTAAGTTGACAGCGAGGTATTCGAAAAATTTCTAGAAAAGCTCTTTCTGTGGAGAAACATATAAAAGTATAAAGTAGTTTATAGTAGTATAAAGTAGTAATAAAGTAGTTTACTAAGATATTGTATGTAGAGTGTCATAATAGAAATAATTTTATATATATATTTTTTTATTTAATGAGTTTTCGTTCTCCACGGACACAGCTCCGTGCCCTTGTTGTTCTTAATTGATGATTGTATTCCTTTTCCTTATTTTGTTTTTTTTTTTTTATTTACTTTTTTACTCGGTCAGCCACATGAATCTTTTAATTTGGTTGCACTTCACGTATTAAAATATAATACAAGGTAGGTACACGTTGTATACCTACCTTGTATTATATTTTAATACGCTATAATTTATGTACTCTATTAATATAGGTTTGTTCCCTATAGGAAATATAACTTTTTTAGTTCCACACTTTAAGGCGTTGTCCTAATTGGGAGCGATCGTACGATGGTGCGATGCGTTCTCGTCGTGCGATGGGATCAAACATACAGCCTTGATCAGAGTGTCCTCCTACTGTCTATTTGAACCTCACAAGTAATCGTGCGGGCACACGAAATGCTTAATATCGATCGTACGATGCGTTTGATCGTGCGATCGTGTAATTAAAATAACAGATCTCTTTTGAGTGTTCCTATTGGTTACCTACGCGATGCGTCGACGCATCGCAGGGGCGCAGGACGAGAGGGGCAAGAGCCAATACCTGTGACTCTCAGCAGTCGGCTCGCTTTTTTCAATGTCATTTACAATTTTTAAAGTAATATTGCCCGATAGTAAAACTGTGCATCTCTATATAGAACCATCGTTAAGCTGGCGTGAGCGCCGGCCATCGAGCGACGGCATCACACGATGGATATCGCGCGATCTATTAGGACACCTGTTAGGTCATCGCACGGCCACTTTGATCGTGAAATGAAAAACGCATCGCGCCATCGTACGATCGCCGCCAATTAGGACAACGCCTAAGTGCATAGTGGGGTAATCGAAGAATTTCTAGGAAAGCTCGTTCTCTACTTTATTAGGATATTGCATGTTGAGTGTCATAATAGAAATAATTTTATATAATTAGTTCTCTGAATGGGATTTGAACCCAAAACCAAATTCGTATACATTCAGACATTATCCCACTTTGCTACGATGACCTATCTTGGATTATTTAAAGGTTATTTTATTTTAAATGTTATTTTCTTTTTCCGCAAAAAAAAGTTTGCCCATATAGCCTTATAGTTTCAACTTCGTATAGTAGAGAAGTCGGAGAGAACCTAATGCCAAGACACTCCATCCTCCGTTTTAACCTTAAACGAAAAAAAAACTTAAATAAAACAATACAAAATATTTATATAATTCATTTATTTAAATTGTATAGTATTCACATCATCGCCCCGTTTCAACACATGAAACACCAGCGTCAGATACAAAATGAGAACACAATGTGTCACAAATAAACTACATACAAAGAGAAATGCATCCAACAAAAGCTAATATAGAAATCTAGGTTCCGCTATATGTTACCATGGGATATAGCAAATTATACTTAAAAGTTAAACATACTTGGCAGTTTAATGAGAAAATGATCAAATAATAATTTTAGAAAACATATAAAAATTTTAACGCAACGGGATTCGAACCCGCGTCTTTTGGAAGCTATCCAGTTGAAATTTTTATACGTTTTCTAAAAACGAATTTTAAATTTCCTAATTGTGTAACACTTTAAATGTTAAAATTGATTTAATACTGATTGCCAAGCCGATAGCTTATGAGGTTGTCATTGGAATTATCCTTCGGCCCTTACAGTACGCCATAAGTGAACACCCTGTAGTTATTATAGGTGAATATATCTATGGCCCCTAAGTAAAATAATGTATCTGTATTTTACAAATAAACAAAAAAAAATGCTTAAAAAGACTGACATCCCTCTCTCCTTCTCTCTCTTTTTATGCAAATAATTTAACATCTGCATACAAATTTCTTTACTAAAATATTACGATACTAGGGACCATCGATATGTACTAACAATAAAATTAGCATAATCAATGATAATTTGTGCGTAAACAATAAGACAGACACACGCACATAATTTATTTTTTATTAATTTATTTATTATTAAAGCGAATAATTCAATGTCAATGAGAACGTAAACGATCATAAGCTATCACAATATTTCCCTACATTACGTTGTTAGTGTTAAATACGCGCATTTTAACTTGAAATGTCGGAACTTAGCTACAATAGGCGTCGCAGAACCGACTTTTAAAGAGTGATTGGTGGTAAGAAGATATCAGCGAGGAAATACTAAAGTGTCTTGTCTGTCACTCGTCAACTCTCATTGGCTGGTTGACTATACCGAAGCGAAATTTAAAAACACCGAAGATATGACCGGTCAAGATAAAATGCGCGTACTAATACGTTTATAGGTACATCACTAGCTGAAAATAAAACCGTAGATCCGACTGTTCTCCAACACTAGTAACTTAAAAAGCTTCACAATAATTGACTAAATACCTTATGTTATATTGGATAAAACAAAAAAATAGACTAATTCGTCAGTACAATTGTACCAGACACTTATCTATTGAGCATAGTAAACGGAAGGCAGTCAACTTAAAGAAATATAGCGTAATATAAAATAAAATTAAAAAAAAAATGCTATCGAGTATGTCAGAGAAATAAAATTATATGTAACAATTGTACTGTTCAAATGACAATGAAACAAATTATATAAAACTTTTAAAATGGAAGTATTTCAATCAGATTAATTGCATATATTTTTGGTATTCGAAAAAAAATTTAGAAAACCCCAACATTTCGAATACTTTACGGATGTCCGTGGTAAATAAAATATACACGACTAATCCAGTTAAAATAGTTACATTTCAAAATAAGTAAAAAGAAAAAGTCTTATTATTTAAATAATAATAATTTTCTTTTTTAACATTCTCATAGAACTGTTGAAATTAACAAATAAACATGAAGCAGTTAAAAACCAATAGAAATCATCTATCTCTTTCACTCCCATACAAATAAGAAAAGAACGGCTATAAAATGCAAATTTCAACAGTCCACCATTTCTACAAAAGAAAATTCATTGAAATTCATATAAATTGTATGTAACATACATAATATAATAACTATTGGAAAAATAAAATGCATCAATCGATTATATAAATAGGCCTTTTGTAAATAATACAAATATTTAGAAGGAAGACAAATAAACTTGGTAGTCAAATAATTCTGACTGTGAACTAATAAACACAAAACGGCCAAAAATAACGCTATGCAAAAAAAAAACATTTTTAGAAAACGTATAAAAAATTGAACGCATCGGGAATCGAACCCACGTCTTCTGAAAACCGTCCAAGCGCTTCAACCGCTAAGCCATGCGTTCACGTTTCCAAGGGACACAGGTTCGAATCCCGTCAAATTTTTACACATTTCCCAAAAGTGTCTATCAATTTCCTAAGTGTGTAATAACACTTTAAAATGTTAAAAATAACGCTATTCGTTTAATACAACGACCGTTACATTTCACTGCGTCGTTACATTTCACATTACACTATTATCCACCAAATGAACCTTATAACCTTAACTATATAAAAAGGCCTTGCGACTAACTAACCTTACTTTCTTTAGAATGCTCAAGTCATTCCACTTCTATATCACTTGAGGAGGATTAACTTATTATAGGACGCTTACGTCGAATACAACTAAAGTTACAACAAAAGAAAATGACAGTTGATCTGTAGAAAATCGTTATTAGTCACACACAATAGCTTAACCTAGGGGGGGTTTTCGAGAGCGAATTTTTTTTTTTAAACCTATGTATATATAAAACATCGCGCAATCTACCACGAGAGTAACCAAGCGCCGTGTTCATTGAAATTCATCTAAAATCTTGTAATAAAGCGGGGTACAAGATTCTACGAATTGTCAAAAGCGCTCACTCAGTAAGGAAGGCAGTATAAAAATTCACATCTCGAAATTCCAAGTCGTTTCGGTAAAATGTTCAAAGAAGATAAGATAGATACCTTAACAGTGGTCGAGGTTTATCACTAAAAGACTTAGGAGGCACTAACATCGACACGCTCGAATCAACGTTTCTTTTTTTTTTTAATACAATACGTACATAGAAAACAGTAAAACACGATAGTACTCACAATTCTAGAATCTGTATAACATACGTTAGTTAGTCTTTATTTATTTACTGAGATCAATTTAGCCGCTACGCTACGCACACCGTCGGCCCGCGATTGCCTCAGACGCGACTACTGTCGAGTAGTTAGGAACATGAGTCGTTAACGTGAGCGTATCCGTTCGATGTAAGCTTATACTGTAAACGACACTAATCGACGTTATTTTTATACAAAATTTTTTAAATGCAACTCGATCGTAAGCGTATTTATAATCTAATTTCGAAGTTACATGTGCTAGGCAGTGTAGGGTAAGCATTCGACTACGGTTTGAGGCAATGGCGGGGTTTACCGCACTACACTATATATATAGTTATAGTTTAGTTTAGTCAGAGTTTAACGCCGAGCCGCACTATAATCACACTAAATCCACACTAAATGTTCAATTTATTTGAATTTTCGAACTATTTTAGACACTGTAACCCGTAGACCGCGCCGTATAACACTGTTTCTGGACAGCAAACTCTATTTTCAACAGAATTAGTCCAATGTACCACACTGCTTTTCGTACTATTATTTCTTAGTTCATTCTTATGTTGAACTGACATATGATTGCTTTCACGTGGCTGAGAACATATTGCGCTATCATTTAACGAGATTTTAGAATTACTGGGCACCAAATATTGTTTTCTAATATTATCTTCAGATTTTCGTCTAACATTTTCATAATGAGGGTACTTAGATTCATTTTGGCCATAATTTTTAGCGCCTAAATTGGAAAGACTCCAGCTAGAGCCGTGTGGTTCGTTTCTCTTGTACAGATTACCTTCAAACTTGCAGTGGGAAACATTTCCAATATCACTCATATAACTTTTTCTGCTGTCTGTACGTGGAGTGACAGTAACCGCCAAACTATTAGAACTGGTCATAATTTGAGGGTTCACTATACACTTTTGATAAGCCAACAAATTCGCTCTATTCCAGCTTAATTCTTCTATTGGGACACTTTCACTGGTCACTTTTGGTTTTGTACCAATATTTTGTGTCAAATTAACCCAACTAGAAGACGGTTCATTTCTAAAATCATTACCTTCCAATCTAAAATCTCGTTTAATTTTATTAGCAAGCGCATCATTCTTATCCTGCGATGTTAAAAACGCGTGGTCATTGTTCAACCATTCTCTATTAACCTTAGATGTTAACAACTTGTGGTCACTGTTCAACCGATCACTATTACAATCAGTGTATACATTCGCAAGTATAGCATGGTCTCGCAGGTGATGCTCACGAGGGTGGTGATGGTATTCATTACTAAACTTGGCTGTTAATAACGCGTGGTCACTGTTTAACCATTCCCTGTTCTTAATCACAGCGTGGTCACCCGGGCGATGGTATTCACTATTATCCTCAGCTGTTAACATCCTATGGTCACTACTACAATCAGTGTATGCATTCACAGCAAGGTCTCGCACTATACGGGCGTGGTGATGGTATTCACTATTAACCTCAGCTGTAGACAGCTTGTGGTCACTATTCTCAGTCACAGTGCGGTGGTGATGGTATCCAACGTTCGCTTCAGCTGTCAACACCATGTGGTCATTATTCTGAGTCGCAGCGTGGTCTAGGACAATACAGGCGTGGTCAGTCGGGCGGTGGTGGCGGTGGTGGTCACACGAGGTGGTCGCGGTCGTCGAGCGAGGCGTCGGAGTCGCGGTCGCGGCGGGGGTCGGCGCGGTCGCGCAGCTCGCGCTCGAGGTCGAGGCTGCGCCGCTCGAGCTCGAGGCGCGCGCCCACAACGCCCGCGCGCCGCGGCGCCTCCAGGGATGACACCTGTCGATGTCAATGTCATATGTTAGTAACATACTAATGGTCATATAAAGTATATAGGCATAGATACTTGTCAATATCAACGTCATGTTAATAACATATCATTGGTCATATAGAAAATTTTTCAATAAAATCTGTCATTTAATATAGAGTGTATTTTTTGGTCAATAAACTATTATTATTATGGGCATAGACACCAATCAATCAATGTCAATGTCATTTTAATATGATGTGGTCATATAATATACGTAGGCAAAACGTCTCTCAGCTACTCAAGAGATGTCACCTGCTGTGTCACATTTATGTTAATACTATTTTAATATGGTGTAAACATATAAAGTACATAGGCAAAACGTCCCGAAGTTGCTTATAACATTTTCAACAACCTTACATGAGACAGAAAAAAACTGTTTATTTAAAAAAATGGCTTTTTGAATACTAAATAGACTTTATGATCTTATCTTAGGAAGGTAGTTAGAAACGACATAGTGTCAAGACGGTCTTCTACTTTCCGCTCGAAATCGAGACATACTACAAACAATATCTCTTAAAAGTCTAAAGATTAGAAAATAAAAGTGCATACCTTGGCAAGCCGGCGGGCGGAGGGCGGGCGCTAGGAGGGCGCCGGGAGGTGCGGCAGCTTGCCCCCCGCCCAGTAGCGCCCCCCCACGCCCCCCACACCCCCCGACATGCCCCCGCTCTCCTCTGACAGTGCGGCTTGGAGTTTTGCTTCTGGAATTAATTATATAAAGTCAAAGTCAATTTTATTCAACATTAAAATGTACATTAGAGGCCAGTCGTGGCGCAGAAGCATAAAGTGTGACTGAAAACGCCGGTTGTGGGTTAGGTTCCCCTCGAGAATTGGAAATGTTTAATTTTTTCATTTTCTCCGGTCTGGTGTCGAGTACAGTGCAATGTTAAGATCCGCCATTTAAGCAGTTAAATGCTTCATAAATTTGGCAGACAATGGGAAACGAAATGTCTTAACACTAAGTTCTTTCTGCATACCCTGCTGTATGTGAGATACAGCGTGAAGCTAACTAGGAACGCAACCAGACCCTCTCTCGGGTCCTGTTTCCTGTCGGTGACAGATTTCATTGAAAATCACTTATTTTGGTACGCGCAGTTCATTGTAACAAAAACTTTTCACCATAGACTTCAATGGAAAATCAATTTTTTGGTGATATTTCCTCAAGGACATCAAGTCTTTTTTCCATTTTTTTTAAAGAACCATCTCTATGCACGAGTGTACGTGTAAAACGTCATAAATCTCTGACGTGTAGTTTTGGAGCTTACACGTCACAAAAAATGAAAAAGTCTTTCAGTAGAGCGCTCCGCTTCGCTCAATTAGATTTTGAGTTATGTGTTAGCACAAGACAAAGTTTATTTGTCTATATAATAATATGTTACTTGATGATAGTTACTTATTTTTAAAAAATAGCTAAACCAATAAAATTTGAATTATCCATACAAATAAATAAAATACAGGTGACTCTTTATAATATAATAATAAAGGATTTTTTATAAATAAACAGACAGACAAACAAAAAATGATATTTTGGTATACATATAAACACGGTATAAGTAGATATATGTATACAAAAATAACATTTTTTGTTTGTCTGTCTGTTTATTTAGGCTAAACTCTGGAATTGCTGGGGCAATTTAGACAGGACTTTCAGCGGCAGGTAGCCAGTATAATAAGGAATAACTTTATAAGGAATTATTTTAAATTTTAGAATTATTAACCATTCGTCAAATTCCACGCGAAAGTCATCGTAGAATATCTAGTTAGTATATAAAAATATGTAAAACAAACACTCACTGGCGACTTGCGACGCGTTGAAGGTGACTGGTGTGCGCGCGAGCGGCGTGCGCAGGGAGCCGCCGCGCCCGCCCGCGCCGCACCCCGACCCGCCGCTAGACTGTAACCATACATTGTATGTTGTTAATATTGTTTATTATTTATTTAATTTTTTTGGTTCACGCTGTGTCCCGCATACAAATGGAAATAAAATGGAAATATTAAATATTTCCACTCCTCGAGTGGGAATCGAATCCACAACCATTCACTTTACAGTCACATTTTGTGCCTCTGTGACAACGTCTATTTAAATTTAAATAAATTAAATAACGTCTGACTGTAAGCACGATGGTTGTAAATTGGATCTCAACTACGATTCACACAAAGAATCAAAATCAGAGAAAAGGAAATAAAAAAATATTTTTGTCTCACTTTGACGTTGAATTGTGGTCTCAACAAGCAATTTCATAAATAAGGGTTTGTTTAATGAATTCTAGGTAAACTTTTATAAATAAATGAACCAAAGTTTTAAATTTTTAAATTTTAAAAAAAATCTAATATATTGAGACGTTTCTAGTTATGCACCAGTTCTCTTCATTAGAGTTATAATAAATTGAAATAATATTACTATCTATTTTAAAGATGGGATGAGCGACCCACGAGCCTATTAATAATTTTATGCAGACAAGCGTTTATTTATATTACAGATATTTTTATACATTATAATTATATATTACTAAGTGTAATTTTGCCTTTGCTAATGAAGGTTGCTCAATCCTGTTTTAGAGTATCATCTGACATTCAGTATAAAATAAAGGTATACATTTTTACTTATTTAAAAAAATAAAACGATGAAGTATACAAATACAATATAACCTTGTCACCAAAACCAATACCAAAATAATATATTTAATATAATGGACCTATATCCTATTCTATTCTTACGATTTCAGTTAGTAGTAAAAGTAGAAAAAATTAATAGTCTAACAATATCATGCAAAAAACTTGAAAGGTATATTTTTGACCATAAGGAAAAGGGAACCTTCATTGACTTCTATTTTCATTTGTCCTGCATTATATACATATTATAAATAAAGTAACTTCATGCCTTTTCCCGCATAACAAAGTAGTCGGAGAGAACCTTGTGTAAAGACACCCAGCTCTTGACAACCAGGAATCGAGGTATTGAGTGGTAGAACTCAACGCCGTGCTTTTTTTTAGATACCAGAGCAGAGACACAAAAATATGCCTCTAAGTGGGAATCGAACCCACAACTATTGTGATTACAGTCAGGCGCTGTTCCACCGCGTTACGATGGCTTATTCATATTCGTTATTTGTTAATAACATCATACAATAAATATTCCACGGATAAATATTTAAATGAAATTGGCAAAATTAGTAATTTTAATTAAAGGATTATCTCTTACGTTAAAGCAATGACAAGTAACTACATATTATTATTTAACTACAGAACGCATTTGGCAAAGACTCAAGGTGTGATCAATATAACAATCAATTGAAAGTCAAATACATTATCTAATAAAACTGAAAACAATGAAGTTTATATTCAAACATAATAAAAATATAACTGTTTGAATGTAAGGAAGACATATAAGAAAAAATATTATTGGGGGCATTTATCAATGTAATAGAACCCAAAACATTTTTTTTATTTTTTTTTTTTTAGTCTGCGCGTTTATGCGCGCTAATTTCTGAAACGGCTTAACTGATTTAAATGCAGTATTAACTATTGTATTTAGGAAAGTTTCCCTTAATATTTAGTTTTTATTTTACTTAATAAAAAATAATTCATGCCAAAGAAGATTCTGTACTACTGTATTATACTTAACATATATTATCATAAACTAAAACTATTTTAAGCTTCTAATTATAAATACATAGCTAATTACTAAAGCTCTTGATATATTTTTTATATATTTAAGATCTTTTAAAATATACGAAAAGAAACTTTTTTACAAAAGAAATTAAATAAATAATATAATAGTTTAATAATAAAAAAATACAATAAAAAAGTAACTAAAGAGCTATTTATTATACAAACTTAAATTTCTAAATATCATATATAGGCAAATAATGCAAATCCAGTACCTCCCAAATCCAGTTCATCCTCATTCTTTGTAATAAATATAAAGAAATATAGAAAAAATATATTAAAACAAATTTAATTCGCAAATTAAAAAATAAATTAAACTTATGTTACATATATATAGTTTAGATATATATGTACATAATACATATGTATATGCGACGCTTGTGGTTTTATTATATATATTTTAAATAAGAATTTATTAAATAACTACATTTTAAGCTCAGCAAAGCCTTCCAATCTAAATAAATACGAAAATAAAATTATATAACTGCTTTATATATAATGTTTATAAATAACACACATATATTTTTAATAAATATAACCAAATGGCAATTTAGGCAAACTCTAGAAAAAATTAAAGCTGTCAATTAATAAAACATATTTATATATGCAAATTTATTAACAAAATAGTTTGTGTTAATTTTGATTTAAATAGGCCTATATTATAAAAAATATCAGCAAATATCGCCGCCAAAACTAATATAGCACCAAATGTCAAAACAAACAAATGGCGGGAACAAGCTAACTGTCATCAAAACAGCAAAAAGCATAGATTATACTACTATACAGCCAAACCTAACCTATCATAAAATCACTAGGCTTTTTGAAAAAGTACCGATATATAGATATATATTTTTACGCCGATATATTTTAATTCGATATGTCGATACAATATATCAACACATAAAATATGCAATAATGTAAATTGTATAAAAAACGATGTATTTTTTTATTTACCACTAGAGAAATTCAAAACCATTGTAAAAAATACTTTAATAAGTAAAGAAGAGTATTTAAAGGATAAAAATGCGTGGAATTAATCTTGAATAAGTCCAATGCCGGTTTAGCTAACCATTGTATCAAACAATAAAATTGTAATTTATTTATTTGAAAAGAGCAACTGTTGAGTTTCTGGTCGGCTCTTCTCAGCAGAACTGCCTTCCGAGTCGGTGGTTACATATATATAGTTTAGTACATTTGACGATTCAAAAGTGCTTTCAAAAGTCTATTTGAATAGTGATTTTTGAATTTGAGGTTTGAATTTGAATTCATGTAAAAGACGAAGCAGTTTAAGCTTAAAGGTTTCTTCGGCTACTGAGTAATAAAATGATGATAGATATTTTGTATAAATACCTAAGTCATCATATTGTTAGTTAAGCTGAGCAAAAAATGTAATATATATATTTTTTTAATTGAAATGGATATTCAATAACAATATTTTCCCACCATTACCACCACCACAAACCAAAACCCCAAAAAAAAAAACAGAAATAAAAAAAAAAGCGAAACACAAAACGAACCTATCATTTATCTGTACACTTGGTCTGCGCGAGGCGCTTGACGTGGTGCGCTATACTAACGTTGGCGGGCGCGGGGTGCGCGTGCGCGTGCGCGTGCGCGGGCGGCGGCGGCTCCTCGTCGTGCGGCGGGCGCGGCAGGCGGCGGCGCAGCCACGCGTGCCGCAGCGCCTGCGCGGGCGTCAGGCGCTTCTCGGGCTCCCATTCTAGGCATCTGGAAATTGAATGACGGAAATTATTTATTATAACACGTTTTATTATTTACTTTTATTTCTTACTACCCAGTAAGAGAAAGTCATGTTAAGAGACTCTGCTTCCAATTTCTGCTGAAATTCGAAATATTGAGTCTTTAATGACGCGAGTCCCACTGCATTTTGTCTTGTTCAATGGAACAGGAAAATAAAAATAGTTAAAAACGATCATGGTATGTACTATAGGTACACGTTCCTATGTACCATTAGTATAATTTAAAAATCAATAAAGTAATCGATCAGTACTTCAGTAACAAACTTACTCATATATGTAAAAAAAAATGAAGGCAAAACTATATTTTAGTTATTTTCTTATAATAACACAAGTAAAGTGTCATAAAACTATGGTAAAGTAGACAGTCTATATATATATTATAACAAGAACATGTTTCCAAAGAAAAATTAAATATTTCCACTCCTCGAGTGGGAATCGAACCCACAACCAGTCGTTTACAGTCAAACGACTGCGCAACGACTGGCCCCAGATAACTTCTTCTCTATGAAAATATTAAACTTACCGTCTAATGAAGTCGATGAAATATTTGTCTTGGCAACCTTTGAGCGCTGTCACAAAAGTTTTCGAGCCGGGAAGACCGCGCGGCTTGCCTCTTCTTGACATTCCTGGAAATTAAGAAGTCTCAAGAATTAATAACTTCGATAATTAAATTCTACCAATTATTACTCATGCCTCCACAAGATAAGTGGAAGAGATCTTTTCTAAAAATAATTGCACCATTGTTAACTAACAAATTTATTTACTTTTATTGTGTATTTTTTCAATGAGAAATTAGAACGATATTATCCTCGGAAAATGCTCATCTAAACCAGTGAGTAGATGAAAACAAAAATCTTAATAACATAGCAGACTCGAAATGTTGCAATGCGATTCAAATACAATATTTTTTTCATAAGCATTTAACGTTCCAAAATACAAGGAAACTAAAAAACATACAGTTGCAAAAACCATCTCAAAGACAACAAACTATTTAGGTAAATTGATAGTATCGACTTTCAAACGATAATATTTAGAACTGCAGCTGATTATGTTTATGTTTTTAACGTAATGGACTGAGAAATAACACGATCATGTTACATTAAAAAATATAAATAATATATTTCTCAAAATGATGTGCTATGGCCTGATTACTAAAAAAACTTTGCCTGAATACGTCAAGGTTTTATAAATAAACTTAATAAGAAAATATAAATTAGGTTCCTGAAGGGATCGGATACCATAAACTTTATCGACTTAAAAATCGTTGAGAGCATAAGACAGCCATCGTTGTACAATGGGGAAAGTGTCTGACTATTAACGTGATGTTTGGTTCGATTCTCATGTAGAATTATTATAACTATATAAATATTTTTCATTTCTACATTCAGATAAGTTTAAGGCAAGCGTCAACAGGTAACAAGTTGTTATCTTTTTTTTTTAGCTTCACGCTGTATCCCGCACACATCAAGGTAGCAGCAGAGGGAACCTAGTGTTAAGACACTCCGTTCCCCACTTTCCGCCGAGGCATTGCGTGATAAGTGGCGGAACTTAACGCCGCGCTTTACCTCAACACCAGAGCGAAGAAAATGGGAATATTAAATATTTCCACTCCTCGAGTGGGAATCGAACCCACAACCAGTCGTTTTCAGTCACACGCTTGTGCCACTGGCCCACGACTGGCCACAACAGGTTGTCTGTTGACTATTGACAAGAAATTTCTTGAATTCTGGCGAAAAAAGGAAAACGGAGTGTCTTAACATTAAGCTCTTTTCTATCTACCCTGCTATGCCAGAAAAAGCTTAAAGCTGCTTAAAAATCTTTGAAGAAACCGAACACCAAAAGCTTTTCTTACAGGATTATAAAGAACATTACGCATGGTCTTGGCGCCTTACCAAATACGCGTGACGTTTACAATATACGTACGCAATGAATATTACGCGTTGGCACAAGTATGAAGATATGAAGGAACTTTTATTAACAATGAACAAATATCGACACAGTTTTACCAAATCATTTAAGCGGATTTT
The DNA here is from genome assembly GCA_019049465.1 of Dryas iulia moderata. Lineage (NCBI taxonomy): Eukaryota > Metazoa > Arthropoda > Insecta > Lepidoptera > Nymphalidae > Dryas > Dryas iulia. Next base: position 5,200,803 of record CM032438.1, read on the forward strand.
TTTAATTAGCCTTAGTGATTCCTTATTATAATTATTTAATATTCGTGCAAATATACAATATTAAAAATTAAATGTAGATAAATCTTTAATCCAAAAAAATATTTACTTAATTGTAAGACCAAATCATAGGTTGCATAAATGATATGATTTGTGTATGTATGATGATAGGCTTACGTTTGAACACATTAAGCCTACTTGATTTTTAATTGAAAAAAAAAACAATAAAATCGTTTAAGTACACACAGTGCTCCATTAAGATTATCTTTCACAAACAAACATACAAAAATAATCTATTTTATTATAACATTAGAAAGATCAACCTTGGAAGATAAGCCACATAATTAGGGTTTAATGAAGTAAATGAGATTAAAAACAAAAATAATAAGTACGATTGGATTTGATCCAAATATCTATAAATTACAAGGTGTTTTCCAACCTCGCCCACACCACGTCTGGTGCTGAGCGTGTCACTATCATGATAGTCGTCTGAAGACTACGTCACATAGAATAGAATACGGCATAGAATACTATATAAACTACTACTAAATTGATATATTGCTATTTTTTTATTACTACTATATTGATCTATTATTACGATTTTTATGGTAAAATTACATATTGTTTAATTTAATAATTAAGTAAATAAGTGACCAATCAAAGTTATATTTGTAGCAATGAGTAACATTATTAAAAATTTTGTTAGTTGAGAAGAGAAGATACAAAACAGAATATTAAAATATAGATATTTATATCTTTTTTACAGCTTCAGAGGCATAGGAAGAGAGAAGTAGTTAGGACGCTTTGTTCTCCACTTTTCGCCAGAATTCAAGACAATGTGTGTTTAGTTGCGGAAACTCAACGACGATTTTTACCAGAGCGGAGAAATGAATATAAAAATAATTTGTATTTATAGTAATAGATATAAATATGATGCCTTTCTCTCGTAATATTACCTAATAGGCAGAAAGAATACTTAATTTGATAAAGTTCTCATCGTTCTCCGCTTTCCAACATTTAAAGATATTCCATGACATATGACAAATCTAACACCATACTTAAACTACCTATTTATACTGGGAAAATATATTTTTTTACAGTTTAAGATTAGAAGCTATAACTATAATGTTGAATCAGATCAGAATTATTCCATAAAAGGTAAAACTACAAACAATAGGAAAAAAAATACAATCGTTTGATTTAATAGTTGCTCATTTGAAGGTTAAGAAAACATTTACATCTGCTGACATGAGCGTTTAATACTTTTCCACTTCAGACTACTTCACATTACTACAACAGATCGAAAGACAAACTTTTAGTACAGACAAACATACACAGATAGGCATATAGGAAACTAGAATCAAATCCACAACTTCCGGTAACACGATGGCCTACAGGAAATGATCTGCTTGCACAAATGTTAAATTTTGCCAACGACGCGAATTTCAATTCAATTTCAATCAAATTCTGAAGCCGATTTCCTGTTTACATAATGCTCTGCAAAATTGCGAGTCGTAACTCATATCCCCTACATTATTCAATGGATAAACGCTCTATTACGTGGCATTTTTGGGGCGACGGTAAGTTGAAGTTCGAATTATAAGGGGGAAGGAATGAAGTAGTCACGAAACGAACCCTTACAGGACATAAGTAACACAACCCTAAGTAAGGGAGATGAATCATAATTTTAAAAGCGGCTGTCTTTTTTCCAACTTGTGTCATTCATTTGGGCGTGAGTAATTTGATTTAAAAAATGAGCACAGAAACTGCTGAATTTTGAATGAAAGGGGTTTTATTTACCTAACTTACTTTTTCAATAAATGTAAATAAGAATAAAATTTGTTTTCGACACGAATACGCTGCACGTGATAAATTATGGAGGAAACTAATGATGTAATGGTCTTAAAAGGTACGCAATGCGAAAAGTACAGTAGTTAAATAGCTAAAAATAGTAAGTGATACTAGATTCTATCTACCACCATGATTAAGTGGAAGTTAAAAAATATTTTCATTGGCTCGTTCTTTGGTACATGTGGACAAAGTGCCGCGTTGCGCCTCTGCTCAACACGCATTATTTCGATTTCTCGCGAAAAGGAAAAAACAGAATTTCTAGTCAAGTCTAGAAGAACATCTCTTGTTTTTTATGCAGGAAAGATAATAAAGAGAAGTGATTATTAGTAATTATTCTTAAGGTAACATTTCTTTTACCCAATACCTATATATACGAATAAAAAATGTAAAAAATGACGAAATTCCCAATCTATCCAGCAAACAAACACATGAAAAATATGTTTATTTACAAAACCGATGATTCAAGGTATTGCAATGCAAAAAACATTTAGAATCAATTATTTGCTACATTACGTTAACATTTGTGACTCAGAGCATCCACAGTGAATGTCAGGGAAAGGCCGATTAACTGAAGAATTTCGTATGTGACAGTTCAAGTATAAATAGATATGATGTTAGAAATGAGGTGTTAGTATTTCTACGACATGATACGTAGTACTCCTGATTCATACTACACGTTAGTCTTAGTTAGAACACATCAGTGAGATCAGATTTACTTCCGCATGTGGTACCGTGATTTATTCTTATGTGTTATTTAAATGTGTTTTTATGTAATTAGTTTCACGTTTTATGTTAAGATAATGTAATGATAGATAAACAAGCCAAGCCAAAGACTTTATACACAATTATGGCTATACCTATATATCATTATTCCTTAATAATTAAAATATACTGATATGCAGTTAGCATTCCGTAGCCTAGAATTATAGTACCTTTATTTAAGATAAATTTATAACTTTATTAATTGATTGTTAAACTAAGTAATATTATTAATATTTTAAAATATCAATGAGAGTCTATAACATTAAAAAATCAGTTTTTACTTATAACTTTTGGTACCAGTTTAATTTTATGCCAATTTTTTTATAAATTAATATCTTCCGTTGTGAAAACCTTAAAAGAAATAACAATCTAATCGTTAAGATTTACAGTAAAGTTTAATTAAATATTTTTACGTTAACATAAATGTCTTACGAAACTTATTCTGAAACTGTCTCTATTGGCAATACTTTAGCTTCACGCTTTATGCCGCACACAGCAGGGTAGGCAGAGGAAACCTAGTGATCCCATTTTCCACCGTATTATGAAGGCATTGCCTGGTGGAGCTTAACGACGCACTTTGCCTCGACACCAGAGCGAAGTATATACAAATACTAAATATTTCCACTCCTTGAGTGGGAATCGAACCCATAACCAGTCGCTTTACACTCACACTTTGTACCTCTACGCAACGAGTGGCTTCAATATCTTTTATAAATACCTAAAAAAAACTAAAATTTCTTTACTTACCCCCACTAAGCACCGTAGTACCGTCAGGTAGCGTGGTAGCCGTGCAGTACCGTGGCAGTCCTTTGCTACTTATAAAGTTTTTCGACCGCTTGCCCTGCTCTATGAGCCTCTGGGGCGGCATTCCCAGTAGTTCTATTATGCAGGCCATTTGGTCCGCCTCGTCTTCGCCGGGCAGTAAAGGGAAACCTGAAATGTTTAACGTATTGGGATATAGCATACAGATGTTTAAAAGATGAGGGTTAATATTAAAATTTTACTAACACACAGCGTATTTCGGTTAAGCTATATTATTAACTCGTGTTTCTCGATATAAAAAACGACTTCTTCTTCTAGCTAACTCCTGTATAGCAAGGTAGGGAGGGAGAACCTAGTGACGAGACACTCTGTTCTCCACTTTCAGGCCGAACCAGAGAGTTTCAAAAAGTCACAATCATATTTATTTCAATTCTCTACATATTTTATTTTTTAAGGAAATGTGTGGTTGCATTAGGATTTTACCTTACAACATTATAATAATAACTCTAAAGTCTAATATTTAATTTATTTATTTTCAACAATTCATACAACATTGCACATTCAAAGCCTTTAAATATAATGATCAGATATTAATCCGATCCCTTGAATAGACTTCTTAAAAAAATACCGATTGAGGCCTTTTTGACGTAGTTGAGGCTTCGATTCCCAATCGAAAAAATAATTATATATTACTTTCATTTCTACACTCTGTTACCTAAGACAAAGCTCGGATTTAAATTCCACCCCTTAACCATGTCCCGATTTCGGATAGAAAGTGGGAAAACGGAGTGTCTTGACACTAAGTCCTCTCTGACTACCCTAATATAAAGAAAATCGTGTTAAAATAAAGTAGACCTACCTGTAAGCAGTTCCGCCAATATGCACCCAAGCGACCACATATCGATGGGCATGCCGTACTTCGCCCCCATCATCACCTCGGGCGCGCGGTAGAACCTCGACTGTATGTATGTGTATACGCGCTGATGGTCGTAGCACGAGCTGCCGAAATCTATCACCTGGAAAAATTAAAAAAGGATTTTTAAATAAAAAATATATTTTTTAGCTTCACGCTGTATCCCGCACACAGCAGGGTAGACAGAGGGAACCTATTGTTAAAACACTAGACACTGAAGGCGATGCGTGATGCCTCGATACCAAAGCTAAGAAAATGGAAATATATAATATTCCACTCCTAGAGTGGGAATCGAACCCACAACCAGTCACGGCTGGCCCCTAAAAATATATATACAGTAAAAAAAATCTTCTTTCGCTAACATAGAATGGGAAAACGCTTTTCATTTTAAATGAAATCCTTTGACCCCTGAAGCTTAGTAAGTAAGCGGGCAATGTCACGTTTCCAACAGATTAATTATTTAATGAACAAAATGTTGACCTAAATATATCCACAGACAACCTACGCTTTAACTCTAATACTATCTATATAATTATATAATATTTTTAACATTTTTAAAGTGGTATTCACACGTTTTGAAAATCAAAAGAAACCGGGAACCCGCCGCTTCTTTCAACGTTTTTTAAAACTGTTTTTGTATTATATTTTTTTAACATTCAGCACTAAAAAAATTCAAATAATAGTCAGCCAGAACGCAGTTTTATTTAGAATTTTTAACTATTAATAAGACCGTTATAATTTTAAAGTATATTTTAAATCAAATTACATCGTATTTTAATGTTAAAATTTTCACACATATAAAAACTTACAATAATCGTCTACTCAAATACCTACCTAGAAACTAAAGCTCTAGAACGAATTCGTACATAATATTCACTATATAACTATACGATAAGCATGCCCATTATAGTTCGCCAGCGGCTGAACAATAACTAAGATTAAGTGCCCCATCAAATCCAGCAACAGCCGTAATGGACTAAGTACCAGGTGAGATATGACTCAGTAAATTGCCAGTGATGAAGTAAGTAAGCATTAATTTTAATTGTTGACAGTTACATTTGTAGCAACTTTGAGCTTTTACCCATATAGCAGAGTACTGAGAGAGAAGCCAGTGTTAAGACACTACGTTCTACACTTTCTGGCCAAAATGGAGACTATGTGTTAAGTGGCTGAACAGAGCATAGAAATAACAGTAATTTAAAAATAAAAATTTAGCTTTTTTATTCTATATAAATATAACATATTATTGTTATATCCCCAAGTGGAAATCGAGCCCACAGTTACCCCGTTTACAGTCAAACGCTGTCCAACTTCACCACGACTGTGGCCTCTAAAATATAATTGTATATTATCCTAATACGAATGTTTTGGTAAAGCTCAATAAAATCCAGAAAAAGTTACTTTTAAACGAAAACAAATTAATTTTATGTTATCAAACCACTTAGACAAAAAATAAGAAAGATTTTTAACCAGAATTTAGATTTAAATATGCAACGTGTGTTTACTTTTCGAATCGTGATATTTTTGTTGGCTGTTTTCTTCGATAATATTTATGTTATGGCTTCTCAAATTAGAACGTTTTGTTTTCCATTAAGTTTGGTTTGTTGCAAGGTTGGACTATTGGTATTTGCAAGGGAGAAAGCATATTTGTCAACAACTACTTAAGAACAGTGCATTAAAATTTTACCACCTACGTAAAGTTCTACAAACAAGGGCTTGGTAATGAATACACCTATTATAAGCTAAGTATATAATAAGTTTGTGTTATTCAAAACAAGTACATCTTATGGCCACTTATGTAGATATTAAAATAATATTAAGTAATAAAATATACTGAAACCAAAAATGTAGTTAAATCCAGCCAAAAATGTGATAACAGACATCCAAGTTCAATATTTAAAAAAAAAGTTATTTAATTTTACATATCAACTCACATACCCTTCGTTACTTTTTACTGACAGAACATAACGCCGCGCTTTATCTTAGCTTTACCTACTAGAGAGAAGAAACAAAATTCATCCCTCGAATGAAAATCAAACCTAAAAACCATCGTCTTTACATTCAAACGGTCTAACTGCGCCACTCTAACCTCAATGAATTATTAATGTTATAAAATCTAAATATCCTCTCAAATCCATTACTTCTTGGGACTATTCAGTCAGAGATATATAACAATAGAGAAATAATTGTCGTATCCAGGAACCGGCAAAACAAAACAATATCCGATCATATGGCATATCAACATGCGCGTGCGCACGCTGACGCACGAGCACGGGGTACTTGTTACGGAGTATTGTTGATAAATCTCAAAATGGTTGTGCTGCCACCATAGTTAGTATAATTTATGGTCACCTTTCAAGACGGTATGGAACGCTGGTATTATATCATTTTTTATGTAACCTAAAGTAGCAAAGGAAAGCAGCTTAAAAGCTTCTTTGATGATAGAGTGTAAAGAATATCTTTATATAACTTCAAATATATGTATAAAGTGCGTTAAGATTAACATTTTTAAGTTTAAAAGCAAGTAAATACTAAACAAATGGCTTAAATCAATATTACATAAGAAAATGTGCTTAGGCGATGGTGGTGCAGTGAGTAAGAGTCAGACTGAAAAGCAATGGTTGTGGGTTCGATTCCCGCTCAGGGAAATGATTATATGGTAGTTTCGTTTTTGTGGAAGTGAAAGAAAGAAGGAAAGTGGAGACTTGTATTGACACTTCTTTGTGAAATGTGGAAATGTGGAAAAACAACCTTTTTTTTAAATATCTAGAAAAATAAACCTTGAGTTTAATCCTTGGATATATGTTGTGTATGTGTTTTTCGTATTAATGAAAAAAAAACATGAATCCAATTAGATCATTCATTCGGCAATTTTTCATTGACATGATTACAGTTACGTAGTTGCCTAGAATGAGATGAAAACAAGTATAGAAAAATTCAGTTGAATAGAATTCCAATCGATATCATATAGCTGTAAATGATTTATTTTGGCAATCTTATTCAAAAATAAACAATGTGTATAAAGATTTAAAGAAAGAAAAAAAAATGAAGTTAATTGAAAAATGAAGAAGCAGAAAAATATTTTTACTGTTATTATATGATGAATACAAAAAATCCGCGAGAAGTATTCAAACTCACAACCATTAGTGACAAGTCACTAATAAACCACGACGAGTTAAGACTTTCATTAATGTAACTATGTTTTTGGAGACTGACCGAATTCGTCATTTACATAAAATAAACAATATATTTGAATTTAAAATGCGTCATTAGTATTAAATTTCTTTATCTAAAAGCTTTTCATTGTTTACTCAAAAAATATACAAATTAAAAACGAATAAAATTATTGGCAAAGAATTAAGTAGTCGAAATTCTAGGGCACGTGTTCCTAGAATCTAAAATGAGGCGGGACGGAACTCAACTAGACTTCAAGATTATAAGAGCTAAAAAAACAGCCAAAATTGGGAATTAAGTCAATGAACTGTGACATATACATCATTATCAGAACCCAGAACTGCAGTTTCCTTAGAAAATTGCTAGCGACATTAACGTATGTATACACGCTCTCAATCCACATTTTCTGGGAATCGTTGAAATTGGCGAACATCCAAGAGTCATTGGTAGACAATACTACATCAGATATGAGGTGATGATTAATAGATATTGCAATTTTAGATATATAATCGTTTGACGGTTATTACTGTGGAAATCCGATAGTGAAGTCATCCTTCCCAAGTACGTAACACTATAAAATTAATTTATGATGTCAAACGTAAGGTTCTTCGCTTGGTTATTTCAATAATAATTAGCCGACGAGGTAGCTTGTTAAGCGTCGGCTTGTTAGTTATTTCTTAATAAAGTGGCTGCTGGTTAAAGAGAAAATTAACTTTTTAATTTTGGGCACAGTCACTTTATACATTATAAAGGTAATAATTTGGTAGATTCACGAGTTTTTGACACAATTGTGGGTTGAAATTCTGCTTGAGGGAGAATTGCTCATAGATGATATGTGGTGTAGTTCAAAAAAACGCGGCTTAGTTGACTGCCACTGACTTGCACTAACATATAGTCTTCGCAACAGTCGAAAAGTGAATGCCGGAATAATAGAATATGAAAATGAAAATGTTCTTTTTAAGGTAATTGAAATTGATTCTAATAAAATTAGATATTGTTTATTACTAAAATAATCAACCGCTTGAATAGTTTCACGATTTTTCTCGCACAACTGGATAGTCAGATAGAACATAAAGTCAAAAGACTCCATTCTCTTCTTTGACCAAAATCTAGACATTAAGTATTGAGCGGCACAACTTAACGCAACGCTTAATATATAATACAATATAATCAACATCTATTATATATTTAATAAGGAAAAGATGAACAATAATATTGTTAACAATATAAATATTCATTTTTTACGAATCAAGCTACCAGGAAGACCGCGTTTCTGTCAGTCTTGGCAAGATTAAAGCCGATTTGACGATTGATGTCTCGCTTCGGAGAACTTACGGACGCCAATTATGACAGAACAATTATGTCAGCGCTGAAAAAACTTAGTGGTGAAACTACCTGCATTAATTTAGGATAACAAAAAACCGATTCATTAGCAAATTTACTGTTAATGATTTATTAAACCATTATAATAACATATGAAGGGTCCTTGTATTTCAATATTTTGACTACAATTTATTTTCTACTTTATAATTGATTGAATATTTATTGTATGTCTATTAAGATTTCTTTTTAATTCTTTATATACTTTTCTAATTTTGCAAAGTCAGCAAACATCCTTAGATACATAAACATTTTTAAATTTAAATTACAGATCAAAATCAAATCATCTTGCTGTCATGTCCTGGCTTTACCCGTAATGACCGCGGCTAATCTAAATGGAAAATCTAAATGGGAGTCTTAATATTTATTAAATCAAACAAACAAACAGGTTCTTACTTTTCCGCACAGAAGGGTATTCGAAGAGAGCTAAGTGTCAAAATATGTCGCTCTACACTTTGCGTCTTAAATCATAGACACTGCGTGTTGAGTGGCGGAACTCAATGCCGTGGTTTTATCTATAGCCGAGAAGCTAAAATAATTATTTCCTGATCGTTCCACCTAGTGGGAATTGAACCCACAACCAATCGCGACTACAGTCAGATGCTTCCTCACTCCACCATGATAGTTTACGATCATGATTTTTAAATATATGTATATGTCTAATAAATAGATTGTGCAATAAAATTGGAATTGTTAATTAAGATTTATTAAAATAACTTCTCCAAATTATTTCTCACATGTTTTCTATAAAATATATAATTGCTTTTGAATCTAGAGTGATGATATTAATAGCTGACATAAACTGCATTTTATTCAACCTAAATAATTTCACTTTTATAAGAGCTCATAAATTCTACCTTAACGAGTATTCAGAAGTAGTATATATCATCGTAAATAAAATATATATAAAACTTTAAGAATCGTTAACTATTAATCCATACTAATATTATAAATGCGAAAGTCTGTTTGTCTGCCTGTTACGCTTTCACGACCAATCTTCGGGCCTGATTTGGATGATATTCAGAATCAAAGTAGTTGAAGAGACCCAGGCACAAACTTACTCTTTTTTAAATATAAACGTTGCATAAAACGTTGAAATAAGGGATAAAAGTTTGTATGAAATATCCAAACCGCTTGACGGATTTAGATGAAATTCATCTGGAAAATAGCTGATGACACATGGTCAAACAAAGACCATACCTATATGTAAAAACTTGTAAGAAAATTTTAACAACTTAACTAAATCAAGAACGCAGGCGTCGCGAATACAAAACAGCAACAATTGTGTAGTTCACGCAAGCAAAGCTGCGAGCAAATCGCTAATAATGGAAATAATTATCTTAATAGGTGATGTGTTTAAAGATTTTCGATTTCAAAGAAATAAACAACAGCCAGTGTAAAATAAAGTAAACTACTTACTATAATGTTAGTATTTGTGAAACTTAATTCCGAAATGTTCTCATGTAAAACAAACAAAGAGATTTGTTTCATTCAATTTAAATAACTATTAAGCGTTTTCAACGATGGCTACATTTTACACTGAAAGCACTCTTAGTAAAAATTAATTCCACGGAACTTGTGTAAGAAAAGCAATTTTCCTTGTTGTGTTCCTGAAAGCTTTGAGTGAATTCAATAGCTTCGAAACAATATATTATGTATTTAGTGAAGACTTCTCTATAATTGTGACTATTTGACAGTTAATACTTCACTACATAGTATAAAGCAAAGTCCTTTCCCGCGTCTGTCTGTATGCATATATGCTTAAACTTCAAAACTACGCAACGCTTTTTGATGCGGTTTCTTTCAATAGTATCAATAGTAATAGCATATAGCATAATTATAGTACAGATTACTGATAATTTTAGAGGTTTCTTATGTTAAGTCGGCGCATAGGCGCGTGCCTATGGTAAAACAATTGTGTAGTTCACGCAGGCGAAGCCGCGAGCGGGCCACTAGTTATTTAGAAACCATCGTAGTGCGGTAGACCAGCGACTGAATATAAACGTAGTTGTTTGTGGGTTCGATTCCCACTTAGATAAATCATCATAATTAAATTAAATTACGGTTATTTCTCCTGTGTCCTATAATTATATCCTTTCTGACTATCCTGCTCTGCGGCAAAAAGCGTTAAGCTAATATTATTACATATTAAGAAGTTTTATTTACTTAAATTTTGGCTTTAGAATACGATAAGCTCAGTTGAATATAGAGGTATGCTTATATATAAACATTTATAAAAAATCCACTAGATGCCATAGTAATATTCAAAAACAAAGAAATATATCCAATATTGTAATTTTTCATAAAAAAATAATTGAAGCGGTTTTCTTCTGAGTCGTTTTGTCCATAAAAGCTCCTTGCTATGCTAATAACGATATCCATTAATTCCTTTTTCTATGAAAGAAGACAAACGCCGTTACAAGAGCCTTCGCTCATTAATATGTAGATTGGAACACTTTAAAAGTTTCTCGATTTTTAAATAATATTTTATTATAGATCTATTCAATTAGTTCTATAATAAAAAATCGTTAAGCTGCTTTTAATATTAATTCTTGTTTTAGAAAATATTAAAGTTTATTGTTTCCTAGTTGTATCTTTAAAAAAAAAGCACTTCTCAAAAGCTTATATTAAATCACACGAAAAAACTTTTATTTACATAGAAAAAAAACAGCTGTCCAAGCTGACAAGACAAAGCTCAGTATTAGGGAGTGTCATTAATTTTTTAGACTATTACGTGTTCACGGACTGCTGACGCCAATTCGTCCATTGCTGAATATTTACAAAGAGAACCAGGTCAAGAAAATCAAAACCGCAAGAGAAAACACTGTGCAACCTTCAGAAACGTAATCTCAGAATAAAACCGACTTAGCACATACAAATATAAATCAAAACTTCTAACAGTCACTTGAACAATAGTGCATGAAATGGCGTGCAAGAGGAGTGGAAATTAACGATTTTGTAGAGAACTGTCAGTAATCAGACACACGTGGGCCGCGACCCCGATACGAAGCTGTAACGTTACGCAGGAATTAATACGCTTCCCAGGAGATCCGTGTCATTAGATTAAAAAAATATATTATTTTTTTGCATTCAAAATAATAGTTCCAAGAACGCATATTTGTCATTTGAGAGTTGAATTAACAAATTGCGAATGCTGCTTCTATTCGAAAACTCAATTTACTTGGCTCTGCGTATAATTGCTCTGGATTGTGGAAGGGCGATTTGTCTCGTCTTCCATGTAAAAACCACTCCGCCAGAAAATGGGCTCGCTCTCAATTAAATTCTTTTGAAATGTTATATTAACCGAATTTACTAAATCACAGAAAATTATAAATAGTACACTCTAAATTTGTTCGTTTCTTAAAACTAAAATTATAATTATACAAAGTATTACAGGTCACTTTTTAATTTTAAAAAAGTTATTTCTTACCATATAAATGAAACGGATGGAAAGAGTTTTAAAGTAAAAGTAGCCTTTTGGACGCTAAGTTGGCAGAACTGCTGTAACTGCATTCTGACGATGCTCATATTATTTTACAATTTATTATTACAACTACCTCACGAAATGTACAAAAAAATTAAAACTTTTTGCCATTATTCTACGTTTCTTACAAATCGGAACATTCAGGTGAATTTGATATCGAATGAAAGCGATGTTTTCAGATTGGGACAATTGTGTTACGAGCTTTCACTTTGTGTGCGCGAAACTCAATATAATATACGATAATCAAGTAGTATTGTATTTAAATTGTTTCAGGAAATACAGAATTGTTGTTATGGCAATATTTATTCTGTTAATATACATATATATTCTGAACACAAAAAACGGTCAGTAGTGGTAAATATCTTTTGACCTATATTATTGAAAAGTGCGTGATTGTTTGATTTCTACTAACTTTTGTTGATTTCCACTACCTTTTTAACTATTTATGTCGGCGTTGAACTACGACACAGTGCCAATATATTATGACGATGAAAACAACAATTATTCAGACTTTTTCTTAATTTCAGCTTTCGCCTTTTTACTAGCAATCGCTCGCGGCTTCACTTGCCTAACTACCCAACTTTTCCTACAAATGTTCCCTATTTCAACCCCATGATAGTCGAGTTTGGGAACAAGATAACCAATGTTTGACCTTTGATCTGCAACTATCTTCATTCCGAATTCCATTCAAATCGGGCCGGCAGATTAGCCGTGAAAGCGTAACAAACAGACAGACAGACTTATGCAATTATAATATTAGTACGGACGGATTAAGTTATAATACAATTTTACAATTTTATATGATTTATATCGGCTATCGCAAACGTGTTTGATTGCGATAAGCCGCACGTGCGCACACGCAAGCAATGCCGCCGCCGCCGACGTCAGTGATTCATTGAGTCGGCGCAATGATTATATTATATCAATTTTGTCTTGTCAAAACTTGCAATACAACCGTTAATATTTCATTATTGAAGTAAATAGAATTTATTATGAAATAAAGTAATTAATAAAATTAAAGAATAATTAATAACTGTAGGAATGTAAAAAATCGTGTTGAGATGGTTTGGGCGCGTCGATAAGATGAGTGATGACAGAATAGTAAATAAAATATATGGAGCAAAGGCGGTCGGTAAGAGAGGCAGAATGGTTGACCTCTGATAATATACAGGAGGGCCCCATGGAGGGCGGAGTGACTTGAAGAAGTATATACAGACCGCAGTGTTTAGCGCTGTGTTCATTTATGACTACTCCGCTAGGGGTAAGGCGTGAAGTTTCACGCTATGCTATATTTGCTAACTAAAAAAAGTTACAAATTAATCCTAATTTTCCAATACGTTTAAATATCACACGGAATTTTTTTCAGTTAAACGTATAAGAAGAATGGAATAAACAAAACATCTAATAAAAAGCTTCCAACAACTCAATAGTTAAACTGTAAACATAAATAACATAAGCTTTATAATCGACATCGCATCGTTCAAGGAAAATAACTACATTTGTTTCTATTTAACCTCACTGTGTTTCCGGCATTCATGTAAATAAAGTGGGAAAAGAAACTAATTGAAGCTAAATTCTTAATATTACTAATTTCGTGAAAAAGTTACCTATTGCATAGTACAAGATAAAGCTGAGAAGTTTCTTCACATTAAGGTGAACAAATAAACCTGGTGTCAAGACACTCTTTTCTCCACTTTCCTGCTGAAATCAAGATTTGGCGTGATGAGCGGCTAAATTCAACCTCGCGTCTTAGGTACCAAAAGGGAGCAACCAAAATAGTTAAAATATACTAATTCTTTAGAGTGGGAATCGAACTCATAACCATTTGAGTCCGACACTGTAAGTCCATCCAATAGTCCGTCGATATAGACTCTGTAAATAAGACCAAGTAGTGTAGTGTTCAAAGGGTCGGATCTTCTAAAAAGTATTTTTAATACGAAAAATATACGCAATTAATCCGATCAAAATAATTTTATATAAAATTGAGTGTAAATTGCTAAAACCAAAGCCATCAAACAACAGTAAAAACACTTTAAACACTTATATATATATGGTGAAAAAGTAAAAAATTACTCAACACTAATAATCTCATTTAATAGATTGATAAAATAAACTAATCTGTCACTCGAGATATACAAAAATTTTAGTAGTAGTAGCAATAAAATGTAAATAAACACGTTGCTGCTCGTAAATACTTAAAACATTCACTTTTTATATTAAAGAAATATAAATATTTCGCCTTCCACGAACCACCGCATCCTCGAGCCATTACAAGTTGGCGAACATAAAATATATTATGTTCTGTAATATTTTATAATGAGGTTTATTGATTTCAAGAAAATTAACCATCAGTTTAATATTTTTTTAATTGAACGTGTAACCGTGTCACACCAACCGTTGAAACGAGAAAGTCGCGTGAATTTTTGCGGGAAGATAAAAATGTCAATACCAAGTGACATGTAAATTGCACATAAAGCTGTCAGAAAAGTAATATTTCTCGTGTACTAAATCATACAAACAATTTTTAATACCATATATTCTTTTGACAAGCGAATGTAACTTCTTAATCACTTTGAGCGCTTTGTTAATTTTATGTTTTTTTTTAGCTTCACGCCGTATCCCTCACACATCAGGGTAGGCAGAGGGAACCTAGTGTTAAGACACTCTGTTCCCCACTTTCCGCCGAATTCGGAGGCATTGCGTGTTAAGTGGCGGAACTTAACGCCGCGCTTTAACCCGACACCAGAGCGAAGAAAATGGAAATATGTAATATTTCCACACCTCCAGTGGGAATCGAACCCACAGCCAGTTGCTTTACAGTAACACTTTGAGCCACTGCACCACGACTGGCCCCAATCATTATGTTGATTATTTTTTACAGAATGATTTGAGAGTAATCGTGGTCATGGTGACGTTCATGGTGTAAACGCGATTGGTTGTGGGTTCGATTCCCACTCGAGGAATGATTATATTTAAATTATTTTTCTTTCCCGGTCTGGTAAGACGTGGCGTGGCGTTAAATATTGCCATTCAATACGCACAGTATTTACATTTATAACTATCATAGCACAGTGTGAATATCAAACGAGTAAGGGGTTCAAATTTTATTCGAGGGGAAAAATTATGTGTGAAATACAAACATTTTTCCAGTCTCATAAAACAAAGCGTGGCGCTAATGAAAAAGGAGAAACTTTAAAGTTTAATGTCCATTATGTAAATATTTTTAGCAAACTTCATTTCCTTATTTCATATAAAAATTTTAAAATAATTATCGAGACAAGACGAGGGCGTGTCGTACCGCTAGTAATAAATTAAGATGTCCCGACATTTTTTATACTAAATAACCTGATACTGCTAAGGACGAGGGAAAAGAAACAAAAAAAATCAACTCGCATGAAGTATTGCTTTCGTCTTTAAATTGGCGCAACAGAGGTTGTACTTAGTACGAGAAAATGGGTCAGTGTAAACAGACTGACAAAAAATGTAAGCAGCAGTAAATAATGAAGAAAAATAAGAACCACTTAGCTATGTAAAACCGAATCTCGTGTTTCAAACGTATAAAAGAAAGAATACGACGACTAAACAAAGCTACCCTTACAGAAACATTTTTTCATGTCCTTTGAAAATGCTTACAAAAATATTAAATTCAGGGAAACATACGAAGCGCGTGGCAAAGGGAAAGCATTTGAGAGTACGAGAGGCGATGTTTTTGTTTATTTTAGTTGTGATTTATTATGGAACTGTAACTAGATCATGCTGGGACATTACTAAAGGAAGAATGAATGAATCTTGAGAAGGAGCTTTGTAAGTGAATTTAAAACAAAAATTAAATAGAATTTCAAGATAAATTTTGTCTCGGATAAATAAATATTATATAACTTTAGTATTAAATTCCTACACGTACGAAGCGTTTTCGTGTACAAGGCAAAATTTGCTTGTACAGTCTTTCTAAAACTTAGGGTAAAGGCATAAATTTTCGCGAACACAAAATGTAATCGCGTATATTATTATTTCTGAGATCATGTCTGAAGAAACTTGTCTGAGATCGTTAATAACTACAGGTAAAAATTACACGAAAATTCTATTAATGTTGTAAACGTGAAAGTTTGTAAGGATGTTCGTTACTCTTTCACGTAAAACTACTGAAGGGAATTTCATGAAACTTTACAATAATACAGCTTATAAATCAGAATAAAACATAGGCCATAATTTATAAAGATATTTTTTAAATTGTCCAAAATGTAAAATCAAAGGATTACACTTTGATTTTACAAGTATTATTACTGCTTCCGTAAATTCTGCACGGGCGAAATCTCAGGCACAGCTAGTATCTAATAAAGATTAAATTATAGAACAAAACAATAAAACTTTCAAATTACATCCAAATATCCGTGTCAGTTACATAACAACTTACTCCACTGACTGACAAGACGTTTCAAATTCTTATTTTCGTATAATACCAGCTGGCATTTCTTTGTGAGCCAATAAAGTGTGAAAAATACAATTTAACGAAGTGTTTGTCATTATAAACGATGTAATGTGATTGAATGAGGGCAAGCTGCGCAGATTCTGTAACACTTGCGGCGGAGGAATAGGGTTACCGAGAACACTTATTCAGCTCAACTTGGCTAGGTACCTATAGTTTTTACGCAATACCCAATATGTAGACAGATATGGGTTAAAATAACAAATAGAATGGATTTATGAATGAAATAATATATGTCTTTATATGTATATTGTTACAATATTTCATGGCAAAGAATTGGAATTTCAGACAAGGCTACATTTTTGTAAATAAATACAGAGCACGTAACATGTTATTATGGGCAGAAGTTAAATAAATTGTGTGTAAATGATATATATTTCTTGGAAACTAAATCAAACAAAACTTGAAATAAAATTATTCTAACCGGATTAATCGAGTATTTTGGTATCCGAAAATACATTTTAGAAAACCCATCGTTTCATACTTTACAGTAGCCCGTAATACGTATAATCTCGAAAGAGTAAACTATATAAAGAGAATCGAATTCTCCTTTAAAACGCGAGTAAACCGCGTAAACCAAAGATTTAACTAAAAAAACCTATGTTAAAACTATATATAACACAAAAATATAGTTGATCATTTGGTCAAAGGTAATTTAGATAAGTTCATACGACGCGTACGCTCATCCGGACACGGCTACAATGGCACAGTATAGACTCCAGTGTGATATCACAAAGGCCTGGCGACCTCACTTAAACTTCATAAAACGGTCAAATTTGATATTCAAAATTGATATTTAGTAGCACATAATAACGTCTATTTTGGGATGCGTTATCGCACAGTAATTATTTTCCGCCTGAGGCTCTATCTGATATAGAAGCACTTTTCCAAATATAGTACAATGGAGTAAGATTTCGAATTATGTTTTTTTTTTAAATGTATTATGCAAGATATTTTTACTGTAAAACTTTATATAAAAACTGAGTAGTAATTGACAGAAAATACCCAAAAATATTTTTAAAAATTAAAAATGTATAGAAGTTTGTATATTTTTTATTTAACCAAAAAATAATTGCGCAATGTGCCCAAATACATTGCTTATTCTATTACTAATCTATACTGATATCCTTTTTTGCAAAAAAAACTTAATTGGTAAAATAAAATCAGCCTGAATGTAATAAAGTTAAAAATAATTTACCTTAGATGATAATAATTACTGATAAATAAATATAAATATTTTACTATATTATATTACACATTAACATTTCACGTAAGACCCGTGTATTCGTATTCTGCCAACTTTGACTCAACCTAGTGATGAATACTTAGCGCTAAACCGAATCACTGCGATGTCGTGAGAAATTAAAAATAATCTTTTTTCTTATAAAACATATAGCAATATTTATTTTATTACAACATAACACTTTTTCTCAGATAGGATATTCAAAAAGAACATTATGTCAAAACTCGGATGAAGAACGGATCTCCCCTTTTCGCCCGTAATCGAGACACTGCGCTTTGAGTAACGGAGCTCAACGCCGCGGTCTGTCTTTGTCCCTCAAGTGGAAATCGAACCCAGAGCCAGTCGCATTTACTGTCCCATTGCACCACGATGGTGTCACTATTTAATTCTAAATACAGTTTCTCATAAAACAAAGAATGATTACTAACGTTAGTAGAAAGTACTTAAAAATGGACAGTATTTGCATATCAATATTTTATATTTTTATTTTAAGTTATTTAAAAACTGCGCACGCCACAAAGAAATAACAATAGAGTCACAAGACTTAGAAATCTTTTAAGTAAAAAAGTCTTAAAAAAATTCAAAAAGAAATCTGTTAAGTAAATTTCTTCTTATATAAATGACAATTTCCATTCAAATTTAGTGTTTTCATAAATTGTAAGCTTACGAAAAATATATTCATTTTTAAAATTATTATAATTTTTTTTTATTAATGTTATTATAATAATAAAGAACTTCGTTTATATATACAAACATTTTTTATATAAATAATTATTAACGAAAATAACTACAGTTAAATATTTTTTTCGCATCTACTGCATTTAAATGGTATCTCTTTATCTATGGTATGTTCTATTCTACACATCCTAAACATTTTTAAGGATAAGTGGCGGATACAAAGCCTGACTTTTCATTTTCCTTTATGAGTAAAGGAAAATAAATTAAATTTAAACATTTCTTAAGGTTAATTGAATCAACGACCATTGCGTATATAAGTATATACTATTACCCATTCTACCAAAATGGTGTGACACCTATCATAATACAGATACACTTTTTTATTATACATAAGATAGCAAAATTTTTAGATTATTATTAAAAAATAAAGGTAATAAAATCGCAAGTACTTTACACTTTTATACGACGCTATACGCGATGTGAAGTTTGTAAATAAAAATGCAAATGGGGTAACAATCCCATCAATATTGAATTTTATTTGCCGACCGTCTGTTATCGACGCTGTTTGTTTCCAGCCAGGTGTTATAGCAAATTGAATTTTTACAAAATCTTATATATTGTATGTACTTAAATTCAGTTTCTGTCATTTAAATAAAATAAGAAAAAAAAAGAAAATCTCTTGAGTTCTGGAAAACGTAGCTAATATATAAATTTTCTAAACTATCGTGACGCATTAGGTTAGCATCTGACTGTAAACGGGGTTACTTGTAGGTTTGATTCTCATTCGGGGAAATTATTAAATTGTATGTAAAATAACGTATAGAAGTTTGAACGCAGCGGGATTCGAACCCGCGCCTCCTTACAACCGTCCAGGCGCTCCGACCGCTATGCCATGCGTTCTACTACCAGCTGCGTCGAAATTCCTATACGCCTTATTACAACTTATTTTTGTTGTTAACTTTTTATACGTTTTCCAAATGTCTTTTTTAATTTTTCTAAGTGTGGAATAAGACTCTAAGAATGTTTAAAAAAATTAATGTAAATTGTTTTTATTTATTACTTAAGACCTTTGTCTTAAGTAATATAACAATGTTGAATTTTGTTACTCATTGTTTCAATACTCAATGTTTAAATTTCGCGTGAAAAGTGGAGAACGAAGTGTCTTGCCAGAAAATTGCAAAGGGGGAAAAAGTGTATGTAAACAATGTACAATATATTAGTAGGGTCAATTTATATAACTAGAATTTTATTTCATTTTACAACCAGCCCAATACATTTTTCAGAATAAGATTACAGATGGGTATTACCACCACAGAAAATCATTTAATGTTAATAGTGTTGATAATTAAAAGATTTTAAACAGACTCTAAAGCTAAGATATCGATCGATACTTAATATATTTTTCACGCAGTCTTGGTCTTTATATACATACTAGCGGCCCGCTCGCAGCTTCGCCGCGTGAACTACATAACTGCTTCGTTATATTGCAACCCTCAGGGGTGGGTTTTTGAAAAATAAAGTAGCTGAAAAATGTTTAAGCTTAGATTATTAACTATATTTATGCCAAAATTCATTATAATTGGTCAAGCGGTTTAGATTTTTCATATAAACCTTCATCCCCAATTTCAACTCTTTAGCGATTGATTTTAGAAAAAATAAGTAGCCTATGTTAGACCCAGTAACTATTACTACTTTCATTCTAAATTTTATCCAAATCGGACTGGTGGATTAGCCGTGAAAGCATGACAGACAAACACACAGACTTTCGCATTTACAATATAAGTATATATATGTTTGTCTGACTATCGAACGGACATAGGACAAACAAAACCCGAGATTTTTTATATTTTAAACGAGTTATCGCCTGTAACTTTTATTGAAAAAGGACTATAACAAATAAAATTACTTTAGGAAATCGATCGAAATTGAGAATCCAAATATTCTGCCTTAGAGGTTTCTATACTCCCTAAGAAACCGATACGCCTAAGAGCTTACTACAACTAGTAGTTGTGGCAGTTCATTATATATATTTCTTTATTGAAGTATGTACTTTGATCTGTTTAGGCAACGTACAAAATTAGATTTTATCACTAACCTTGCTATTTTAAGCCAAGTATGGAGTTCCAATTATATTAATTAGTAAATATCAGTGTACTTCCTATAATAAACAAAAATTGTGTAAAAAATATTACTGAATATTTTTATTCGCAAAAATATCGCGTGACTTGTAAATTGGTGTCATTCGATATTCGTGAAGGAATACTTCATTGAAAATTCAATAAAACGAGTTTGATATTTTAAACTTTTAATTACATTGGCCTCGTGTCAAGTTAAGTGTTTATCAGAGAAAAAGCACTTATGCAAATTAAATTCGTGCTCTCAATTATTTTTTTCTTCGACTTGTAAAATTAAAAATGAAGATTCTACATTTTAGTTATTTATGAAAAAATGCTTTATAATTTTGAAATATCAATATTTTAATTTAATTGGGGTTACCAAAGCAAGTACAGAGCTTTGATTTTGTAAAAGCACCAGTTTTCTAGTGTCAAGACACTCCCTGTGTGTGGCAGAGAGGTGGAACTAAACACCGCGCTTGGCCTTCAATCACTACAATGTGTTGATCATTATATACATATATACACTGCACTTTAACTATGCAACAGCAAAGTAAAATCATTGAATCATCAGGATCATTAGAACAATCATGACTACCTTAAACGGGATTCGAACCCGGATTGTATCAAGAAGGCAGTTCACTGGCAGATGCAATCTCCTTCCAACTTTATAACCTTGCAAAATATTAATATTTACGTAAGCAAAACTCTTCAGTGTATCGTCAATAATTTGCATAGTGATAACATCGTTAGGTGTAGCAACTTTGTTGTGCAATGTTGTAGTACCGTAAGAATTTATAGTTTATCATTTTATTAGCACTAATATTTATCTTCTATTAGCATATGAACTCTTGTAAAATTATATAAATTCTTATTAAACTGTTTTATAAGGTTTTAAGTTGGTATATAAATTACGTCCTATAACGAGCAAGATTTTTGTATATGACATTCTATAGGTTTTAATTTTATCTTGTGAAGTTACTTATTTTGTAAAGTTGTCAGAAAAAGCGTAGAGTGATACGTCACTGAGCGCTTATTATCAAGATATAAGTGTCTTGACACTGGGTTCTTGCTCTTGTTTGCAATGAGGGAAAAAGCGTAAATCTGCATTTGAATATTTTGCTTTGCGTATCACGATACAATATATACTTTTAGTCTTGCTACTACACCAAGGAAACGGTAATAATTTTCTATTCCTATATATAATACTGATACACACGTTAGTGAACACAGCTTAAAAGCTGTGGTTTATCTGTCAGTCACTAACGTGTGTTTAACTACTGGGCGTAGAAATCTGATAATTGGCATCTAGGAGAGTATAGTGAAGTACTTCTCTAGAATCTTAAAAAAAATACTAAAATGTATACTGAAAAATTAAAAAATTGCCTATTTTTTGAGTAATACAAATGCGTATATACAAAAAATACAGACTTTTAGGTTTTCAAGTCCACGTAAGCAAAGTTACGGTCTGCCATTTGCGTAAAAACGAACAATATTAGCACAGATTAAAATTCGAACCTATAACTACCTACCTAACATGTTTCAGCCCACACACAAGCCAATATACCTACCACAATAAAAAAAATCGAGTATAATATAAAATTCAACGGAAACAATAGCGGTTAACCATTACCATTACACGTTAGGCGGAGCGGCGTGGAGAGAGCGTGACAATGCCGACTGAAAGTCCGGATGTGTCTCTGTTACTATACCTAACTTTAGATAGCCTAAATTGATACTAGTACAATAAATATGAAAGCCGTTTACACTACTCTGATTACATTGAATTGATGCAATAATACCTAACTAGTGCGTGCCTACTTAGTATTTATTACTTAGTAATGATTATTTATGAAAATTAACGATCGATATTTTAGGAAATTTTTCGAAATTAAAATATTGAGATATTAGGTATGTTGAATTGATATTTATATATTATATTATTGGTACATCTGTGACAGATAGCATGTGTTATAAATGTGGCCTTAAAGTGATCATAAATTGATTACGAGGAACATCTAAAATTATAAGAAGACACTTTCCCTTTATTCTAACCATGTTATAATAATATTATACTACTAAAATAGATGCATTAAAATTGTACGTAAAAAATCTCTTTATTCTTGACTGCATATAGGCAGGCTTAGCAAATCCAGGGATAACAAATACACATACAGTCATATTTAACTTAACAATACAAATTTATATTCATTAACTTATATTTATGTATAAAATAAATCACCTGTTACACAACACAAAACGTAAATCCGAACGTGGCAATAATATTAATTAACACACAGTCCAAAACCCATTGCATGTTCTCTTTCAAACGTATCAAAAAAGGCTTTCAGAAGTAATCCGGTGGATTACGGCGACTGGTAAATGTAGAGTTGAAACATTAATAAACTTTATCGAGTATAAGTAGTTACAAAACAAGCTATGTGACGTCTTTTAGTTTCGTATATTTCACTAGCTCTTGCGTTTTTATTTACTCGATTAATATTATCCATAGTGGCCCAGTGTGACTTTGTCTGACTGTTTACGGTCACGCATTTGGTTTCCTACTACTAAGGAGAATAATAATAGGTATTGTTAGAAAATGTATAAAAATGTTGACCGTATTTGATATCGAGACTCGAACCCGCGTCTCTACAAAGCCGTCCAAACGTTCTGACCGATAAGCTATACGTTTTACATTCACCTATGTCGAAATTCTTATAGGTACGCTTGTTACACCTTATTTTTAATGCTAGATTTTTAGAAAACGTATTAAAAGCATTTTTATACGTTTTCCAAAAATGTTTTACCTATCTTAAGTAGGTGAATAACGCTTTAAAACTAAACAGTGATCTTATTTAAATTAGTTTTAATTCTCCGCTATGGTAACAATGCGTAACGTTGAGTTCTGTTTGCCGATTGCGGGCGGACACCAGAGCTGGTTATTAGGAATAATATTAGTATATAATAATAGGTTATTAGGAAGCTTATAATAAATAAGGAAATTACGAACCAAAGAAAAATGTGTAGAAAGTTAAATAATCTAGGAAATGTCTTTTAATTTAAAACTTTTTTATATTTACGACAAAGAGAAAGAACGTAGACGTAGTTAAATGAAATCATTATTTACTTTGTGTTTATTGAGTATCCATAAGGGATGTTAATAAATAAAATACATTACATAATATAAATTCTACAATAATTTAATACACGAACACATACGATTACGTTATAACCTAACAAGATTATGACATGTAACGTATAATAACTTATTATTCTTACGCATAACATCTTAACTATCGACCAGATTATAATATATTTAGCTTTTAAACTAAGTAGTGCTCTACTCTACACTTGGAATAGAAAACGGAGAGACCTGTCACTAGTTTTAAAACAATAAACCTAACCTTTTAGTTCCATTGACCAAATAAATATCTTTTTCGTCCCATTGATAAATATATAAAATATATTTCAGTCTACATTTACATGTTTCACCAATATGACTCGCTTTTTAAATGACAACAAAAAGAAATAAAAAGACATTTAAAGAAAACGTATAAAAATTTGAACGCAGCGGGATTCGAACCCGCGCCTCCTGAATACCGTTCAGGCGCTCTCACCACTGAGCCATGCGTTCTACTAGCCGCTGCGTCGAAATTCTTATACGCTTTATTACAACTTATTTATGTTGTTTAGCATCTCTGTAGAGAGATTTTTACAAATTTCTGCTACCCAAAGATAATTCTACGAACAATCATTTGGCAAGAGAACAATCATACGAACAATCATTTGGCATTTTCCTAAGTGTGGAATAACACTTTAAAAATGTTTAAAAAAAACAAAAAGCAATACCAACCAAAAAAAAATAAAAGAGCCGAAAAAAACCCAAAATTCCGTGATGTATTTAAATTGCACTAAAAACAAAATTTGCAACAATTTTCTTAAGGAAAATCCAACGAAAACACCCACGAGATATGATTTATTTTATTAGTATTTAGAAAACTATTAGAGAAAACGCGAGGGTGTCGTTATTAATTGGTAATATATATATAAGAAATGTGCTGTGAAGAGTCTTCAATCTTTATAAATGATATAATGCATAATTTTCAAGAAAAATATAATATATTGAAATTACGTTAACAAGGAAAATGTTTAAATTTCAGCTTTATCAAGTTTCGGTCACCTACTTACTTACCCACTTATTGTTATGTCATTTTGACACGTTGTATATTGGTTGAAGGATTTTCACACACTTTGGCAGTATAATACATATACTAGACTTAGAATGTTCTCAAATATAATAAAATTCGGGTCTTACAAAATGACAAATATGCATTTAATAACAGCACCTATTGTGAATCAATATTAATATATAAAAAATAAAATTTAAAATGGAAGGATCTTCTATAATAATAGATTTAGGTTAGAGACACAGATTATGCTCATACGTTGTGACACTTACTCCCAACTGTCATGACTTCATAGAAACGTCGCGGTTGCTAGAAGCTTGGCAGCTAAGTATGTATACGTAAGATAACACAAAAATCTAAATTATATTCACACATGTGGATGCGGCATTTTAATATAGTTATTTTTTTTTTATTTTTTTAACTGAAGGATAGCTTAATCCGTGGTCGCAGGTAGACAGAGTCTACAGTAGCATTCAAAGCAACGTGTTTCCTAAAATACGAAATTCGAATACGAAAAATATACACGATTACTCCAGTTAAAATAGCTAATTTGAGAATGTGTAAAAATCGTTATTTTTTTAAGTACTTAAGATAAAAAAATCTATTGGACGGTTTTCAAGCAATATCATTTATGGTCTCACTACAATTTGATATTTTAATGTCAATTAAAGGTTTACTTTTAATTGACATATTTTACATATGAATTTATACAACAAAAATACAAAATACTTAGAAGACATAACCAAAACCATTTATTAACTTAAAGTTCTACTTAACAACTTCAACAATCAAAAAAATCACTTAAACCTAAACATTCAAAACCAAAATCACAGTCATTAACAGAAGCCAAAAATCTGCCTCCTTCAATTTCCCTACATCAGCAGTGAAAATAAACAACTAGGTCAATACATTATTTATAGTCCATACGTCAGCAGACACCGACTGCATCGGGAGCCGGCCGTAAACAAAGCGTACGCACGTGTACTGCACCACTGTACGGCGCTAATGAGTTTCCAAATCCATATCTTGTGTTTAAAACTAGTTAAATTATTTGACGATGCTTGGAACTTCATTCGTAATAATTTTTTTTTTGTTAGCTTCACGCTGTATCCTGCATACAGCAGGGTACACTCTGTGAACCTAGTGTAACGACACTCCGTTCCCCATTTTTCACCGAATTTGGAGGCATTTGGTGTTAAGTGGTGAAACTTAACACCGCGCTTTGCCTCTGATACCAGAGCGGAGGAAATGGAATTCGTAATAATAAATTAATATAATAGAATTTATATATGAACTATTTTTAGACGCCAATCGTAGCGCAAGGGCACAATGTGTGACGATAAACGCGACGGTTGTGGTGGAAATATTTAATATTTTCATTTTCTTCGCTCTGGAGCGCGGCGTTAAGTTCCGCCAATTAACATGCAATGCCTCCATAATTCGGTGTAAAATGGAGTACTAAAAAAAGAAACAAGGCAGCAAAATATAGCATATCGAAATTCTGATATTTAATGCTATCAGGACGCAATATGACAACGTTTGACTGTAATGCGATAGTTGAAAGTTCCAACTAGTCATTACTATACATAAATTATTTTCACTTTCCCGCTCTAGTAACAAGACAAAAAAGTGAGGCGTTGAGTTTGCCATTCAACACGTAATATCTCGAATTCAGAGAACTGAGTAACTTGGCACTAGATTCTCTCTACCTACCCTGTTATATGTGAATATTTAAAAAATGAACAGAAATTTCATAAATTGAAAATAAAAAAAAAAATGAGTCTAAACGATATGTAATTCGACCAATATTTTTTTTAATATATATTTTTGTGACTAACGAATGACGTCTATGGAGACGAAGACCTTGTCTAACTAGAATGCAATGCACGGCTTGTCGGTTCGAATATTGTAAAAGACCACATAATTATAAACACCTAACACGTTTTATAACTCTGCACTTCACGCTTTTTCCCGTATATCAAGGTAGACGGAGAGAACTTAGTGTCAGGATATTCCGTTTTCCACTTTCCGTTCGAAACGATTTGAAATTTATACTCGAATTATTTACTATACTACAAAAAAGTCACGGTTATATTTTTTTTTTTAGGTTTACGCTGTATTCCGCACACAGCAGGATAGGCATAGGTAACATAGTGTTATGCCACTCCTTTCCTCACTTTCCACCGAGTTCAAAGTCATTATGTGTTAAGTGGTCGAACTTAACGCCGCGCTTTGTCGACACCAGAGTGAAGAAAATGGAAATATTAAATATTTCCACTCCTCGAGTGGGAATCGGTCCCACAACTAGTCGTTTACAGTCACACGCTTTTGCCACTGCGCCATTAATGGTCCCAATGGTTATATGTTAAAGATATAAATTTCTTCTAAAAAAATACCAAAAAAATATACATTTTTTGCACAAAAAAATAATATTTTATATCGTTGACCTACAATTACTAACCCACTTCTCATTATTGAATATTTTTTACTACAAAAGTTCTTTATAAATTAGAAACTTGTTGCGTGAATATAAAATGAATTTACTATAGTTTTTATAACAGTTTCATGGACAATTAAGTTAAAACTATTATATAACAATAAACAGACGTAATGGACTTACAAAGATTTGACATGACACACTGTCTGTATAATATTACCTATGTGTTAATACACTAAAAGTTTGCAGACCGTGTAGTAATCATTATTACAGGCACATAATTACGTATTCTAGCTTCACGCTGTATCCCGCACACAGCAGGGTAGGCAGAGGGAACCTAGTGTTAAGACACTCCGCTCCCTACTTTCCGCCAAAATTGGCGTTTATTACGTATTTGTATTAATTGTAAGTTAATCAACTTCTTATATGCCATAGCTAGTAAATATATTTATATAACCGCCCCTTCGACTTCGCCTCCGTAAACTGCATAAGTGCATACTGAGATTAGCGTGCATAAATACACAAATAAACAGATAATCAGACAAACAAACAATCCGATGTTTTATGTTGTTAGGGGCATTTAGCAAAGTATTGCATTGATATATATTTTTTCTCATATATCGATTAAATTAATTATTTACATTAACATGACAAGATTAGCCAAATAAACAATTATTTTTTTTATAAACTACAGCTGTTTCAAAACATAAAAGCTGCTTGCCATGCAGCTTTTATGTTTTATCGGTGCAAATGTTAAAATCGCAATATACACAAAATTTATAATAATAATAATTATTATAGATACTATCTCTTCACTAAAGCTTAAAAATTTAAAGCTCAAGTTCATCCAATCCAAAAATAACTTAAAACGAGTGGATTATTTTTTTTAAGTTTATTGTGGCTGCGCACGCGCAGGTGTTCCCACACCTGGCCCGTGGCTTTGGAAACATAAAACCTTTTAACACTATTACTTATATTGATTCACTTTCAGAATATTAATTAACTATAAAAAAAAATAATTATAAGTACGATAATTATGTTAAAATAAACAGAATTAGACGCCAAATTTTATTTATGCTTGTTCTGACTTGATTTAATAAATAAAAGGGCAGTCAGAGAGAATCCAGCGTCAAGACACTCCGTTCTCCACTTTCTTCCTGAAATTGAGACGAGGTTGAGTGACTGAGTGATTTAGTGTGAAACTTAACGCAACGCTTTTTCCTATGTACCAGTGCAGAGAAGTTAAAATAATAAATAATCATTATCCCAAGTGGGAATCGAACCCAAAATCATCGCGTTTACGTTCAGATACCATCCCACTGCGCAACAACGGCCTCAATCTCGACTTATTTCATTGGTCATTTGTTTATATGACGCCATTACGTGTTCCGGTAGTAAAACTAAAAATTAAATAATATTTAAACACTCAAGACAGTGTTCGTAGAAATAATAATTTGTGGGAGATGATTTCATCTCACGGCGTCGGCCGTTAGTACTTTACTACAGGGAGGTGTGGCGCAGAGACATGTCACAGAATGAAAACAATTGAACATGATGTTGAATAATGTTACAAAGTTTACATTACATTTTTACTTGCATGGTTACCTTGACATACAATAAAGATTTTGTTTGTGTAATAACTAGCGATGTACTTATATATTATTTTATATTGCAAATACAAATAAATTTAGCTTTTAAAAACACATTTTTTATATCTTTTACGAAAAGGTTATGAATTCGATATAATAATGATTTTCATGATATTACTTAAAAGTTCAGTTTATACGAATTAAGCAGTCGTCTTAATGTTAATGATACAGTGAACTTTCTACTATAAGAAAATAAATGTAGGTTCAAAACCTCGACAGTTCAGCGATTTCCATGGTTCGTTTTAATGTACGCTATGATTATGTCTCTACATTTATAAACACCAATAAGCTGTATTTATACTTATATAATAGAAATTACAGCTTATTCTTTTATTTAAAAGAATAAATAAATAAGTAAATAAAATAAAACGTGGACAAATGGACTTACTACATTTTAAATTCAATCTTTTCATTGAGTGTTCAAGTAACAGAACTTAATGCGGCACTTTGCTAGTAGGCACCAGAGAAGGGAAATGAAAATTATTCTAATGTAATTATTTCCTAGAGAGGAGATTGAACCCTCAACCATAGCGTTTACAATCAGTCGCTGTCCACTCCACCACAATGGCTTCATCTGTTAACTACATTTTTATATGAACATAGTAAAATTCTTTATATGGTGAAAATATTTCTTCGCCATTACATTCAATTTACTGTTTTCGGCTATACTCAATGTGATTTAATACACACATTAGCGGGTAAAAGCCGACGTGATCCTACTTAATATTAATACAGTGACTAAGCACTTAGAAATGCTCGCGAGTCGCAAATACTGTCCAACTTTCACTTAAATTATATCTCTTAACCGAATTAACGGCCGTTAAATTTATTTTAACCCTAATGTGTAGTGCTCTTAAATGTGCTCTAGGTAAATAAGAAAATGTTAACATTTAAAAAGTATCTTTTTTTCTTTAAATATCTGTTATTAATAAGAATGTTTTTTTATTAATATTATTACATATCCAAATATGTAGAGACCAAGCTCTTTTGGGCTCTTTTATAGATAATGAATTTGAACCATTAACCAAATGTAATCATTGCATCATGCATTCAGTTATGGGTTTGATTTCCACTCGGAGGAATAAAGAGAGGAAAAATTATTTTCCTCAACACGTTATACCTCTAATTCGAGCCGAAAGTGAAAAAAGGAGTGTCTTGACACTAGATCATCTCTACCTAAGCCACTATTCGCGAAATAGCGTGAAACGAGGAAAAAGATTTCTCTCACTAAAACACTATATCTAGCCAAGCATATATCATATTATGTTGACAATTCAATTGTAATAAATCAATCTTATCTTGCTAGAAAGATAATATAAATATTATGTGGAACAATGTCCGATTACAAGATTGGTGCAAAATCTATTCTTCGATTTGTGTGTAGAACTGTAACATTCTAGCAACTGTAGGAATAATAAGATATTTTCATTAGGACAGATTTATGAGTACAAATACATAAGAAGTTATTAAGATCTTACTATTCAACATTTTGCTGGAAAACTCGTTTTCCTTGTGTAATACCTAAAAATCCGACTTTATAAACCATCTTTATAGTCTACTAGCGGACCACTCGCGGTTTCGTCGCGTTATCTATTTCGTTATATTGCAACACTGGGGGGCGCATTTTTAAATAATTAAGTAGCCTATGTTTAAGCTTAGATTATCAACTCAATTTATGCCAAAATTCATTACAATTGGTCAAGCGGTTTAGATTTTTCATATAAACTTTCATCCCGTATTTCAACCATTTAGAGGTTGATTTTTGAAAAAATAAGTAGCCTATATTAGGTCCAGTCACTTTTGCTACTTTCATTTTAAATTTCATCCAAATCGGCCCGGTAGATAAGCCGTGAACGCGTGGCAGACAAACACACATTTCACACTTTCCCATTTATAATATAAGTATGGATTTAAAGTTAATTAATAACTCCATTGACGCATAAAATACACATGTAATATATTCTAGTGTGCATGTCATATTTATTATACGAATTTAGTGTATTTTTATGCAATATTTTTAAAAATAAATTGGTTATTATAACTGTACCAAATTTCATACTTCCGCCCTCGAAAGTTTTGTGAAAAGGCATCCAAAGTTCTTGCTTCACGTAGACTACTACATACATATTTAGATATAATATTACGTATTCTATAATAAAACGTATTGCCTGACTACTTAGATTATGCCCATGAATTACTGTAAACGTCGGGTTTCGTAAAAAAATATTTTCGAATACCAAAAATAAACGCAAAAAATCCGTTTAAAATACGTATATTTCAAAATATATAAAACTCGCAAAAACAAAAGATCTTATTATTATATAAGAATAAATATAGAAAATCCCATCTATATTTTACTCCCCAACCAACACTTTCTAATGAATAGAACACGGAGGGAAAACCGGTAATAAGAAGGAATAACTTCAATCATGATCGCTTGAAATGCATTTTCCAATTTGTCACGGTTATACACACCGGAGCGTAGTTTACGTCTGTCGACTCGCCTAGCTCGCTCAGGATGTAGTTTAAGCATATTTCCTACTGAACAAATCTTATAATACAAAAGTTACTACAGAAAAATAGTACCTATATATTTTCATGTACTGTGGTATATATGTTTTATTTGATTTACATGCAATGAAATGTTTTAAATTTTATTATAATATGTATATTGCCATTGCGTTTGGTTATCAGTTCGATTCCTGCTCTGTGAAATGGTTATATTTTCAGCTGCCCGTTATGGTAAGACAAAGCGCGGCGTTAAATTCTGCCGTTTGAACGCAATATCTCAATTGCTGACGAAAAATATACAACAGAATATGTTGACACTAGATATTATTTGATTACATTGCTTTGTAGTAAAATGCTTTTTATATATTTTTCCGTTTCTTATCTAACCATAACATTATTAGAAAACCAGTTAATATTAACAAATTATCTAAAAACGATTCCTTCAAATTATACGAAATCGCAATTAAATTTAAACTTAAAACAATTCCTCGTACACCAACCATTACATAACAAAGTAACTTACTATTGATATGAAAATTTCCTACTAAACTAATTCATCAGCCGCATTTGCATAACAACGACCGACTTCACTACAGTCAGAACAAAGTAAATAAACGCTTTGTCTTTGCCAAAACCCTGTAGTAACTGTGGTAATTCTGTGTAATGAAATTACATAATAACTGTTATTGGATGCAATCCAGAGGATTTGGGACTAAGACGAAATTTAACGCGCTTGTAAATCATTCGTATGTTTTATTATTCCTTAATTTACAATATCATATTTTTTTAGCGTCACGCTATATCCCGCATACAGCAGGGTAGGGAGAGGGAACCTAATGTTAAGACACTCCGTTTGCCAT
Source organism: Dryas iulia moderata (assembly GCA_019049465.1). Taxonomy (NCBI): domain Eukaryota; kingdom Metazoa; phylum Arthropoda; class Insecta; order Lepidoptera; family Nymphalidae; genus Dryas; species Dryas iulia. Next base: position 5,233,291 of record CM032438.1, read on the forward strand.
TTTTCGTAAAATCTAGAGGTATTGCGTGTTAAGTATCGTAACTTAACGCCGCGATGAAATATTAAATATTTAAATTCCTCGAGTAAGAATCGAACCCACAACCAGCCCCATTAACAGTCACACTTTCTGCCACTGGCCTTAGACTAGACTGGCCTCAATCTATCGTTCGTACGCTTTATTATTTCTTAATTTACAATATCATAACATTGTTTATAGTAGACGCGGTTTAATTGAAACGTTGACAAAATGGACACAGATCGTAAAATGTTATTGAGGTTCTTGACAAATTTCTACGATGACTAGAGGTTACACGATAAATTATGTTTACAAATCACAAGGATAAATGTTTGTATAATTAGATATTTCTTTTATCTATATCTATACATATAATTAATGTAACTGATCGCTATCTGTATATGGAAGCTATACAAGAAAATTTATTATTGGAGGCATTTATAATTGTAATAGTACAAGGAACAATGTCTTTAATTTGTTTTATGTTTATCTGTCCGTTTGTTCATGCGAATGCATGCGAAAAATTGCTTTAAAACAACTGTTTTATTAAATTTGCTGGAAATTAACTTTATGCAGGCAAAGCCGCAAGCGCGTCGCTAGTATATTAAAATATATTTTGGGCTAAAAGCCTATAAAGATATAGAGACGCCATCGTGATCTAGTTAGCTTGAACCTTTAGTGGTTTCAAATTGATTGTCGTATGTAGTTATTATATTGATAATAAATATGCTTTCCTTGTATTTTATTAGATTATCTTTGTTTTTCCCGCAAACTACAATACATAATAAAAAAAACATATTGAATCCTTATTTTGAAGATTAACTTCAACTATTAAATACAGAACAACTCTATAAGTAAGCTGAGATAAGTTTGTGAATCTCAGAAACTACCAAACCGACTTTTAATAAAAGTATCCCTGACTTCTTTAGGTAGGTATAATTACTTTTCAGCCAGATCAATTAATATTTATAAAGTAATCCAGAGAATAAAGAAATATCCATAACCTGATCCTGCCTACGTTGGTTCATAAAATTGTACAAAATACATAATTATAAATTTGCCCAGTTTGATTTAAAAGTAAGAAAATGGGTTCCTCAAAATGTGAAATCGGCGTAGCCCTGTAGAGCTGTTACGCGAGCGAAGCCATGAACGTGTGAAAAGTCCATACTTATGTTATAAATGCGAAAGTCTATCTGTTTGTTACGTTTTCACGATGAATCTACCTGCCCAATTTGGAAAGAATTCGGTATGAAAATAGTTGAAGACCTACAATATCAAACATGGGCATCCTTTTTTAAAAATCAACCCCTAAAGAATTTAAATAGGGGATGAAAGTATAAAAAGTTGTGTAGTTACATAGGCAAAGCCGCGGACGGTCGCTAGTATTTAATAAAATAACAAGTATGTCACAAAACACAAGTATAATTAAAACATCCCAGCTTGTAATGAGAGTACACAGATGTACAAAATTGGCGCTCCTAATGACTCGACGCCGGCTTAGCAAGTTTGGGACACCAAGTTAATGGACTGATGACTAACTTATTTGAAGCCTAATACATTTTAGGTATGAAAAAGCTTTTTTACTTAACGCCGCTATTTTGTTTGCTAAAAGAAAGTTTTTAAAGTTTTATATAAAGACTAGCTGTGGCCGCGACTTCGCCCGCGTGGATATTATCAAAAAAATTAGAAAGGTAGCCTAAGTACCTCAGGCTACTTTTCTATTTTTTAGGTAGGTACCTACATTAGCTACATAGACTATATGCCAGTGAACGTCCCGCCAGGTCGCGAACGTCAGATGTTCCAGAGATTAGCCAGAACAAACAGATAGACAGACAGACAGACAGACAAAAATTGTAGAAAATATTATTTTGATACATTTACCGCATTTTGGTATATGCCTAACTTACTATAAAGCGGTTGTTTTAATATTACAAACTAACACTCCAATTTTATTTATTTTTATAAGTTTTATAGTGACGTAATAATTCATACAAAAATTGTTTTCTCTTTAAATATGCAAGTGCAAAGTAATAATATATACGCTTTAATTTCTCCAGCCAGTGATTTGATCGATAGCTGTATTTTTTAAAATGTATGGATATAATATTGCCGGTGAAAGTTATCTAGTAGTTAAATTAACGGCCAATAAATATGCAATAAGATCACTTTTAATCAACAAAATCGTGACCAGCTTGCTATAACAAAATATTCTATTAATATTATAAGATACAAAAAATAACATTTTTCTTATATGCTTATCTTATGTTTATCTCAATTAAGTTAAGTGGAATATTCGAAATAAGGAGATAGATTTTTTGAAGTAAATCTTTTTTTAATCGTGATTTAAAGCTCACGTAACCAAAAATACGCAATAAAAAGACACAGACGTACAGACGTTTAGAATTGGAAGCGCAAAGAGTTAAATAGATATGTATTTCAAATTTTCATGTTAAATAAATCCCAACTCCTGCTTTTCATGTAAGTACAACCACATGTTCTAGATGTTTGCTTTCCTTAGTGTGTTAACACACTAGTCGCAGAAAATATTTTTCAAATCAAAAATAAGCTTATAATAGTAACATTCCACCAATCAACACGCAAAGTCCTGATTTTTGACAGCAAGTGGAAACGGAGTGTCTTAACACTAGAACCTCTCTTACTACCCTGACATGCAGAAAAAAACGATGTATGAAATTAAACATTTCTATACAAATAAAAACAAAAATACATACATACTTAATAACAAAACCACATAAAGAAACCGAATCTACATTCTAAATACCAGCAGAGCCTAAATGAGTAAACAATCAGCTCAAATGTCGCATTACAAAGGCGCGTTTGGTTCTCTTTGTACCCTCGTCAGGCCTTAGATAGTGGGATGTGTCTTAATTCAGGCGAATTACATTCACTCCACTCTAAGCGGATCTCTCGATGAAAATCGAAAACGCTCCAGCTTTATTACTTTTGTTCATTATTGATTGTTCTCAAGTTTAATGGCTCGTTCGAGTATTGCGGTTTATTTTTTTATTTTACGATTCAATTGCTAGAAGAGCTCTTTGAGATCTTTAGTCGACCTTTATTGTATATTCCTGCGTATTTATATATTAGTGTTTAGTAATACTATAAGTAATGTACTTATGTATAAAGTAAATAAGACTCAAACAAATTTAATAAAGAAGAGAACTAAATTCAATCTTATTCCCTATTAAAGATCTAATATCGTTTTTTTCTATATACTCTGCAAAAAAGGAAAAGAAGCTATTTCAATCAAAAGTGCGATATAATCTGAGAGAAGCAGAGAAAGCAGAGAGAATCTAGTGCCCAGACTTTGTTCTTAGGCTGAATCGGGCCGACCGACCTGCCACGTTGTCTTGAGTGCCGGTACTAAACGCCGCACCTTGCCTTACCAGTGCAAATAAATTAAAATATTTGAAATACAACCTCGAACGTGAATCGAACCGACACCCAATCGCTTTTACGGACGCTGTCCCATTGCGCCACGAAGGCATCAAATGTTAGTTATCTTCATATACTACTTACATATATTATTTTCAATTGCTTAACACAAATATATAATCAAAATTAATGTTACATTTAAAACATAATATTCAACAAAACATTGTAGTTACAGCTAGACACTAAAAGCAGTAAAAGCTAAATAGTTCCAACGAACAATCAAACGAACACGTTAACTCGAGTTACGCCAGTACTGCAAGTTAGTTAGTCTTAAACACAAACAGTCTGGAACTTGGTAATAAACACTGAACATCACGTTATCGGCGAGTGTTCTTATTACCAACGATGACGTCAATATCAATCGAAACCATAAAATTAATCAACGTATAAAAGGGTTTGTTGACTTATAAGGAATATTTCAGAAAATGTAAATATTAGCTAAGTCTTATGGATACCACATTACTGTGAAGGTAGTCATAGAGAAGCTTAGCATCAAGACACTCCTTTCCCTACTGAGCAATATATATGTTATATGTCGTGCATTTAATAACATATTTTTCCATTGTCTGCTTTCCGACTACTTAGAGACGGTGTTAGACGGGTCCGTTTTATATGTATAAAAAATATATGTTCCCACAATTTGAGCACACATAAGTATAGGTATCTGTATAAGTACCCTATTTAGGTTCGCTAACTTCTTCTTTATAGAATTCGAAAATCAATAAATGTAATTCCTATAAGGTTCTTTGGCGTAACATTAAAAAAAATTGTTTGCTTGATTATTTTACATAACTAAATTTCAAAGATGGTAAATGAAAACGAAAATAATTTCATATTACAAATACATTATCTTGATCACTACTACTAGACAGTATGTACTTACAATTATAACGTATTATAACAACAAATCGTACTACTGACTTTCTGTAATAGACCATACAATTTCCTTCTTGTTTTGAAAAAGTTGAAATTTATTTAGGCATAAAAAGTAAAATGTTATATACAAATAATACTTTAATAGTTTATAATTATCGTACTATCGTTCAAATACACCGCGTTCATTTGCATTTGTAACGAACCACTCTATAGAGCGTAATAAGCCGACGACCCCAAAATTTATACGATGTCATTGACTGTACAGTCAGCAACTCGGGTAAACCTTATTATATAACATACTACCTGCACCCGCGACTTTATCCACGTGGAATTTAACAAAAAAGTTATAATTCTAAAATAAAAGTAGCCTAAGTTTGCTTCAGCTATCTCCGCCAGTGAAATTCTAGTCAAAATCAGTCCAGCCGTTTTAGAGATTAAGCGAAACAAACAGAAATACAAACATTAACAGATAAAAATTGTAAAAAAATGTTACTATGTTTTAATAGTTGTAATGTTATATAGACATTCATATATATTCATTTAGTAACAAACTATTATTTTAATATTGCAAACATACACTCAAATTTTAATTATCAGTATAAATAAAGGTCAAAATAACCAATAAACTAGGTTCCCCACCGTACAGATACAAATCGAAAACTGCAATGACGTAAATACATTGAACTCGAGTGCATCTAAAATTGCACTGAGCCCAAAAGCAAGTTGTAAAAGTTATACCGTAGCAGATATAGACAAATTTAATGGGTTGAAGTGTTATTTTAGAACAGAGACGTTCGAATAAGTAGGAAGTAATTAAGAACAAAAGTGAAGGAGAAAAGATATGGAATAGGAAATTGCTTATAAGACAACTATGTGTATTATAATATTTATAATTGCATAGTGAGTCCTAAATAAATAGATGTGATCTACTATTTGGCATCGTGGCCTATAGAATAGCGTCAGATCACAAATGATTGCGTATTCGATTTTCACTCTATGTAAATACTTTTATTTCAATTTAATTATTTTTATTTCTCTGCCGTCCTAAACAAGACAGAGGATACAAATATCTTAAATTTAGGTAGAAAAGTTCTCTAGGTCACTAGGTTCTCTCTGACTTACACTGTGGGACGAAGCGTGAAGCTAAGAAAATACATTTCTACCTTATTTAAATTTATAACTACATTTTTGAACCCAACGTTTCGAACATTTTGCCATTGCACTGCAAACTGTTGTCATGATCAATATAAATTGACTACATGTGAACTGTGCAATGTCAATCAAAAATAAATTAAAAGATGCTCTCAACCGGCATATTAAAATATATAAAACCTCCCAAATAATCTTAATATGAAAAGCAGTGTGATTTTATATACATACTTCTTTGTAAACCACTGAAGCAAATTATTGTTGTCAGTACCTATTATCGGAAAATAATGAATTTCATTTCCTCGTGCTATACATTGTAAGTCCCGAAATACATTTCCAGAAAAATTATTTACACGCCATGGAAACTGTGCGAGAACGAAAATCATAGCAATGCTGAAGCTCATTTACTTTGAAGTTTATTACCGACTTAATTATTTCCGAAAATTGGAATTTATATTTTACTGAAATTAATATTATAGTTAATTTTCATATGATTATTAAATATTTGAATTTTTTTGAAAACACTCCGCTCACTAGTTTCATCTTTCGCCCGATGTGGAGATTTTGTTGAGTGGCAAAGCTTAAACCTTTAACAGAGAAATGAAAATAATTTGAATATCATTTCCCCCGAATTGGAGTCGAACCCATAATAAATCGTGTTTACACTCAGAAACTGTACCACTGAGTCACAATAGTCTCAAAAACAAAAAAATCGTAATTATACTGTATATTTTATGTGCATTTTCATTTTTACTTTCTTCGCACGTATAAAAACTAGAGTGAATTTGTAAGGAAGTCAAAAGTAAATTGGGTTAACTGTCTGAAGACGACGCGACCGTTGTGGTTCTAATCCTGTGGCAGAAAATTTATGGACGAAGCGTCTCCAAAACGAGTTTTTGCTCATTAGGAGTAAAAATAGTACACGTACTTTTAGTTAAGAATAAAATGCATATATATAAAAACATGTCCTTTCCATATAAATTTCTAATCTCTAAAAACAATAAAACAAATAGGAATAAACATATAAACAAAAATTATAAACAAATCAATACATTTGTATTGGTGAAAATAATTAATTATGTAAAAGGAATAAAAACAGGTGTTAAGCTTTAAGTGCTAGTAATTTAGTACATACTTCATTTCAAAAAATACAGAACATTGTATACACAAGAGGCCATCGTGGCACAGTGGAAAAGCGTCTGACTATAAATGCGACGGTTATCGGTTCGATTCAGACTCAAGGGAATGATTATACTATACAAAATATTCATTTCTCTGCTGTGGTCACTAAGACGGTGCCGTGTTGAATTCCGCCTCTTAACACGTAATGTATTTGGGATGGAAAGTTAAGAACAGAGTTTCTGGACATTAAGTTCTCATTGACTACCCTGCTATGCGGGAAAAAGCATGAAGCTGATTACATATGTATGTAGTCTATCTATACAGCAAGTAAAAAGTGAACCATACCAGGGATCACAGTTTCATTATATGTAGCACGAAGTATACCTATGTTAAAATCTTAGAAAAAAAAAACTTTGAAAATAAATTCTAGATACAAAAAAAGGCAAACTGCCAAAATTAGGTAAACCTCACATCATTCTGGGCCAATTTTTTGTAAGGGACGAAACAATAGCGTTCGAAAAGTTGTTTTATTACGGCCTTGAGATTTCATCTTATTAAGAAAAGGGGACTTTGTACGGAAAGGGGAACGTAAATAGGCTGAAACTTACTTTTATTTGAATGCTCAGCATTTTGTGAAGGGTTTTGTGAGTCACCGGGACACTTGTTAACGAAATAATTCATGTTTATTGTGTGAATAAAAAAGTAATATCTATAATGTTATACTATATATGGATACATTTATTAATTGTAATTAAATAGTTATTCTTAATCCAGATTAATTATTAACGAAATTTTAGCATAAAAAACCAAACTGTTCATCACATGATGAATATAATGATAAAATAACATGAAAAAATAACACGAGTATAGTTTAACATTAAAAAATTATTTAGCTCAAGGTGCAAGGAAGTTCTGGAACACATGCATATGTTTCAAAACCTTTTTTATATACGACCGTAACCATAAAACTGACCCAATATCTAGGCAACATAACAAAAACAAAAGACCGATCTGTCAAGGCTAGCTTTACAATATCACGAATGACTCAATTTGACACAATTTGAAGTTCGACGCCCCAAAAGTTTTGGGTGTGACACAAATATTATACCTACATTTACCTCGTTTCACTGTAAGTCCTGGTAGGCAAGGAGGTAAGGATTACCTGTAATTACTTTTAGACGGGCTTCCCCGAAGCTTGTTACATGTGTCTAAAACACGGGGGCGTGACTACGTGTTAAGTGGAAGATACACGCATCGTCTTCCTGAAATCCGCCCTCTCCCGTTTCCCCGACCTATAAATATGACGCTGAAACCGATTTGTTTCAGTCGCAAAGCAAAGCTTGCTGAGAGAAGAGCGTGCCAAAATACAATATTCCCGAGTGACAACGTGATTTCTAACGCATACGACTATCCCTGTTTCGTAATCTGGCGTTATATCAACTTTATAATCCTAACTGACAGTGTTTTTTAAGTTTGTTTGTGAAGGGACTGAGTGTAATCAAAATGTTGGACAAGTCAACTTTAGGCGGTAGTTGGGAGAGCGTGGTAAGTTCCAGATTATATCTTAAGCCATATCTTAAGTCGGACTCCAGTCCAGTACGTATTAATTAACCAATAATTTACCATTAATTATAACAAGACCAACATTCATTAAGTAAAAGAAATACTAACTAACATTTCCTTAAATTCACAATAAAAGCCATATAAAGAATAAAAATATTTAATTATCGTGAGAAAAATCCATTTTTGTCGTACATACATATTTCGATTACGGAATCAGTGGTCAGAGTTACGCAAAGTGTGTGACCATAAGTATAAATAACTATAAAAGGCAGACTTGTCTATGGCCGCTGTCATTGAACCGAACTTCGTGCGTGCCTGTTTGAATATGGAATTAAGCTTTATGTGGCAAAGTTCTTGACATTGCGCTTGCGCCAGTTTCACGGTTACTTTCAGATTTTAATCAATTAACTTGGTGTGGACAACGTTTAACTGTAAACAATAGTTGTGGGTTCGATTCCCATTTAATACATTATTTTCATTTTTCCGCTCTGGCACCTAAACTAACAGCGGCGTTAAGTTCCGTCACTTAACACGTAATGTTTCCATTACTGGCAGAAAGTTGAGAATGGAGTATTTTAACACTAGGTTCTATGACTACCATGTTATGAGGTAAAAATATGAAGATGCAAAAAGAAAGTACTTGATTGCGCCATTACTTATTTTATAGAACTTTAAATTATAAATCGATTTTTAGATTTTCTGTTAAAAACATGCTAATTTATTGCTTTACATCACATAGATGATAAATTCTCGCGTTAACTTTCGAAAACTTTAATCTTAGATAATAACGACAAAAAAAGTTACAACAAAAAATATCTTGTACATAAATTTATTTATTTGGACCAAATTTATATATACAAGTTCAATATTCCTGTTTAGAAAGCGTAGTTGACATTCACTGTCAAAATTGTCGATTGTAAAATTATCGGGTTTTTGCGATCGTAGTTTGGTTGTTGCGAATTTTTACTTTCACTTCTAAAATTATATCTGACATAACGTTAAGAGAAATTCTACGATGTAGATATCTACTTTTAGTTCTAATATTATTTAAAAATAATAGTATAATAAATTTATCTTGTCATTTGAAATGACATGTGACACTTTGGGTAGTTTAATCAAATTGAAAACCAGCTTCACGTTTTTTCCGGTAGAGAAGAGTCAGAGAGAACCTAGTGTGTGAACCTACACTCCGTTCTCCTCTTTCCCTTGCATTACGTGTTAAGTGGCGGAACTTAACACCGTCGCCTATAGTCAAATTATAACGTTAAATTTAAATTATTCATAAAACAAGCAAATACAATAAGAAATCTATTCAAGTATAGTACAAAAAGTATATCTACTTAAGTTTACAAAACCTAGCCTATAATTTGTCGCATCTCGTTATACCGGTTCTTGATTTGGAAAGTGGAGAGTGGAACGACAACAGCCACGAATGACAATACAAAAATGTACCACAATGGTGATGGATTACATAAAATTATAGCTGTCAACTCTATAAAACTTAATAAATCTTCGATAACAATGATGTTTAACAACTATAAATATTTTCCCCGGGGGAATGTCTATATTATTTTCATTTCTCTACTTTGTTACTCAATTTCTGGTGGAAAACGGAGGACGGAGTGTCGTGACACTAGGCTCTCACTAACTACCTTTGTGAAATTGCATGAAAAACAATGTTCATAATATAATTTTAATATTTCGATTTCAATATATTCTTTTCTTTAATTTAAAAAGAACTAAAGACTTGGATATATCATCATATAAGAATAAAAAAAAAGCATTACTCATCCAAATTCTAAATTATGTGTAGAAGAAAACTGTGTGGGCTCAGTAGTTAGTCAGTCAGTTTACTCATAAACTATTTTCAACTGTCGCACAAATTTCATATCGGTTATTAACCTTCGCGATTATGCATACGCATACAAACGTACTAATAATAGTCTCTGTACTTGATATTATTATTAGAATAATCAATATGTTAAATGCGATGCTGGCATCCAAGCCCATTGATGTAAGACGCAGAATTACGTTTAAAACCGCCTTGAAATCGGATCATGTATGTATATAATGAAAATTATGTATTATTTTATAGTTCATATGAATCTCACGTGATGTTCAGTCATGTAGGACACAAATATATTTAATATAAAGTAGCTACATTTTTTATAATTTTAACTAAATAAACGTTAGTTGAGTAAAAATGTGTCGTTTGTCAAAAAAGACTTAACTAAAACTGATTTTTGATTTAAAAAAAAAAACTTAACTGTTTTACATTAAAACGAGAATCATATATTAGTAAATATTATGATTGAAACTGGAAGATCGTGCAATGTAAATTGTTTAACAATCCAACGTTCAGTTCACACTTTGGCGCTAATCAGACACACTCTAAATCCCAAACGGCCTTAATCATATATGTTAACCGTTAAAATCTTATTATAAGAGAATATCTGAATAAAAACAGTATGTACTTGTAGCTGTAAACTGTGGAAAACGTTACGGGCCGATGTTTTTTGCGAGTTCGCACATGATAAATAACGGTTGTATAAAGTCATGCTAAAGTGGGCTCGCTTGGCCGAAAACAACTTAGCAAATAAGTAAGGATCGAGTTTTTTTTTTCACTTTAGCAACATTACGTGCAGAATATCGATATTAATGATGTGTCCACTCGACATACATGAGACAGTGACCGACTCATACATAAATGGTCAGACGCTGACATCTTTCTTGTAAGATAATGTTTAACAAGTTGACAAAGAGGAAATATATTTATAAATATTTCATGAAATTGTGTACAGTGATTCTTATTCTTGACAAAGAGCGACGTTGAGTTACGTCACTCTCGCAATGTCTCAATTTCAGGAATATGGGAAACGGAGTGTCTTGACACTAGGTCCTCCCTGATTACCGTTAAGCGGGGAAAATCGTGCAACCGTTAAGATATCTATTTCTTACCAGTGCACAATATTAGATCATTTAAAATAACCCGCGGTAAATATAACGTAGCATTTAGTATCACCTTCAGTTCTATTCAGTTTTAATGACATACAAAAATAGCACGCGCTACTCACGCAGCAACAAACGTTATACATGCTTGTTGCGAAATGGGACACGAAGGATAACGTGGAGATATAATTCGGCGACTCCGCTCAAACCGGGTCATTACCTGAAAAAAAAGAAGAAACTTTATTACTTTACGTAATCAAAACATCCGTCTGGATTTTATATAATTGTACCTAAACTATAATTAGGCCGAGTTAACTAACAACGATATTAGAATTACTAAATTTAATGTGACCCATTTCTTCTTTGCGACCTAAATTCGCGACAGTGCAGCATTACATGAAACCATTAAAAAAGTTACAAAATGCGATCTGTCAGAACACATCGGTGTAGCGTTTGTCGCGACGTGAGTGACAGACGTTGAGTTATGTGGGTATTCGCTAACGGCTAGGTGCATCAATTCATAGAAAAAAATGGCCAGGCTTATATTTTTTAATAAATGTAACCTAGATACAGAAATACATGTGTATTGAAAAATATTCAAATATCGGCGTTATTAATAGTAGTAACACAAATAGCATACTTAGTTATAAAAAGCAACCTTAAACTATTTACGAGTCAAACATTAAGTTATTTTTATTTCTGGCCCGAACGGAACGAATTCAAGGGCTGATTGACTGCCAGATAGTATATAAACTTAAGATTTTTCTTCATAAGCAGATTAATTTATATTTTTACTTATTTTTCGACTATTTTCAAAGGAAAATATCTCTATGAAATTGTGATCATAAATTAAAACATAAAACTGTTAACATTTGGAAGTTACGAAACGGTTAAATGCGATGGTTTTTTAAATAGTGCAAAAGCTTTGTAAATTAAAGATAAACGACATAAATTGAAGGACTTCATAAATAACAACGGATTGCTCAATCTTTGTCGACGTAAAATGATTATTTTTGTTCGTTCCTAGGTTCCGAACGTAACTTGTAGTTTACGCGAGAACCGGTTTAATTTAAAACAGTTTTCAGTATTTATTGGAAGCGATCATTCTTATATTTATTGTAAACTTCCTTGACAGTTCACTGTCGAATGTTACGTTTTTGGTTCACAATATTTGGCAGTAGCTCCAGCGTCACGGAGCATATGGCCCGACGGACAGGTGTAATCTAACATGTGGGCACCAGGCGAAGGGCTCGAATGACGAAACAGACAAAGACAGACGTCAAAATCTAAAATAACAGAAAGGGACGGCGGCGCGGCCCTACTCGTATCTCCATATCACGTAGTCACGCACAAAATTAAATATATTAGTACTCTGAATAATCTTTTGATCAGGTCCAACGATTTGTCTCGTAAACCACGCGAGACAGCGCTTTCACGTTTTATTCTATTTTATTATATTATACATAGTGTTTTTCTTTTCTTTCCAGATTTCACGAGATGACTACGAGATAGACTACAGTCCGAGTCCTAGAGGATCTCCTTTGAAGGACACATCAAATATTCAGAAGGACGAGCAACCGTATCTTATAAGCAGACACAATCCAAACAAAACGTTCCGCCGTGAATCTGTTATTGCTTCTTGGAAAAGTTTGAAGAAAGAAAGAGAGCAGGCATTAGGTAAACGCATAATTTATGTCGACGCGGACAATTACGAGGATTACTATGGAAGAAATCAAGTTAAGCGTTGTAAAAGCGAAAGAACTGCTAATGCCCCGCGAGTTCTAAAGAAAGTGAAGCGTACCTATTCAGTTCTATACAGGTACGACCCAAATGAGGAAAAAGTTGTGAAAGAGTACAAATATCAGCCAGTTAACGAGCCTGAGTCGCCAACTATGTCTAATCTACAGAAATCCTATTCTGAACCTTTCTTGAGAGCAGAGAGAACAACAAAGAAGAAAGCGAAGAGGTCCATCACAACGTTCCTAAACATCAAATCAAAGTTCCTCAACATATTCTCGTCTAAAAGTTAAATTTAAAAATATAATAGTTATATATATTTAGAAAGATAGTTGCTCAAATCAATGCATTTTTTAGATTAAGACGTAATACTTTCGAAGGAAGTGAAATTGATGATGTTTTAAAAATTTCGATTTCATAATATTGTCAAAACTGTCATGTAATTGGCGTACAAAATAATTTATACATCATACTGTAGTAAGTAGTAAGTAAGAGAAAGTATTTAAAAACAAGTTTTAATTAAAATATGATAAAATTCGTAGTTTGTCCTATGTGAGATAAAAATAATTGCCTTTACTTACAAGTAATTTAATATTTCTTATTCAATTACACTAATTAAAGCTTATAATGACTAATTTAATAATTCACTTTCATTAAATGAATAGAAAATACTTTAAATACGTTGATTGACTTCCTTCGTTAGATCAATTGTAAGAGTTTTTAAGAACTTAGTCCACTAGTTATAGTGTTAAATGATTTGTACTATAAAATTATGTATAAGATAATAATTTTGTGATATTTCTGTGTGTCGTGATATACATATATTAATATAAGTCAAAGGCTTTGTATTCGTAGATTAGCTCTACATATATAAAGGCAATATAGTTTCGACGTGCCCCACGTAGACTGGTACAAGCTTAAAAACACGACTTCATAGGAGAGCAACTCGAAGGTTTCTAACTTATAACATTATTCGAAGAAAACTATTTTTTTTATACATCTACTTATATTACAATTATTAGAATATTAAATATACTGAAATTAAATAACTTAGGAAAAATGGAAATGCTAAAAACCTTCAAATCGCTCTTCTTTCATTAAAAGAAAGAATGTATTGCATGTATACCAGTAGGTATATGAAGGGCTCGTTGGTTAAGGACGCTAAGGATTAAGCACCTTAATACACATATAACAATTCTAGTATTGAGTATATATAATATATTAGAAAGATTAAACATTGTTCGCATTATATTTTTAAACTTAGTTGTTAAAATTAAGAAGTTAAAATATAAGAACAAATAGAAAAAGAGTGATTTGTCACTACTACTACCTAGTATTAATAGGATATATAATAATAATATCTTACTTGTATATTACATACATAAGTATATTGTAATTCTTTATATTTATTAACTAAATATATGTGAAATTATAATTGAAATATGTTTACATTTTCATTCCGGCTTAAGGCATAGGTTAAAATATAAATATACTTAATTCAAATAATAAATGTCATTTATACAATTATAGACACTATATAATTTGATAAATGTCAAATTTTATAATAATAAATTAAAATAATATTATAAATAAATTAATAAACTATTTTAAAGCGGTAAAACCATGTTTTATTTCTTATCACTTTATGTTTAGTTCACCATCACAATAATAGTGTATGTTAAGATATGTATCGTATCACTTCATTGGTCAACTTAACTTAAATTAAGGAAATTTAGTCTTAGAGTCGTATTTTAAACTACAGAAGCAAATGACTAAATTGATTAAAATAATGAGAAATTGTGTATTGTACACAATTTCTCATAATTCTACAGAAGACATATGTATATGAGATATGTGTACTTATCTGGATGTATGAGTTCCACCACAAAATTACAATTTAGATAAAATCAAGTTGAAAGTTATTCACTAAACTTTTAAAAGAATATGTATATATATGATATGTTATACTAAAAAGGAAAATAGATTACATATTATGTACTTCAAATATTTTATTATAATAAAATCATTATCTAAATTATTAGATCTTTCGCATTCAAATTTTAATAATAACGTTTCTTTAATATTAATATGCACTAAATATATTATAATATTAAAAACTATTAATATAACTTAAATATACACTTAACTTCTTATTTTATGCACAAAACTAGTAATATTAAAAATCAAAAATACATGTCACTTTTATTTATGCAGATCTTTATTTGTTAATGTACATAGGCACATTCAATTTCATATTTACCAAGTACTTTAGCATATAAGAAAAACCACTCAAGAAATATGAAAATATCGCTTTTTAACAATATTTAGGTTTACATCAAAAATATTTCCAAAATTAAAGTGAATACAAATTAAGCAAAATATATCTTTTTTTCGCTTTACGCTTTTCTCGCATAGAGTATATAAGGGTAGGCAGAGACAATCCTACTGTTAAGATATTCAATATCCACTTTCTGCCTGCTTTCGAGACATTAAGCCTTGAGCAGCCAGTCTTAAGCCAGTCTTACCAGAGCGAAGAAAGAAAATTAATTAGAACATAATCAATCCCTTAGTGGGAATCGAACCCACAATCAATCTCATTTACTGACATCATGTACTGATGGCCTAAATTTATTTATATAGATTAAGTATTACCAAAAAATCAAATTACATATCGTAAACAAACAAACAAACTAATAATAGAATTATATTTTTGTAATGTATGAACTAAGAGGCAACGCATATATTTATGTATTGCGTAGCGCGCAATACGACTTCGTTATTTCATATACATCTTGTTTCTTGTATTTATAAGTTTAAGTGTTTATTTTAATCCGTTACTAAGGTTGAGGTCATGGGACAGCGTTTGACTGTAATCGCGATTAGTTCTGAGTTTAATACTCAGTCGGTTACAATGATTATATTTAAATTATCTTCATTTCTTCGCTTTGGTAAGTGCTATAAGTGCGCTTTGGTAGTCTGATAAGTGCTATAAAGTTTCGTCTTTCAACTCACAATGTCTTCATTTTGGGTAGATAACGAATAACAGAGAGTTCTCTTAGAGGGCACTGTGCTCTCCTTAACTGTGACTGTCAAAGTAAGAAAAAAATTTCAAGGCATGCTTCATTTTTTGAACGTCAAAAAATTTATCACCGGTGCACTAAAGTTAATGAGTCAGACCTGAGAAGGACCGTTTAATTTGTATATAAATTCACTTTAAATATCTTCCATACTTGGATACAGAGAAAAAAATAGAGACACTGCAGAAACAGAGACATGTCACTTACTATATACACTTAAAATACCACATATACGTTGCAAAACACGATGTAGAAAACATAAATGATTAAATATAAATATTCATTTAAACATTCGTCTATGTAGAATTCTCTTAAGGGAATAAAAAAAAAAACATTTTACAAAACTTTTATTATCAATTACATATTTAATACAACACAGCAAGTAATTGAAATACAAATAATTGAAACCAGTTGTTACATACTAATTAAAAATAAACACAGAAATTTAGTGATATTTACGTTTGTAATATAACAGAATAACAATTTTGTCGGGACTGTTTGTTTATTTAAAAACCGTTCTCATAAAATTATGTTCACACACGCCGTCGCGGCCGAGTTTTAAAATTTAGATATTTAACTTAATGTTAACATTACCTACTGTTCACTGAAATCATAAACGTATGATTATTTTATTCAATTATAATATCGATTTACATTTATTTTAATTATAAATATCGATTTATATCGATTTACATTTATTTAGAATATATGAGCTTCATGTATGCCATGAATTGATGTGTTATTGTTATATGTATTTTAAGCCCTAAACGATTTGGAACCATCGTGGCGCTGTGTAGGCGTGAACGCGCTGGTTGTAGGTTCGATTTCTACTCGTGAAAACGATTATATTTAAATTTTCATTTCTTTACTCTTCCCTAAGACAAAGTGTTGAGTTCCTCCACTCTCTCACTACTCCGCTATGGGGTAAAAACCAAAAAGTTAATTCACGATTTATTTAAAACGATATGTTCCCCAAAATTATATTCCATATGTAAAACTTTCTTATATAAAAGCTAAATATAGGGGTTAAAGTTATAACAAAAATCATAAACACGTAAAAAATAATAATAATACTCCTCGATCTAATGCACTAAATGAAAACACATGTTATAAATTGCATGTATCACGTACAACACTATAGGGTCTGCCTGCATGCGTCTGCCGTGCCTGGCGCCGCTTGTGGGAAAGATACGCTTCACGGTCAAGGGAAACCATTATTTACTGCCTACCTACCTACAATACGTATAACAACAATGGCATAATATGCACTTATGGGAATATGCGTTAAATTTAATGTCGGTAATCAAAACAAAGCAGTAATTCGGCATCAAAAATTGTTAATAATAAGTTAATTAACGACCAGGATATGCAGAGAGAACCTGGTGTCAACGAACTTTATTTTCCACTTTCTGTACGAATTCAACATATTGCATATTGAAGAGCTGGAGGAGCTGGAGGATGGAGCTTAATGTCACGATTTGTCTTGCCACAGCAGAGAAATTAAAATAATTTAAGTATAATCATTTCTCCAAGTCGCTGTTCCACTGTATCACAATAGCCTTTACCACTATTAATTTTTTATAGAACACATCTAATATAATTATAAACCATATTAATTATAAATAAAAAATACCATATTATTTATAAGAAAAAGTCATAAAAATACTTAATTAACAATTTCTTATATATAATGAATACTTTTTCTAAAGTTCACAAAGGTTTTTATATAAATTAGCAAGCATAGTACTCCAGAGCGTTAACGTTTATCATAATGTCACTGGGTAAATGTTCCCTTTATAACCACAATATATTCAAACGGCGTTTAAAACCCATCAAGAAGGTCACGAACTAAATCCTTGAACTCAGCCTTAGCTAATCTATCAATCACGCTTGGGCTGGAGCTAACGGTTCCTTAAATATCTACTATTTACTTGAGTAAGGATTTTACTTTTTTTTAAAAGAAAGTAAATTTAAGAATTATTTAATTTAAAAAGTAAACTTCATTAAATAATCATTTATTGTAACAATTTACATCAAATTGTTTATTTTCTGAGAAATAGTATCAAAGTACAGTTTGTCAAGAACTCGGGATGAAAGAGGACTGCAGAATGTCTTAACACTACGTTATTTCTGTCTACCCTGCTATGCAAGAAGAAATGTTAAGCTGAAGCAAAGAGTACAATTGTTGTCATAACAATTAAAAAAACGGACAAAAGTCTTTTGAAAAATGAATATTTTATTATTAATTTCAATTATTTACACTCATTGCATTTAGCATTACGACTTAAACTTGATCTTTAACTGACATTTTGGTATTATCCACCACACATCATGTCGTTGTTTTTTGCACATAAATTTTATAAACATTATATTATTGTAACCTTAGATTTAACCTCGTAAATAATAAAGATCATTCTTAGAAGCGTCTTTCCGTGAGTATAATATACATAATTGCATATTGACTTGCCTTGATATAAAAAATCATTATGTTTGAAGGCCAATATGAATTAGATTAACGGCTTTATATCAGTAGCGTTGTAATTGACCTGCTATTGCTATGTTGCACTATAATGGAAGGTCGAATGAGAATCTTGATCTTAGGTCCCTGATGAACTAATTAATCTTGACGGTGATGTAGTTTTAATAATTATATTTAACATATCTAAAATAAAATTATCCATTTGATATTTTTTTATAACAAGTTTTGAATTATAAAATGTAATTTATGAAAAAACGTAATTTATCAGTCAGTATATATAAACAGCAAGATAGAACTGACCCGATTGACTGAAGTTGAATAAGAAAAAGGATACACTTGATTAAAAAAATATAATTAAATTAATAAATATATACCTTTATTAATTAGTATAAGGCATACTTTATAGTAATTAATTAAGTTATTACATCGTTAACGTGGGACTAGGAGCAAAAGAACGTGCCCTCCAAAGCACGGAAAAGGTTATCTGTAAGCTCATCAACTTCTGATCTTAAGAGTTAAAAGCTTTACACAATATTGTTTTAAATTAAAACATTTGAGATATCATAATTGCCCACGTCTATTCTAAAATATAAACAGATGATGCAAATTAAATAAGTAAATAATATCATATTATTTCAAACATAACATTACTGATATAGATTGGTAAACTACAAGAAAACAATTTGGTAATTTTATAAATTTTTAAATGAAATGATTAAAATTCTTGAATGTTGAATACTACTTAGTAATAAAATTGTAACAATTTCTATTCATAATAAATAGAGACATCTAAGATCCTTGAAATCGCTCGCCGGTAAAGCAACACTTCTGCACGTGTAGCAGCAGTATGTACATATATATTTATATCATATCTTTTCTATGAATTCCTATTTAAAAAAACATTTAAATTAAAAAATACTTAAAACTAAAAGTAAAAAAAATACTATTTTTAACAATATATTTTCACTATTAATATTTGCACAAACAGGTGGATCGTATGAATGAAAGAAATCTTCAAAACAATTGTACTCCCTGGCATTTTACACTACGCACATGAATCAAACAATCGATTCTCGCTATTTTAATTTTAGCGTGATCTTTCCACTTTTTCAACGTATATTTCAGGGCAAGGTTTCCATATTCAATGTCAAACAAAAATTGCAAAAAATATCCGTATTGCTTATATCGGCGCTCAATCAAGAGCGTGTTTGTTTGGCCTTCTGTACGGACAGAGCTCTTAAAAACCAATACTATATAGCCTAGTTATCTTTATATCTACAGTGAAGCTTTATTTTATGTAAGCAATTTATTTATATGCCTGCATGTTTAGATGTACGCTGTCTATGCAGCCAGTAGTTTGCAAATTTACCGCAATGTATTTGAATTTGAACCTATTGAAGGCTGAAGGTTACAAGTTCATTTAACACAATAATAACTCTACACTCGAAATTGGTATGTAGGTTTTGGTCTACCCACAACGTCAGAGATCTAGTTTAAACTAGGACACCAATATAAATTTATTTTGTTCGTTTTTCTTACACTGATCAAAAAAAATCAGAACAATGTGTGGTTTATTTATGATAAACGGTTTAACTATTTTCTGTAACTGAAATATATTTAAAAAAAATTAGACCGTTATAAATTATGTTTAGTTCACCAACAAATGTTGTGTGTTGTGCATTGATTTTTTTTTTTATAAAAGATTAACAAATTGGGGCCAGTTGGGCGCAGTTGCACGAACGTGTGACTGTTGTGGGTTCGATACCCACTCGAGGAGTTGAAATATATAATATATCCATTTTCTTCGCTCTGGTACCGAGGCAAAGCGCGGCGTTAAGTTCCGCCATTTAACATGCAATGCCTCCAAAATTCGACGGAAAATGGGGAACAGAGTGTCATAACACTAGGTTCCCTTTGCCTACCCTGCTGTGCGCGGGATACGGCGTGAAGTAATTTAAAAAAATATATATACTTAATTAACTTTCTATTTCCACTTTTTCTTAATTGCTTCTAATTCTAAATTTAATACATATGGATTAAAAATTCTATTAAACTTTTACTCCACCTCGCTCTTGAATAACACGCCAAAGTGCTTTTAACAATACTTTTACATCCTGTTATGATAAAGGAATGACCGGATTGTTTTGTTATTAGGAATATTATATAAAGCAACCTCGTCAAGTCAAAAACAAGTATACAAATACTTAAAAAAAAGAAATGTAGGATTTCTTTTTGTTTATACAGATAATAAGACAGTTGATTCGTTTCAAGCATTCCGCCATGATCCCAATCTTCAGACATGAAGAACTGACCAAAGAGAAAATAAGTGTTAGTAAAATTTTTACTGGCAATTTAATTATTATTTAATTACAATACTTGTTAGACTATTACTAATTACTTTCAATAACTATTACGTTATAATTAAACAAGTAACGATCAACAGCGTTTATAACAAAAATGTGAAAAATTACAAAACCCTCAATGCCATCTAGCGAAAACAGTTCGAACTTGCCAAAGTAAATAAAATCAACCTAAGACGTTTTAACAAAAATAAATATTTTATTACATACAGCTATTCTCATATGTTTTCTATTCAAAAGTAGGTTAAATAATTTCATAATACTATTAAATGAATATGATCCAAATGTTCCGCAATACTATGCCATCTAGCGGCAGTTCAAGGCATCACGTACTTCGGGATCGATGGGAACGATCCAGAATTAACTCGGTATTTTCGAACTGAGCGCTCAGAAATAGCGCTGTGTTGATAAAAGCTAGTTATTTTAGATATTATACTTCGGTTTTAGTTTCGTTTTGTTTGGAACATGTTTCCTAAAATCTATACAAATAAATAAAATTGGAGTGTCTGTTTGTAATATTAAAGTGCCCGCTTTTTACTGTATGCATATATGTACCTACATAAAAAATATATTTTTGTTTTTTTCTGCCTGATGCAGGTAATTTCTGGAATGGCGAAACAGATTTAGGTCGGACTTTTACTAGCAAATAGCTGATATAATAAGGAGTATCTTAAGCTACTTTTATTTTAGAATATTATAAGTTTTGTTTTACTTTTACTCTGACGAAGACGCGAGCAAAGCTAACACAAATTCGATCGAAAATGGGAAGAGATCGAAGGACTATTATTTTTATGAGTATTTAATAACATATTGTGACATTTAAATATTTAAAGCACCCTTTCAACTAATATCTTTATAGAAAAGCCGTATTGTTCCAAATTTTAAAACTTCACAAAAAGTTAAATTTATTATAACCATAAACCAATAAAACACAACAGTTAAGTCATCACAAAAATTTTATTACCTTATACGAGACCAATTAGGCCAATCAGGCACCCACAGACAACATACGATACAGATTACAAAGCTAGCATCGATCGTATCACAGACAAAAAATTATGAAATCGTAAAATTGAAAGCCGTGGTACATTGTTAGAAGTAATTACTTGCTTGATTAGTATAACAAAAAAGGTCATTGGATGGCCTCGTCCTGCCTTTCGGTAGATAATTATTCGTGTTATATAAATATCTAAGGAGATAAAAAAAGAAAAAAAAAATGGGTACGTTCATAGTTCAATGTTCTTTTACAATAAACTATATGGAATATATTTCTTCTAGCCATTATATAATGGGTGAGCCATTAATCAGAGACAACCTAGTGTCATTACACTCTGGTCACTTCCTTCCATGCGAAATCCAGACCAATGGCGAAACTTAACGCCGCGTTTTGTTTTGTCATAGCGAAGAAATGAAAATAATGAAATTATGATCATTCCTTCAAGTAGGAATCGAACCCATAATTAATCACGTTACTGTCAAACGCAGCCATTGCGCTACGACGACCATTAGTTACTATGAATATTTTAAAAGCTCTCTTTTTCCTATTTTGAAACGAAATTAACAATAACATACAACAAAATATATATAAAAAAAAATATTATGATACCACTTGGCAAAAAAATAAAAAAAACAGAAACAGTAATATTAGAAAATCATTATAATTTCAATTATTGTTAAAAGTCTGCAGCTAAAATTAATAAACATAAATAGTTCACTTTAGTTTTCGTTGTGGCCAGTCGTGGCCCAGTGGCACAAGCATGTGACTGTAAACGACTGGTTGTGGGTTCGATTCCCACTCGAAGAGTGGAAATATTTAATATTTCCATTTTCTTCGCTTTTTTGTCGAGGTAAAGCGCGGCGTTAAGTTCCGCCACTTAACACGCAATGCCTCCGAATTCGGCGGAAAGTGGGGAACGGAGTGTATTAACACTAGGTTCCCTCTGCCTACCCTGCTGTGTGCGGGATATAGCGTGAAGCTATTTAATTTAATTTTAGTTCACTTTAAATGACAAATTACATACGTGAGCTTTGTGATACAAATGAAAACAACAAGAACTCAATATAGAATGCCCAATCAAATTTCATTTCGCCCGTTCAAATATAATTAAGTATAATCGGTGTTATTGATCTTTTAACAATATATTGTATCTACGAGGTCTAAAAGTTCATTAAATTTGCATGAGAATATGGTGTTCGTGTGTCATAGCTTGTTGTCGTTAGTCATATAACTTTTTTAATTAAAAATCATCTATTAGCCATCGTGGCGCAATGGTACAGCATTTAATTGTAATCGCAATCGGTAGTTCGTTCGATTCCCAGTCGGAAGAATGATCACAATCTAACGATTTTCATTACTTTGCACTGTGAAGATAAAGCGCGACGTAGTGTTCTGCCACTGAAACTAAAATGTTTTGAATTATGGCAAAAAGGTGGAGAATTTAGTGTCCGACTTGAACAAAGTCACACATCACAAGGACACAGTTAGAACATTGAAAAAGACATTTAAAAAAGTATAAAAAATTTGGACGCAGCGGGATACGAACCCGCGCTTAAAAAATGAACAAAAAATACATAATATTTATCAAAAAACCAAAATCACTATAAAAACCGTCAAATTTACACTAACTTAACTAAAATATAAAAATTTTCTATAAATAAATCGTATCACAGCTAGCAGGTGGAAATAGCTTCCTTTAAATCTAGTGCAATAAGCAATTACTTAGTCAAGAAGTTTAATAACAACGTCTGGCGTCTTGGTAACCAAAACTACTTTTTGGCACTATCCACAATAGTAGGAGAGAGTACTATAATTTGATTTGAAAGAACTTATTAAAAGTTTTAGTATTAGCAATTTTGCAATTAAGCTCTAAATGTTTGCATTCGAAGATAAATTAAGCTTAAAGTCACAAACAAATGATTCTTGGGGGTTTTCACATAAAAAATAAGAGCTAATAGAGACAATCATGCTGCATTGGGACAGCGCTTAAATGTAAACAGAATTGGTTATGGATTCCCACTCAGAAGAACGATTATATAATTATGTTTATTTCTCCCTTCTGTATCGTGTTACCTAAGACAAAGTACGACGTTGAGTTCCGTCACTCAACACGTCACCCATTTCGGGTGGAAATAGGAAAACGTAGTGTCGTTACACTAGGCTCTCTCTTACTACCCTAAAAGAGCATAGAGTTTTATGCTCTTAAGTAAGAATGTTTTACAAGATTATTATAGAAATTCTTTAACTCGAATTTTCTCTATCGTTTAAGTAAAAGATTACGAGAACTTACAACATTGCACTTGTTGATACACACAGCATCTATTATTATTACCTGTGAACAACAATGGAAAATATTAGTTATGTACATTTTGTTTATCTTCTATACCAGGTCTCAGCAACCTGTTTTAGCATAAGACCTATTGAAACGAATTTTTTTGCAAACCGAAAATAAACTCTCAATATTATTTAAAATGTATTAGTAGAATATTTATTATACAAATAAATGCTTAGAGGGCCGCATAAAATAATCCAACGGGCCGAATGTACCCTATACCTGTTCTATTCATTAAAATATAAACATTTCCCCAATCAAAATTTAAAATGTAACCATCGACTAAGCAGCACCATTCCAACTGTGCCACAAAAGTGTTTTTATTCCTTACCGTTAGTGAAACCAATGGCTATAATAACAATTATGTATAGTAAATGTATTCTTTTCTTTACAAAACCGGTAGCAGTCAATAAATATTTCATCATAATAACATAACACATTAAAATTGATTATTTTATTGTGTTGCTAACGTTGTAACTGATACATACATTATTAAAATCCATAAAGAATACATTTTATTGATGTTTAATGTATTAAAATAAAATCTTAATAATTATTACGCCCACGACGTTTTAAATATATAAATAAGTTTTCTGTAACTGTTTAAAATTTTAAGTGAATATTATATAAGAAATAAAATAACTTTTGTTAACCATTGTATAAATATTTCAACACAATTTACCATTTAATTACATTGCAAAATACATTGTAAATAATAATCATATATTATTATTTTGCACAATGTCTGTATATGTGATTATAAATTAACAACATCTCTTGTTTGGGCTTAAAAAAACGTCAGTTTTTCAAGTTTTTACACACGAAATTTATATAAGATACAAGAATGTTCCCATTAGCAATATTACGATCGTGATTAGGGTGTAGAGTTAATTAAAAGAGCAGGGACGGAACCCATGAAGTAAAAGCATTCGTTAAAACGTATAAAATTTATTACTAGTGGGACTCGAACACCCGACTTTTGGAAACCGCACATAGTAGGCTAGGAAGGCTTAAAAAAACGCGGGTTCAACAACCGGTATATTATTTATTCAGTTTCCAAAAAAAATCCTTATTATAAATAACTCTTTAAAACATTTAAAAAAATCAAACCTAACATATGCGTAAAAGATATGATAATTTTCGCCGAATCAATAGTTCTAACACAGTCGCGTGACTTTGACCATGGCCTTGTATTTAGAATAGAATAGAAGTATAATTTATAGCGGCAATAAATAGTATACAACTAAAGTAGTAGTAGTAGTTACAATTACATAATAGGGCCTGGATAGACGTCAAGTGTCGCCGACAAGGCTGAAGGTTAGATTGTAGCACTTTATTATGACTGTCTTCAATTCTTTACAAGTCTAGAGTCTGTTATTTATTTTCACGCAATTTTATTGATTGTTTTATGAATAAAATAGATTTACTACTTATTTCGATTTATTAATTAGAGGCCATTGTTGTACAAATTGACAACGGCTGATTATAACCGCATTAGTTATCGATTAAATCCCCATCCAAAATTATATCTAGACTATTTTCATTTCTCCGCACTTATATATAAGACAAAGTGAGGCATTGAGTTCCTCCTCTGAATACGCAATGTCTAGATTTCCGGTAGAAAGTGTAGAACCGGAATATCATTACACTAGAGAGACCCCGAACTGAGAAAAAGCATAAA
This sequence comes from Dryas iulia moderata, assembly GCA_019049465.1. NCBI lineage: Eukaryota > Metazoa > Arthropoda > Insecta > Lepidoptera > Nymphalidae > Dryas > Dryas iulia. The sequence goes on from CM032438.1 coordinate 5,259,084, forward strand.
GCTGAAAAATAACATATACCTATTACAAAAGGCGTCATAGCAACATAGTTAAGAAATTCCTAACTTTAGCAAATCGTTATTAATGGTTAACTTTGGCAAATATATTCAAGAAAAGTGCAAAAAGTAGCATATGGAATATTTACATAATAGCTACAATAAGGTTTAAGATTTTTTTTAGATTAATAGAGATATATAAGACCTGAATATTTAAAAAACATATTATAACCTTCATAACTTCCATCAGACAATGTATATATAATTTAATATATGAAAACACAAGGATAGTCAAATGTAAACGAGACTTTTAATTAACGTTATGTTTGCTCTAGCAAAAAGGTTTCATTTCCCAGCACAAGCGTTGCGAAAACATTATTTTTATACCTTATATGTAACTAATAGGACTTTTATGATAATAGAAGACATTTTTCAACTTCTATTATTATGAACGCATGGCTTAGTGGTCAGAAAGCTTGGACGGTTTCCAAGAAGCGCAGGTTAGAACCCCTCTGCGCGCAAATTTTATACGTTTTCTAAAAATATATATATTTTCAATTTTCTAAGTGTGTGAATAACAATTTAAAACATTAAAAGTATAATAAAAGTTTTTTACACAAATCTAAGACATAATAACAAAACTTTAGCAAAAACACTTCAAAGTTTCGAACAAAATGCACGAAAACTTAGCCAAGTTAAGTGTTATTTGATTTATAAACGTTAAATTCTTGAAAAACTTTGAAAATCCAATTTAATACGCGATTAAATGTAAGTTCATCCTACAAGTTTGTGGAGTCTAGACTAGACCAGACTACTAAATAACGAGTCTAGCAACATGTGATCAGTATTCCTTTGCCACTGTCCTGGCAGTCTAGATAGTGAATAATGTCATTCCCCTGGTCGATATTGCATTATAATGTACCTTTTACCATTAGAAACGATTCTTGAGTGTATAATGTTAAATGAAGTCCAATTGTTATGCGGAGGCTTGGAACTATAAGGGTGTTTGAAGCAAATGAAGGCAAACATACAGACAGGGATATAGGTGAAGGGAATATATCGTAAAATTAGAATTTAAAGTTAACTTAACTTAAAGGTTTTCGTTAAAAAGTTGAGACGTTATAACGAATGTATCATTATGTGTAATATAATTTTTATATTTTTTTACACAAAATAATCACTACTTTGAAATATAAAAAATATTTCTTAAAAAATAGCTAAAACATGTAACGAGCATTAGAGCTTAAGAAATCAAGATAATAATATAATACAATTCATAAATCAAGATAATAATATAGTTTATTTACCTTTGAAACCTTTATTTATGTATGTTTTCAAACATTACACAAAATGAAAAAAATCAATCACATGTACAAAAATTAAATTTTACTTTACTTCCCCTTACGTATCATAATTGTAACTAATTAAATTATGCCTTATACATTCTTTATGATGAAAAGAATGCTCACTCAAGAGTGAATAACGTCGTGCATAATTCCTATACATTTTCTCTATACACCCTACCGCCCCCGTATTCACCCTATTCAATACTGTTTGATGCAATGAGCAGCCAATAAAACTGATCATTAATTATTGTTATTACATTGCTTCTATTGCTATGTAAGTTATAAATTATGCACTAACTACCTATTAATTAAAATGATTTGAATTTGGGTAAAAAGCAGAAAACGAAGTGCCGTGACACTAGGTTCTCTCTGACTCTGCTATAATGAAAAAAGCGTGAAGCTGTGAAATAAAGAATAAATAAAACAAAGGCAATATTAGCAATATTTGTCTAAATTTCAGTACTAACTTTGAAAATAAATAGGATGAACTTCAGAAAATGACCAGTAGATTTTACAAAACGAATTCTTCAACTTAATAACGTTGAATATTTAGTCAAATTAATTCACACTGCATTTTCTAGAGCAAAATTCAACAGGTGTCGAAGTTTCCATCGAACAAGCAGATTAGGTATTATCATCACAAAGGGGTTGAAATTTTAGTGCGACCTATACAGTACTTGTAGGAATACCAAATGCCTTTGAACACAAATGTAACCCTCAGGACGAGGGTGCATTTGAACCGGCTATTCAAATCTATACATGCTAAAACCACTACAAGTTCCCTGTAGCTATTGGTAAACCATTTCCCTTTTATCCTTTAAGTCAAACTTGTTGCGTAGGGACTCAAAGAACATAAAAAACCCTACTGAGAGATCGATTCGTGCTCTATGGTTTAGTATATGGGCATACATTTGATATATACAAATGATATACTATAGCGTATGCTAAAGAATAATATAATTTTAGAAATTAAAATAACTAAATCAAGCGTATCTTCCATGTAACATAAAAATCCAATAACATTAAAATAATAATCGATATCGTTATTCAGCGGTCATACCGTACTTGTGGCCGATAGAACAAACAATATCAATATACGATAAACAAAACCAATATATATAGAAAAAGACTTTATAATAAAACAAACATACATACATATATTTCAAAAGAAAAAGACAAAGAAACCTTCCACTTCCGTTTTATAGCAACCAAAAACAAAGAACACTTAATTTGACCTTAGTGCAACCGAGGAAGGCTTATCCTTTGAGAATCGTTGTGAAATGGCCACGCAGTTTATGACCAGTTAAGCGTTATAATCCTGTGATCGATACCGCGTGGGTGGCGCCCTTCATTCGCATAATATTATCATTATCAATTCAGTGTTATAAACAAACCCGGCCGCACGTACAATAGCTACCCCGCAGAGGACAAGCTTATCCTTTTAGGGGAAGTGGACAGATAATTCTCTCATTGTCCGAATGCATGAGGGTGATTTTATAGTGCCCCGTGATTTCCGGCACATATTTCAGAGTATACATGTTTGTGACTTATAGCCCAAAATTCGTGCACAATGTAGAAATGTGAAATAGATTATCGCATAGGCGCAGTGGGACAACGTCTGACTGTAAGCGTGATGGCTGTAAGTTCAAGTCTCACTCGGAGAAATAATTATGTTTAAATTATTTCAATTTTTTCGCTTTGATTCCTAAGATAAAGCGAGTTCCGCCTCTAAATTCTGTCTCGATTACGGGCGATATTAAAGTAGAAAAAAAGCGTCTTGACAATAGAGTAAAGGCTTTTTCTCTGACTGGGCTACTATGCGGGAGAAAAAGTGCTATTATTTCTTAATAATAAGACATATCTACAAAACTATACTCAGCACTGTTTAAGAAAAACAGTAATCGTGGGAGGTTTATATAAAAATATAAAAGCAACTCATTATATCATTCTCAGGACAATAAACAGAATCAATATGAAGAAGCCTAGCACGGTGGTAGGTGATCTAAAATTGCGTTCATAAATAATCCATAGTGTGCCTTCGCAGACAAAGCGTAGTTGTTATGGCAGTACGGCTGGGTAGACAAAGAGGCAGACAGACAGACAAAGGCACGATGTGCGGTCCCTTGGATGTATGCCAAGAGCATTTAGAACATGAACACGTCATCAAACGGGTACTTAGCAATCGTTGTTTCTACCAACGCTCCTTTAACGACTACTTCGATTCTTCAAAATATCCTAAAAATAAGAAAATTTATCATTACCTATGTTAAAGTGGCTTAATTCCATATGATCCAAAATTCACGACGTTCAAAGTTCATTCAAAAACCCCACGTTTCTAGCACTGTTTAGTAATCAGGAGTCTTAGGTACCCGGTAAATCTGGTTAAGATATTTTTATTTATAACGGTGTAAAATATGGCAAACCTCAAACATTTTACTACTTTAAAGAAATTTATTGACTTAAAAATATCAATTTAATGCGACGCAAAAGAAAACGTTTATGACTAACGGTAAATCTTTATACATGTCTACATGTTTTCGCAACTGCACTTAATTAATCGGATGAGGCTAATTGCATAGGTGCCAGCAGTTAGGTAGCAGTAATTATGAGATACGTCTGGCATGCCGTGTTGACGCCTGGCCTGAATCTTGTGGTATTTGAGAATTAACACTAATAAGATGAATTAGCAGAAATTACATTTAGAAAGTAATATAAATCATATTTTTATTTATTTGTCAACAAAAGTTATATTTCCCATTAAAAGCTTTTAGATTTATCACGTATGTAAATCAGTTTTATCTATGAATCAAATAACAGTATTGGCTCTATGTAGGTATGTACATATATGTAGAAGATTTATAGCATGCGTAGTCAGCAAAAAACCTAGTGACACGACCCTCCGTTCTCCGTTTTGTATATTATATATGCTATTTAATTAATTATTCGTCAATTTTATAATAAATGTACCCAAAAAATCCAATACACATTTACCATAATTACAAAAACATTCTTCGCTCTGGTGTCGAGGTAAAGCGCGGCGTTAAGTTCCGCCACTTAGCACGCAATGCCTCCGAATTCGGCGGAAAGTGGGGAACGGAGTGTCTTAACACTAGGTTCCCTCTGCCTACCCTGCTGTGTACGGGATATAGCGTGAAGATATAAAAAAAAAAAACAAAAACATATCTACTTCGACCTAAAAACATTGAAAACGTAATTTGAGAATTTTTAAAACCATCATATGCACATGCATCCCACATGTAAAGAATAAAGTTAGTAAGTTTTTATCATATCATGAGGTTACGTTTGGGTGATCCCGTGGGAAAGAGCATCGCATTCGGCGTATTTCTGACATGCTTTAATGTGATGGCTTCCCTATTCCAATTACTTATGGGGCGATGGAAAGGGCTCGCTAGACATAAATTGCATTTCATACCAATTTAAGTGGTCGTTTAGTGTGAGTACCAAGCTGGTGTTGTAAATTAAGTTCTCAATTTTTCTATGCTTTAACTGTGATGTTTTTGTAGAATAGAATGACTTCTTGGACTAATACTCAAGTGGGTTAAGGTTATTTATTAAATCGTAACATTAAGTTTTTTTTTAGCTTCACGCTGTATCCCGCACACAGCAGGGTAGGCAGGCCGTTCCCCACTTTCCGCCAAATTTGGAGGCATTGCGTGTTAAGTGGCGGAACTTAACGACGCGCTTTACCTCGACACCAGAACGAAGAAAATGGAAATATTAAATATTTCCACTCCTCGAGTGGGAATCGAAGCAACAACCAGTCGTTTACAGTCACACGCTTGTGCCACTGGGCCACGACTGGTCAAACATTCAATGTTACTTATGTGATAATCTTTAGTTTTAATAATCTTGTTTTCATATATTTTTAATTTGTTGTTTACTTACTTAAAAATATAATAGTAAAAGTCCTGAACTACAGAAATTGTTTTGCTAAAGCTATTTTTGCAAATGAAATATAAAGTATTTTATAGATTTATTTATAATTATTTAAAAAAAGAAATTATAATTGGTAATACGCATATGACATACAATATTGACATATTGTCAAACTCAATAACATTAACACAACATTTAGTAAATGAAACAAAAAAGAAAAAAACAAAAGACGACGACGATAAATTAAAATTCACATTACTGTTGCTATAATTTGAAAGCCCATGGCGTGGCAGAAGTGACGTGCAATAAAAAGGAGTGAAGAGACAAAGGCGTCTCATATAAGATATTGCCCGCGGAGCCTGCCAAAGTGCCAGCGTGGCAGCGGATCGTCTGCCTGCCAAGCAATTACACTAAGGGCCGCTCCAGACACGATGGATTTCCAGTTCGCTTACTTGGTATTTTTGAGAATTTTGGTATTTATTATGTTATAAAGTTTGAGTTTATTGTAATTTGTATTAAAGCAGCTTCAGGATTATTCCCGCATGGCAGGATAGACCTAGTGTCAAGATACTCCGTACTCTAATTCTAAAATTGAGATATTGCGTGTTTAGAGGCGGAACTAAACGCCGTGATTTTTGGAACGTTGAATAAAAGAATTAACTTATTAAATTTGATGTCTTGCTAAATTGTGTTAGGTTACTGTTAATATGAGGGTAATTAACTAATAAATAAAATAATAATACCCACATAACTGTTTTAAAAGAGTGACAGATTTACTATATAAAGGGTACTTTTTGCTCTCAAAAGTCAGTACGCCGTCTTGCTGCCTGACGAAGGCATCGTGTTAAATGTGTAAAGTGTAATAGTTGGTAATCGTGTTATTAAACTAAAAAGTGTTTAAGTGTATAAATTTACGTGTTTTAATAGAGAAGTTGTGTGTGTATTAATAAATAAGTGTAAATTTGTTAAGAGTGCAAAAGTTGCGTAAGTACAAAACTGTACAAGTGAGTATAGAGGTAAGGGTGTATAAACTGAAACAATAAATTGTGTTAACTAAAAGTCACCTTTTACTTTAATCCTGATATCTGTCTAACAAATATCAGAAGTGGGATTCCACCGAAGTTTTTTTTTTTTTACGCTTCGGTGTAATCCCGGTCTGCCCACATTACGTCAAGAGACAAGAGATGTCTTAAATGAGTGGAAAGGACTCAATTTATCGAGAGAGACTCGTCGCTGGTTTGTACTCACTGTTGCCACAAAAGGTGGTTAATGAGTGGGCGCAGTCGTGCCAGGCGATCGAGTCTTCACTGTTGCAGTGGTGCCAGGCAATCGAGTCGTCGCTGTCGCAGCGGTGCGAGGCGATCAAGGTGTCGCCCGCAGCTGTGCGAGGCGATTGAGGCATCGCCGTCGCAGCTGTGCGAGGCGATTGAGGCATCGCCGTCGCAGCTGTGCGAGGCGATCGAGGCGTCGCCGGCGCTGCGGCGCGAGGCGATCGGGGCGTCCCTGGCGTAGCGGCGCGAGGTGATCGAGGCGTCGCCGGCGCAGTGGCGCGAGGCGATCAAGGCATCGCCTGCGCAGCAGCGCGAGGCGATCCAGGCGTCGCCGTCGCAGCAGGGCGAGGTGATCCAGGCGTCGCCATCGCAGCAGGGCGAGGCGATCCAGGTGTCGCCGTCGCAGCAGGGCGAGGCGTAGCGGCGCGAGGCGATCGAGGCATCGCTTGCGCAGCGGCGCGAGGCGATCCAGGCGTCGCCGTCGCAGCAGGGCGAGGCGATCCAGGTGTCGCCGTCGCAGCAGGGCGAGGCGATCCAGGTGTCGCCGTCACAGCAGGGCGAGGCGCAGCGGTGCGCGGCGATCGAGGCGTCGCCGGCGCAGCGGCGCGAGGCGATCGAGGCGTCGCCGGCGCAGCGGCGCGAGGCGATCCAGGCGTCGCCGTCGCAGCAGGGCGAGGCGATCCAGGCGTCGCCGTCGCAGCAGGGCGAGGCGATCCAGGCGTCGCCGTCGCAGCAGGGCGAGGCGATCCAGGCGTCGCCGTCGCAGCAGGGCGAGGCGATCCAGGCGTCGCCGTCGCAGCAGGGCGAGGCGATCCAGGCGTCGCCATCGCAGCAGGGCGAGGCGCAGCGGCGCGAGGCGATCGAGGCATGGCCAGCGCAGTGGCGCGAGGCGATCGAGGCATCGCCTGCGCAGCGGCGCGAGGCGATCGAGGCATCGCCTGCGCAGCGGCGCGAGGCGATCCAGGCGTCGCCTTCGCAGCAGGGCGAGGCGATCCAGGCGTCGCCGTCGCAGCAGGGCGAGGCGATCCAGGCGTCGCCGTCGCAGCAGGGCGAGGCGATCGAGGCGTCGCCATCGCAGCGGCGCGAGGCGATCGAGGCATCGCCTGCGCAGCAGCGCGAGGCGATCCAGGCGTCGCTGTCGCAGCAGGGCGAGGCGATCCAGGCGTCGCCGTCGCAGCAGGGCGAGGCGATCGAGGTGTCGCTGTCGCAGCGGGGCGAGGCGATCGAGGCGTCACCGTCGCAGCGGTGCGAGGTGATCAAGGCGTCGCCATGAATAAGGTAACTTTAACAGTAACGATAATAAACATAGTAATAATACAGACAGTATTGATACAGACAGTATCTATGCAGACAGTATTGATACAGACAGTATCTATGCAGACAGTATCGATACAGACAGTATTGATAAAATGAACAGTGATATAGAGAATAGTGATACAGACAGTATTGACAAAGTGAATAGTAATACAGAAAGTAGTGATATAGAAAGTAGTGGTATAAAAAGTAGTGATAAATATAGTAGTGACACATATAGTAGTTATTCATATAGTAGTGATACAGACAGTATCGATACAGATAGTATTGATAAAGAGAACTGTGATAGAAACAGTAGTCATACAGACAGTAGTGATACGTATAGTAGTGATACGTATAGTAGTGATACATATAGTAGTTATACATATAGTAGTGATACAGACAGTATCGATACAGACAGTAGTGATACATATAGTAGTGACACATGTAGTAGTTATACATATAGTAGTGCTACAGACAGTATCGATACAGACGGTATTGATAAAGAGAGTAATGATACAAACAGTAGTCATACAGATAGTAGTGATACAGACAGTAGTCATACATATAATAGTCATACATATAGTAGTGATACATATAGTAGTGACACATATAGTAGTGATACAGACAGTAGTCATACAGACGGTATTGATACAAACAGTAGTCATACATATAGTAGTGATACATATAGTAGTTACAGACAGTAGTCATACAGACGTTAGTCATACATATGGTAGTGATACATATAGTAGTTATACATATAGTAGTGATACAGACAGTATCGATACAGACAGTATTGATAAATATGGTAGTGATACAGACGGTAGTGATAATGAGAGTAGTGATACAGAGAATAGTGATACAGTGGTAGTGATACATATAGTAGTCGTACATTCATAGTGATACATATAGTATTGATACGTATAGTAGTGATACGTATAGTAGTGGTTTATATAGTAGTGATAGCTATAGTAGTCATACATTCAGTAGTGATACATATAGTATTGATACGTATAGCAGTGATACGTATAGTAGTGATACGTATAGTATTGATATATAAAGTAGTGATACATATAATAGTGATGCAGACAGTATCGATACAGACAGTATTGATAAAGAGAGTAGTGATACAAACAGTAGTCATACATATAGTAGTGATACATATAGTAGTTACACATATAGTAGTGATACAGACAGTAGTCATACAGACGGTAGTCATACATATGGTAGTGATACATATAGTAGTTATACATATAGTAGTGATACAGACAGTATCGATACAGACAGTATTGATAAATATGGTAGTGATACAGAGAATAGTGATACAGACGGTAGTCATACAGACAGTAGTCGTACATATAGCATTGTTACATATAGTAGTGATACAGAGAATAGTGATACAGACAGTAGTTATACTGTCTGTATAACTACTGTCTGTAGTGATACATATAGTAGTGATACATATATTATTGATACGTATAGTAGTGATACGTATAGTAGTGATACATATAGTATTGATAAAGAGAGTAGCAGAACATATAGTAGTGATACATATAGTAGTGATACAGACGGTAGTGATGCATTTAGTAGCGGTACAGATAGTAGTCGTACACGTAGTAGCCGTACACGTAGTAGCCGTACACGTAGTAGCCGTACACGTAGTAGCCGTACACGTAGTAGCCGTACGCGTAGTAGCCGTACGCGTAGTAGCCGTACGCGTAGTAGCCGTACACGTAGTAGCCGTACGCATAGCAGCCGTACACATAGCAGCCGTACACATAGCAGCCGTACGCATAGCAGCCGTACACATAGCAGCCGCACACATAGCAGCCGTACACATAGTAGCCGTACAGATAGTGAACTTACATTATTAATGGGACACATAGCTAACGAATGCAATATTGAAATTCATGGAACCAAATTAAAACATAGTGTAACCGAAAACAACGAATTCGAATAGTAATGATTAAGCGGTTTTGATTGTTAGAGGTAGTACTTAGTGGGGAAATTCATGAAAGAAAAAGTCAATTAGGTATATAAATAAATATATGTTGTTTTGGTTTTAATTGAGTTAGGTTGTACAAAAATTGGAGAATTAATTAAAAATAGATGTAAGAGAAATATTCAATTAAATGATGAATGCGGAAATTGTACGCGAGTCAAACATTATATACGAATACATGATTAATTGTTATTTATATTGTGAAGATCAATTAGATTGTTTATCATGTTATTTAGAAGATCAATAAGATTGTTTATCAGTTTTTAAATATTTTTCTACTTATTTATTATTGCTTTATTTATTAAGATATTTTGCAACTCAGACTTAATTACTTAGGTATTTTACTACTTTAGACTTTATTCATTAAGATATATACTACTACTATAATTTTGAGGCGAGTTCGCCTCTGGCGCGATCCGTTCAAGTAAACATACTGACTTTGTCACTCCAGAGTGCTCCAATATTAATTAAATAACAAATGTTCCGAAAATCAATGGTATCAAAAATTCAATGGTTTTTTTTTTACAATACTTTAAATTAAGGAATCAGATTTACGCCGGCTGAGATACTATCTGGGTTCAAAATAGTTAGCATATCTAATAGTCATATACATAACTCGGTAAATGGTAATTTAGAGAACAAAACTGAAAATAGGGATTCGATTTGTGATAAAGTTGTAGTCGCGTAAGTAAAAATCACACGGCACTAAAACGGCAATACGGTAAACGTAGAAAACCTCCGCGTGAATACAAAATAGGAGATCTTGTTAGGGGTTTTCATTATTAACAGTTAATGAGTCAAAGCCGAAAGGTTTTACCTAAGTTTCAAGGCCCTTATATTATAAAATAAGTAACGTTTTCGGTCATGACAGATACTGGCTATACTAAAGCGTGCAGTGTATCCTCTAGTCAATCTTATAGGTACAGTGAACAAGAATCTATACATTCTGAATATCCAGACAACGTAATAACTAATTTAATTTTGCATGGAAAATGCTTAGTAGTATCATAAAATTGTTACATTGATAATGATTCAGTCGATATTTGTCACATAGATAATATGCATAGTATATATAAATTGTTGTATTAATAAATGAATTATCCATACATAGTGTAATACTTTATGTAGAATCTATTTTAGGATGGGCAGATTGCCTCAGTTTGGGCAGATTGCCCCAGTTTGGTTGGGCAGATTGCCCCAGTTTGGTTGGGCAGATTGCCTATGTATGGGCAGATTGCCTAAGTATGGGCAGATTGCCTAAGTATGGGCAGATTGCCTAAGTAATGGGCAGATTGCCTAAGTAATGGGCAGATTGCCTAAGTATGGGCAGATTGCCTAAGTATGGGCAGATTGCCTAAGTATGGGCAGATTGCCTAAGTATGGGCAGATTGCCTAAGTATGGGCAGATTGCCTAAGTATGGGCAGATTGCCCCAGTTTAAAAGATGGGCAGATTGCCCCAGTTTAAAAGATGGGCAGATTGCCCCAGTTTAAAAGATGGGCAGATTGCCCCAGTTTAAAAGATGGGCAGATTGCCCCAGTTTAAAAGATGGGCAGATTGCCCCAGTTTAAAAGATGGGCAGATTGCCCCAGTTTAAAAGATGGGCAGATTGCCCCAGTTTAAAAGATGGGCAGATTGCCCCAGTTTAAAAGATGGGCAGATTGCCCCAGTTTAAAAGATGGGCAGATTGCCCCAGTTTAAAAGATGGGCAGATGGCCCCTAGAATGTTTTGTTTATAAAAGTTTATATTATTGTAAGCGTTATCTTGTATATCTTTTCTATTACTTTTTCTTTTTTTTTTTTTTTGTTTTTTTTGTTTTGGAAACACGGGGTCGTGTTTCGGCGCAGGACGGCCGAACTGTTAGGTTACTGTTAATATGAGGGTAATTAACTAATAAATAAAATAATAATACCCACATAATTGTTTTAAAAGAGTGACAGATTTACTATATAAAGGGTACTTTTTGCTCTCAAAAGTTAGTACGCCGTCTTGCTGCCTGACGAAGGCATCGTGTTAAATGTGTAAAGTGTAATAGTTGGTAATCGTGTTATTAAACTAAAAAGTGTTTAAGTGTATAAATTTACGTGTTTTAATAGAGAAGTTGTGTGTGTATTAATAAATAAGTGTAAATTTGTTAAGAGTGCAAAAGTTGCGTAAGTACAAAACTGTTCAAGTGAGTATAGAGGTAAGGGTGTATAAACTGAAACAATAAATTGTGTTAACTAAAAGTCACCTTTTACTTTAATCCTGATATCTGTCTAACAATTGTCGCCATTATCAATGGAAATTATGCTCGACTGTTCCAGTCGACTATGTTGTAAGTTCGATCTGCACTCGGTGGATTATTTTTTTGTAAGTTATTTTCATACCTCCGATCTTTAAGACAAAGCGTGGCGTTATATCCTGTACAATCTAGAAGTTATATGGAAAGTGTAGTACTTGATTTATACACTAGGGCTGCTTAAAACATAAATAAATATATGCAATACTAAACACATTCAAAACCATACTTTAACATAATAAATTAATTATGCAGTGGTTATCATACGATATTACTTCTACGAAAGTTTCCATCAACTGCGTCGCACTTATAAAGTAGACTTCCTGTACTTTTATGAATCACTCAGAGACGTATAAATGTAAAAGCGCAAGTGCAGCGGCGACACGTGACGTGGCCAGTGGTCACGCGTCCGGAAAACAAAGGAATATTATTATATCCGACGATAACACGTTGCGTGCATAACATTGACGAGATGATTTTGAAATATTAGCTAATATTTATGAATACTTTTTCAACTTTACTCTAAGAGTACTCTATTGATAGGCAATAGGCAATAATTGATTATTTTTGTTGTTGAACTTCGGCGTTAAGTCCCGCCACTCAACACTAAATGTCAAGATTTCCGACGGAAAGGGGAGAACGAAGTGTTTTCACACTAGGTTATCTCCGACTACCCCGCTATGCCAAAAAAAAGCGTGAAATATGAAACTTACAAAAGCTTCATTTCATTTTACAAGCATCGTTAGTTTTCCGAAAAAAAAAAGAAATATTAAAACATTTCTAAGAGTGGTAATCAAACCCGGAACCACCGCACAAAACGCACATTACATCTCAATTACACCATCGCATAACTTAAATATATAGGACAGTCTGTACATTAACCGCATTTTTATGCATAAACGCTGTACTTTATTAGCATTATTTTACCATATTACGGAGAAAACATTACTTGAACGAGTTTTTATTGGAAACCTTTTAATCAAACCTTTGGCTCAAGGTGTTTCCAGTTTGTGCGGATCAAGGTTAGTTCAAGGCGCTGGTGAAACTCGACCTTACTAGTAAAAGCATGTTGTTTCACCATTTAAATAATTACGCGTTTGCAATATTTAGATTATTTGTTATGCGTTCCCTTTAGTGGTGGACGGAGAGAACATTTTTTTCTTCCTGCTTTTGTCCTTTTCCCCCAAAGCGGGGTTAGTCAGAGAAAACCTAGAGTTAAGACACTCAGTTCTGCATTTTCTGCCGAATTCTGAAGACATTGCGTGTTAAGTGCCGAAACTCAACATCGCGCTTTGCCTTGGCACTAGAACGAAGAAAAGTGGGAATCGAACCCACAATCAACCACATTTGTAGTCACACTTTGTACCCATGTGCTCATCCTCACCCTTTGTACTCATAATATATACACGCAAATAATTACGTATTTACAATATTCAGATTATTTGTTTTGCGTTCCCTTTTGTGGTTGAGGCAGAGAACATAATGACTACTTTATATTCGTGTAGTGCTAATATAATGAGTTTACGTACGCATAATGTTAAGTAAGACTCAACTGCATGATTTATTATTTATATTTACACTAAGATGACATACTAAAAGTCACTAAGTGTAAAATATGTTTACACTAACGTTTAGCGTTTGACTGTAACCGATATGGTTATGGGTTCGACTCCCATGCGCAGTAATGATTATATATTTTCATTTCTCCGCTCTGGCACCCAAAATAAAGCGCGGCGTTAAGATCCACCACTTAATATTCAGTCTCGATTTCGCGTGAAGAGTGAAGGAAGGAGTGTCTTGACATTAGATTCTCTCTGACCAACTGCTATGCGAGAAAAATTGTGAATAATAAAAAATGAAGTATCATTTTTTATTTTCCCTTTATAAGTATTTATAAGAAATAAACTATTCAAACAAAATTTGAACCCACAACTTCCTTCCTTGAAATACCTCTACATATTTTATAGAAAAAAATATTTTCATAATTTTACGAACATTAAAAGATATAAGATAAAACAGAAATTTACTTAATAATATATATAAAAAAACGAAACATAATATCTTACGCCACTCATCGATTTTATTAAAAATCCGTGAAGCGTAAAATTATACATCATTACTGCTTGTAATTTGACTGGGCTTTATAAACATTTTGGAGAAACATATTAAACGACCGTTATCTGGTTAGGAGTGTTAAAGTGTTCATTTTTTTGTAGGACATAACGATTTATTATTAATAAAGCAATCGTTTAAGAAAATATTTAAACAAAAGTTGCTGGTTAAAAAAATCTAGGGCAAACTTTACTAATTTATATTGAGATTAATTTCATTACCTAAATGTTTAATATCGTATTAAGACGAAATATACATATAAGAAAAACAGAACCGATCTCTTTAGTAACAATTCAAACATTTTATAATTTACAACAAGATACGATATTTTTTTCTGCTCTAGTAAGACAAAACGTAGCGCATAGTTGTCCCTAATGTCCCGGAGTATCTCAACTTCGGCGAAAAAGCGGAGAACGGATTATAAGATTCTCTCTGCCAACACTTAAATTTACCAACTTTGAAGTTGAACTAAATAACAAAAAAACATAATTTTAAGTATATACCACGCACAAGCCTAATTAAGATCATACCATAATAATAAGCATTGTCCGAATATCGGATCCTTGTATCCTTCCACAAAGACCATGGCCGCTTCTAAGAACTCGATACCGTTTGTATGAACAAAGACAAAACATACAACGTTAAATATATTGAAAATAACATAATTATTGTGCAAATATATACATATAATAAAGAAGATATTCATCTTTGTTACTATAACAATAAAGGATATTCTCATATCCAGGTTAATTGGCCAACTAATTTACTTTATGTTTCGCAGAAAGCTTTCAAGCTAAGTGTTAGTAAACAATTTGACATAAATACTTTTTTTTAGCTTCACGCTATATCCCGCACACAGCAGGGTAGGCAGAGGGAACCTAGTGTTAAGACACTCCGTTCCCCACTTTCCGCCAATTCCGACGCATTGAGTGTTAAGTGGCGGACCTTAACGCCGCGTTTTGCCTCTGATACCAGAGCGAAGGAAATGGAAATATTAAATATTTCCACTCCTCGAGTGGGAATCGAACCCACAACCAGTCGTTTACAGTCACATGTTCATGCCACTGCGCCACGACTGGCCCCACTTTTGTATGTGAAAAATAATATGTTATTGAGTTACTCACTATGACATAAGGAAGTTGATTATTTTGTGGTTTGTATCGGTACTTGGATGAAGTCACGTTTGTATGTACCTACTCATGTGTAAATGACGCAACTCAACATAAATTGTTATAATTTATTGAAATTTTATTATTTAATTAGTTAATTATATTTAATTACAATATTTCAGGACCCAAAATAAAATAAGTAGGTGTAATCGGTAATTAAAATAAGAAACGGCAGTCAAATGAACAATTATTCTTTTTCCGAAGCAAAAACAACAGACTCACGTTTTTTCCAGTATTACAGCTTAGCCAGAAAGACAAGAGCTAATGTCAATCTATATTCTGCCCAAAATCGAGAATGCATCCTGAGTGGCGAAACTCAACGTCTTCCTTTATAAGGCAAAGATGCCAAAGGACAGAGAGTATCAAAAGGGAGAAATAAAAACGATTTAAATATAAATTATTTCCCCGAGTGGGAACCGAACCCACAACAATCTTTCTTACAGTCAAACGTGCTGTCTCACTGCGCTATGAAGGCCTCTACTGCTTTTTTTGTAAATTAAACTAAACCTTTAATTTTAAACGACGTTTGTTATTTACCCAGACCATTCCTTTAACTGATACAATTTTTAACACTTTAACGGACATCACTTCGACTGAGTTACCTAATTTATCAATTAACGATCGCAATCTCGACGACAAACGCAATTTTGATTAAGATTAACATCTAAGAGGTCAGATCAGATGTTATGATAAGTTCCTTTGTTGTCTCGTCGACAAAATGCCTTTTACTATTGAAATCTCTTTATCCCTTTCTAATACTCTTCTCAAATATAATCTATGTATTATTTGTCTTTAATAACTTATATATAGAAAAAAATATATATGTACAACTACTCTATATCTTTTGGATAATTGGATAAAAGTAAAAATATCTTATAAAAACTACAATACAAAAAAGAAGGAGCTCTACGTGTTTTTTCTGAATAGCGGGGTTAACAGAGAGGATCTACGTTTCAAGACACTCAGTCCACTCAAAATAGAGATATTGCGTGATGACTGGCGGAACTAACCCGCGTTTGGTACCAGAGCAAAGAAATGAAAAATTCCCTCGAGTGGAAAGCGAATCCATAACCAACGTGTTTACACTCAGACACTGTCAAGCTACGCCACGACGGCCTCATTACTATAGAATAGGTTCATATTATTTGACATTAAGAATAATAAAAATACTACATTTATTTTATATTCATAAAATAACCCACATGTAGCTGGTTAGAACAGCAAAATTAGTTATAAATATTTCTCGCTTCCGGTCATTCGGAGATGGAACAAGCCAGCGCTACACTTTGTCAGAACAGACCGGAGAAACAAATACATTTTTAATACGCCTAATTCCGAAATGGAATTTTAGCTTACAGCCATAACGTTTAGGACTTCTAAATTTAACTGCAACGAAGCCTACAAATTATAAGAAATAATAAAATTTTCAGTTATAATATGTATTAAAAGCGACTTTACGTTGTTTTCCGTATAGTAGGGTAGTCAAAGAGAATCTAGTGTAAAGATACTCCGTTCTCTACTATCTGCCCGAATCAGAGACATTGAATATTCAGTGACAGAACTCAACAGCTCTGTTGTTACACTTTCATTCCCCTGAGTAGGAATCGAACCCATAACCTTCGCGTTTGCAAACAGACGATATCCCAATGGTCTCAATTAATATATTTATTAATAGTATAAAAAATACAAATTAAATCTAAACGTATCATACGTATAAAAAAATCTAAGTACTATAATATATGGAAATTGAAATTTATTTGCCGTTACTGAAAGGCATTCCCGAGAGCAGTCGAGATGGAAATGAATAAAATCATATTTCCACAACCTTGCTTCAAGTAGATTATATTTGATCGGTACCAGCTTTGAATCTCTACGTACAATTTAGTATTTGGCAACATAAAATATATCTGTTATATAATTTAGATATATTATATAGAAAGTACTTTGGTAAGTAAGAAAAAAGCGTCATTAAGTTCCGCTACTTAAGACGCAATGTCTTGATTTTCGGAGGATAGTGGAGAGCGGAGTATCTTGACACTATCTCTCTGGCTACCCTAAATTCGATAATGAAACGTAACTAAGATTAGATGGAACATAAAGTAAAATATTTGATTTGTGAATATCATACCTACAACATTTATAAGCCTACTAGAAAGTAACAAAAAAGGAAATGGATATTGCTAGCGATGTAGAGAGAGATAAAAGTTAGGAAGCTAACATTAACAATATTTATCTTAAATGAGCAGGTAGAAACAAAAGAATAGAGTAATTTGCCACCAAGACTTTTTGCCGCATCCATGACATGTTATTATATATTTTTTGTCATTAACTACTACATGTTAAGCGGTCAGTATATTTCTTATTTTTTATATATATACAGCTGCAAATAAATCGTATGGATCAATGCCCTATAGTAATTGGGTAAGAGAACAATAGATCAGTCTTGGTAGATTAGCTAGATGGTCACGACTTAGACTTAATCATGTTTAAACGTGATTTTTTATTCTAAGCTTATTATTCTGTAATAGAATTTAAAAATACAATATGTTAATGTCAAAGTTAATGTAAATTATTTTTAATGATTTATACATTTAAGACTTATTTCCTAACCAAGGTAATAATAGCTCTTTAAAAAAAACAAAAAAAAATGCGGTTGTCGTGGTAAAGAAGTTCATGTTGTGAAAAAAAATTATAATTATCAGATTATATTCAATCAAGCCCCTTTAAGCAGTTCAGACGGCAAGAATTTAAAAACAAAATAGCAAAGCCAGTAGTCAGAGAGGACCTAGCGTAATGACATCTCAACATCCGTTGTCCGTTCTTCCATATATTATATAGATAGACGCAGAAAATAATTTATAAATAATTTAAAATTAAATTAACATTCTAAATACTTAGCAAAAACCAATCAGCTATAATTTCTAAACGAGCCACCACATAACATTTCTATATATCTTCAAATCTAAACTCCACTGAGTAAATGGCCGCTCATCACATATGGCAACTAGGTAGGAGTAATTACAAAACAATTTTCTATCAGATAAATAATACGGCAGTAGGGCAATAGGCGACTGAACCGGGTTAATGCCTTCTATACTATATAATACATGTTACATGAACTCTAGAGCTTCGACAAATATTATATATAGGAATTTCTTAATTAATTTGTTAACTATTACTTGTATATTTGTAAATATTAGTTCAATTATCTAAATTCAGGCTATCCTGATATAGAAGGACAGAGTATGTCGGACAAGCGATTAGTTGTGGGTTCGATATCCGCCAGCAGAAGTGATCATTTAGAAAAAAAATATAGAAGAAAAGACTGAAAATTCGAATTAAAAGTACTAAAAGTCATATTTGTAGTCTTTTTAATACAAAGTATAAATAAATTGAAAAGCTTCTAGAAATCTTTTGTGACAAAATAAAATAACAACGTTTCATAAGTTCAAAAGTGATTGGTTTTTTACTTTACTGGCTAACAGCTCGAGCTTATGTCGCTCTAACAATACAGTTTACACGCTTTGCCATTGTATACCAGCGCCCGACACAGAAACTTAAACTTATACACTTACAAATTACAATGTAATTCTAATAGAATCTCAATTACAAAATGTCCATTACTCAAATAGACTTTTGCGATTGCCTTAGAATTGTTGAATCAAAGTAAAACTACCATCAGCACGGAAGGCAGTTCTGGTAATAAAAGCCGGTGAAATCAGTACTCTTTTCAGGTATACCCAATGGTAGTTAACCTGCAGTAAACATAATTAATATTGTTTTCATAGTGATTTAAATTTTTATAGTGACAAATCTAAAACTGACTGGAATTTGAAATGTGCTGTAAATCAAGAGAACTGGTCTATACCGAATCGAATCCATATCAATCTTTTAAAAAAGGAAAATTTAATGCTCAATCACCATTCTTTATCCAATATCTTTATAAGGAACCATAAAGAAAAAAACAAAACTAACCTACTAATTTTCTAATAAATTTTAGCCAATATGTGTATTCATTTTTCAACAAACCAGCCTCATAAAGTTGTTTTCGTAACAAATTTCTAAAACAAAAAGATTTATGTACGTAATTTCTAACATGAAAGATTAGGTTTTATAAGTGTTTACCATATCCGTCTCGAAATTTATAATTCGATGGACTTAATGGGTTCTCACCATCGTCTTTTATGGATCAATTAAGCGGTTCCATCAATAGAATGTCGTCGACATCGGAAGGCCGATGACCTATCAGCTGTTTACTTGATGAATGCTTACGATAAATAAAACCGTATGGAATTATCGCATAAATAATAAAAATAATGTTATTTTATCATATTTCTTCTTTAACTAAAAAACATGTTCATTTAATAAATTAATGTAAAAATTTTTGTGTCGTTGTGTGACAGCGTCTGGCTATGTAATACTCTCTAATCTAGGGTATATACTAACGTCTACTATTCGGGGTAATGACCATATTTAAATTATTATTTTCATTCCTCCTCCACCAGATCCTCCATTACCAGAGGGTGATGAGACAAAGCGCGGGGTTGAGGCACCACCAATCTACAGGTATTCGGGTGTTTCGGATTCTTGTGGAAATGGAGTGTAGTGACACTTATATCTCTTTGCTTTTGTCCAAAAAATGTGAAGCTAAAAGAAATAATAAACATATTCATAATACTACATGTTATTAGTTACCGTTTATTTATTAATTTACAATAATAGTTTTATTATATCTGTAGTATAATAAACTATATTCATTATAAATCCTATGAATACGAAATGTGTATGAGAATATAAAAAAAACAAATTGTTTTAAATTGATACATAAATAAAATTTTTTAAAGAAACTTTATAAAGACAAAATAATAAATATGAAATTCTTAAACTATTTTTTACTATATTTTTATCCTTTTCTGTTACTCATTGTGGTGTAGACTTGAACGCAATACTAATATATCAAAACTTGTATCTTTTAACTTTACCTATGAAAATAAAGAACATGAGTCACTGGCGGGGCTTCCGAATAAAAAACACGAAACCCAAGGACTGATAGGTGGTTTAACAAAAATTTAAAATTTACTTATTCGCTACGCTATTTTTCTTAACATTTAACTTACCTACATAAAATTCAGCTGATTTTAATATTTTATTTCCCAGTATAGTAAGTAATATGAGTTTATTTTTGCAGCTTCACGATTTTTCTAGGACTTTAGCAGGGTGACCTGAACGGGCCTTGTGTCAAGACACTTCGTTCTCTTCTTTGCGGTCGAAATTTGAAACATTTTGTGGAAAATAGGGAAACTCTACGCCAGAGCGTAGAAAAGAAAATAATACATAATCATTCCTCCGAATGGAAATGGAACCCACAACCATTGCGCTTACAATCAAAAGCTGACTCATTGCGCTACAGCTTCTAATGATTTAACTCAAATTACATATATATTAAATAACCAAAACCAATGCGTATATTTGAACAAATTCAAATATAAACGAGACCACAACATAAATAAATTCCACGTAGAAGCATTACATATCTTAATACCAGAGAAATCTTTACATACGCTCCTCACGTAGAAAGCAAATAGATTCAAAACACTGTAAAAGTAGACTACCGGCGTATAAGAAAGAATATAAAGATATAATCTAACGATGCGATGGTTCAGATACTGAGAGCACCTATTGCGCTTGCGCAGTTTAAACAAAAATGTGACAAACGCTCGGGGCATGCACAAGTAGGCAGGCTTTATATTTTGATGACCTATTGTAGGTTATTTGGATGTAGACGTCGGTATTTTAGAAGAAGACGCCGAAATAACAGTCATTGAATAAATTATATTAAAATTATCCTAGAAATCAAATGAAATATATAGATATTAAAGCAACAAGTCGAAAAACAATATAATATATAATTTAAATTGTTGTAACTTTTTTATTTATGAACCGATTAAAATTAAATTAAATACACACTATGTTAAGGAAAGGTTTCAGTTTAGTAGTACAATCGTCAAAATTACATTTAAATCGGTTTATCTGTTTCAGAGAGTAGCTTGCACTAACGCATAAAAATAAATAGAATAGAAATTTTAATTTTCTTTGGGTTCCGTTATATTGATTAATGCTCCAATAATATTTTTTCTCATATACCTTCCTGTACAGACGCATGAGATATGTACATCTCTAGTATATCTATAGAACAACTAATCTAACATACGCAGAGCCCTAATAACGCAAGTTATTAAGGAATTCAGTATTGTTATGTGAAATTACAATTCGAGTAGAAAGCGAGCATATTGGAAGTAAGTTTGAAACTCTCTAAGTAAAGGCCTTTGCGAAGCCTTTGCAGAACACTTGTAGGCTGTTCTTGTTCCTGGAAGTTCGCGAAAGCACTCAGACCTTCATGTGCGTGATAGTCGACCGTAATAATGACTTTAAGTAAGGCTAATTAAACATGGGCTTTGAAATGTTCAAAATTATTCACTAGCAATGATAGAATAGTACACATATGTATGTAATTCACGTTCATAGATTAAAAACATATATGTACATTTTTCAGTTGTAGCAATTTTCACGATGGATAGTAATTTGTTCTTAAAATAGAATAAAAAGTTTTTAAGTAAATATGAGAAAAACAGTTTCGCGCTTTTCGCGTCATAGCAGGGTAAGTACAGAGAACATTTTGTGAATACAGCACATTATCCGCTTTCAGGACGAAATCGAGACATTGCATGTTGAATAGTGGAACTCAACGCCGCGCTTTGACTTAGGTCACGACGCGAGCGAATCTATTTCACAACCAATCGTACAATCGTATAATCGTTACAAGTTTCTGTCTCACTGCGGCACGATGTCAAAAAAAATTAATTAATACAAAAGATAACCACAAACACCATCGAAGTAGGTCACATAGAAAGCAATATCAAGGGATGAAGGTCGCTGCAGACGTAACGGTGGAAACGAGCCTACCAACCTAAGGCAAAAACTAGAGTCTTCACTGGCGTGTCATTATGAAGCGTGTATTTAACCTTCAACTGTATTCGCCTTTGAACTTCAATAAGTATGGACCTCACACGGCAGTTTACCGTTACCAACCAATACATGAGTGATGGCCACGGTATGGCGTGGATCTTCGTTTTCTCTAAACCGGTCGATAAGCGCTATTGGGAAACTATAATTGATTTCCTAGCGGTAATAGAGTTTAATAGCATCAACTTAAATTTAGTTTAACTTTATAATAACTCGATAACAGCGATTATAATTAATTTTATTTTGATGAAAATAATCAAAACAGGAAATTAGGTTTTATCACTTTTAACCAAATTACGTATGCCGATAAATGTCATCACATAATCAATAGAATATACATTAATTAATTAACCTTGTCTATCATTAACTGAGTTACGTAGGACACCGGGCTTATCGGGCGGAAGTGTGAGACTAGTAAGGACACGCGACGATGCGCATGGGCGCTCTGGACAATCAGGGTGATCCGACCATACTGCTGAGTAGTTCCGGCAAAAAGAAACACACACGTATACTTAATTACGCGGTATCGCTCGTTGGGAAAACATTAAGGCGTTAATCAACTGCCATTAATAAAAATAATAAGCCATCATTTGCAATTTTATGGAAAATTACTTTAGCATACTTAATTTTTAACCATGTAAGGCAGATATTCAATTATGTTTTTTTTAAATTGGTATCTTATTTGTTGTAATAATTAATTAAACATCAGAATACAGTTGGGACGTGGCTATTTATTATGTGGTATAGAATTCAGATACAGTTCGGGGTTATGTTATGCACATTTCCATAACTTACGTTTACTCGATTTGTTTAAAAAAGTTTTACATTTTAATATTAAACTTTTGGATTGTTTGTGTATAATTTTGATATTCGAAAATATATTTTAGAAAATCCAACGCTTGAAATACTTTAAGATACTCCTTGGTTACAGGTTGATCAGAAAATATATGCGACTAATCTGATTAAAATACTTTTATTTCATAATGTGTAAAATTCTCAAAAATAAAAGAAGGAAAAAAACGCCATGAATTTTATTTAACCTGTATCACTACGTTTCAATGCAAAAGAGTATTTTTTTTGGAGTAGTAAGCTATCCAGTTTAAAAAAATATATAATATTACAAATCTTAGATCCCTGGACGAATAATTTACATAAGTACCCTTATTCGATGGGAATCTTATTATATAGATACTTCGTTACTGGTAGATTCCACTTTGACTTATGAAATAAATGATTCAAAAACATCAACTAATATAACTACCAGTTTAACATATACTTTATCTCAACCATAAAAGACATTAAATTTTAGGTTAACGATTAAACAGTTTCAATTTATGTGCAAATATTACGATAACAAATAACCATTACAATGTCGAAAAACAAATTATAGTTTCGTTTTAATTAGAATAAATTTCTCATATATAACTAACTGTTACATCACAAACTTTCTCAAATTAAAAAATTAACATTGAGTGTGCGAAAGTGGAGTTCTTAATAAAAAATGTTAATAACAATCGAGACCATTCAAAATTGTACGATAGATATAAAAGTTTGGGGCGAGGCACGCTATAAATCTACATTAATATTGTAAAGAAATACTATAAGTGCAATATTATGAGATATATAGAGATAATCGTATGTGGGTTTGTATGTTTGAGGTAATCTCCAAAACTACCGAACCAATATCAAAAATCTTTAACTGTTAAAAAGCTACATTATTACTGATTGTTATATAGGCATTATATGTATGTCTTTTAAAATAATTAGTTCTCAGCTAAATCAATTCACACTTACAAATCCGGAAAAAAACTATCAGAAGTTTCTTTTGTGTGAACGCTGGTATTCAAATATAATTCTATAAAATATATAATTTGATAAAACATAAATTATGACATTTAAGCGAGAAAACGGACCGAAAATGTAAAAAAGCTATAGCCCTGTTAAACGAGTAAAGCCGCGAACGAGACGCTAGTATAAAATAGAAGTAGAAAGCGAATCCTCATTTAACAGCCACAGTTGATTCCACTGCTTTAACTTAATGAGCAATAAATAATTTCTAGAGACCCGTACTCATAACGAGTGGTCTGTCTGTGCGTCGGTTAAATATTACTAACATCATAAAATACATATAAACATCTTTATTCTAAATGGTAATTAACATGAATTGTAATTACTACAATGTTAATAGACCGATCGTTAAGACGTTAGTAAATCAACTTGTTATATTAAAGTTTCTCCACTATCATATTTTCCAAATGAATTTAATGATTTATATAATTTCTCTAATTAGGTACTAAAAAATATCTAGATCTATCTAAGAAAACTAGGGTACTCGTTCACTCATAAAGTACAAATTGTGGCCAGTCGTGGCCCAGTGGCACAAGCGTGTGACTGCAAACGACTGGTTGTGGATTCAATTCCCACTCGAGGAGTGGAATTTCCATTTTCTTCGCTCTGGTATCGAGGTAAAGCGCAGCGTTAAGTTCCGCCATTTAACACACAAGCCTCTGAATTCGGCGGAAAATGGGGAACGGAGTGTCTTAATACTAGGTTCCCTCTGCCTACCCTGCTGTGTGCGGGATACAGCGTGAAGCTATATAAAAAAAATCAGAGGAATGTTTATGTCACTGTATACAGAATCATGTGATATTTATTTTATTAATTTTGAGTATTTTTATACATTATAAGTACCTTTGTTTTTTAATTTTAACATTTCTTCACGAATAATATGGCAAGACTGCGTGGCATAATATCTTAAACTGGTTTTCCAGGATTTACGCTTTCGTTTGATAGAAAACATTCATCAAAAATTAAAATATATATCATGCATATATTTCATTCCTCAAAGTTTTAAACAAATAATCACATATTACAAAGTAACCGCCGCTAACATTTTGCACAACGATTCAATCTATATGGTAATACAATACGGAGCCTGTGCCTGTGCATCACACACATCAATAACTCTGAGCACGACGACGACGTTTCGTTCAGAATCAAGAATTCAAACTTCAAAAAGATTTAGAATTTAAATTCATACGTGTGTCAGTAAATATTCAAAGATATACATACAATTGTTTTAGTATTGATATTTTTTTGGAATGCCATGTAAAGAATATAAAATATATATATAATGTTGTCAACTCATATCAATTTATTTACTATTTCAAAAGCTGCACAAAGTGAATAAATTTAAAATTTCGAGACAGAATTCAATATATTTCAATGAAATTATCAAACGACGAGAGACCATACTGTATTTGCAGCTAAAGTACACAATACGTTTTTAAGAGAAAAATACCACAGACAAATATATAGAACAAAGTTTAGATAACAAAAGAATAAGTAGCAAAGCGCAAAATGTATGTGCATATATATTCATAGTCCACTTAAAAAGAATGCTTTTGGCAGTACAAAAAAAAATAAAATTTCTAAGTGCACAACACGGTAGACTTTTTTAAGGCCGACATCTGATGGCATACGTGATACGCGCATAAATATTTCCGCTGCATCCAGCACAGTATTAACTTCGTCTGAACTGGTCTCATTGTCTCAATGTTGTCACATTTCTCCGCAAAAAAGGCGAATTTAATCCGGCACTACGAGGACAGGTTTAGAAAGAGACGGCTACAGCATTAGTGATAAGATCTGTGGAAGTGAAGGCGAGACAAATCGATTTGTTCAGCTTGAAAACGTGAAATTAGATTGGAGCGAGATAGGGCTATGGAAGATCCTTAGGGAGAAAAGGTCAGTGTCAGATTCGGAGTCGTGTTTCCAAGAGATCGTTGCCATACAAACAAAAAAAAAGTGAATCTTCTGTAATACCTTGTATGAAAAGATTGAAAAGGTGAAACTTTTTTGAAGAAAGACGAACGTGATATACTTAACTGTAGATGGTAATTTGTTTGAGACGCCCGTGATAAGCTTATTCCGTTATCTCGATGTTCGAAGCCATCATTAGTTAGTCTCAAATGAGGCAATTAGACTCCAACGAAACGACGCACTAAACTAAAAATTGTTATAAAGAATTCACTTTATTGAAGAGAAATCTGAAACGTGTTCTTGAAGCTCTAATTAGTAAGAACTTTAGCTTCTTGTAAGTCGCAATTTTCTAAATTATTAAGTAACTATCAATCTATTTTTAAATAAATTGCTGGACACTAATAAAATTATTCATAGTGTATGTAGATGTTTATTTCAGTTTACTGCATACTGTAGTAAACTGAAATAAACATCTTAATAGTAGAATCATATAATTCATCATTCTTTCAAATTGTATGAACAGTATAATATACTAATATTAACCAATGACGTCGCCAATACATAATTGGAATATTCAAATGTCACTAACTACTAGTTGCGGGCTTGAATTTCACTTATTTAAATTATTTAAACTACATTATTTTTCCTACATTAAGATACAAATACAAAGTACGGCGTTTACCTCGCAAAAAGCGAAAGATGGAAGAAAGCGAATGAAATCAACAACACCTATTTTATTGTATTTTTCATCATACTATAAATTTGAACAAAGCATATTGACAACCTCGCACCACTTAAATTCAATCTAACACCCTTTGGACAATTCTAGGACGGTAAATCAATAGCGGGTACTCCAAACCCCATGACAAGCTTGCAGCAAGCAGGGCTTCCAATCGATATATTCAATGTTAAATTAAGCCCCTTTAGCTGTAGACAGCGGTCACCCTAGTTAGGTATGATCGCGCCCAAAATTGACGCTGGGGCATTCTTGGAAGGGTGATCAGTATTGATTTTACAATCAATTTGCTGGAACCAAAGGCTGGCTTCGTTTTTAGTAGTCATAAAAATTTTATGCATACTTTTAATAGGAATCACTGTTTTGCAAACATCAGGAGTGTAACTTATATTCAAATTGCCTCTAAGCGATTTTAAGTGAGTTCAGCCATAATCACTTTGTATTATATATTATATAAGTGTTATTTTCTTGTTTCATCATAATATACCTATTTACGTGATGAATATTTTTAAAGCATTAATCACTTTTCACTGCCCATTTAAAAAACTTGCGTGTTGAAGGACAGGACATTTCTCCACATTTTGTCTGTTTGAGTTTTGAGCAAACGACATGGTTGATTGAGGTTGTGGGTTCAATTTACACTTAGGGTATTTTTTTCATTTTGCTGCTATGATACCTTAAACAAAGTGGCATTGTGTTCCACTTTTAAGGACGCAATATCTCGAATTCTGGCGGATAATGAAGTAAAAACGGAAAGAATGCAGTGTCTTGACACTAAATTCTCTCTGACTAGTAATAGTAGGGTACTTTGTAGCATAAAGCTAAGAAAAAAACTTCTGTTTCAAAATAATTGTGTCATTATGATGAAATAGAAGAAAAATAAAGTTAATTTTATTTTAATAAACAACAATTTAACCTGAAAATTATAAAAGCGTTCATCCTCCCATATGTCACACGTGAGACTGAGCTGAACACGTTGCGACGGAAACATGTGATTTTTACGCGCTCTATTTATACTTTGTAACTGCGCGGGCGCAGCGGGCCGTGCGATTGGTGAGAATATTTAGTGATGCGTTTACTTATCTCCGTCGACATTGTTTTATTATTTTTTTAAGCAGCAAAATACAACTATAAGTACAATTTCACTATAACATTACCTAAAACTAAACAATAGAATCAGTTGTTACGACAGTAACAACAATATGTCGAAGTTTAAATTTATTAATATACACTATCATATCGAACATATATAGTCATCAAATATAGACTCCTCGAACTATCGAACCCTCTCGAACTCAAAAGTAGACTTTTTTATTTTCATTTCCCTAATAATAAGACAAAACGCGGCTTCCGGTTCTATTTCTGTAAGAAGTTTCGTCCCGTAATACGCAATGCTTCTTATAACGAACGGGTCTGAAAACTAGTTTAGTTCTGTCTACCCCCCTGAACGAGAGATCTTTAAGGATAAAAATACAATATTACTTCATTTCAAAGTTACATCTTATTATACTAAGATAAAAGACAATTGCGGTGACAGCATCTCTGGTAAACAATGTACATTGTGGCTCTATAGCCACTATTTAACACAGAGCGTCGAAATCGGGCGGAAAGTAGTAAACGTCTTGAAACTAGGTTCTTTCACGCAGTGAGAATGCTGCGCGCTGCTATGCGCCTGCTGCATAAAGCTTAAAAACATAATTAGACATAATAATATAAATAGATATTATGCAATTCTAATTTCAACATGTATTATAACTAGCATGATAACTCAAATCTAAATGCTGCAAATGTTTGAATACGTAAAGCGCCAAAAGCGCATCTACACTAGTATATACTGAGGTGGTTTTTGGTTCAAATAACCTTCAGAAAAGAATTTATGTATAAGCGTTACTTAACGGCCTGGTGTAAATACATACGGCGTAATATTCTGTTATGCAGTAAGTAGTTTTTAAAAGAAAAAAATGATTTAATTTTAAACATTTTTTTTAGCTTCACGCTGTGTCCCGCAGGGTAGGCAGAGGGAACCTAGTGTTAAGACACTCCGTTCCCCACTAAAAATTCTTATTTTCATTATTCGCAGTTACTAATATTTCTTAAGACCAAGCTCTTTTCTTGTCTAGCAGGAATTGCCACCAGCAATAAGACCGCCCATTCAGTACTAATTTTTAAATTATTATGTACGGTTTTTTTAGCTTTAGTGTATCCATCTACAAAGTATATCCATCTACAAAAAATAATGTTCGTACATCGATAACACGATTCGTCGACTTTTGTAAGCTCTGAATTTAAATTTAGTTTCAGTCAATGTCGAATCTGGCTCGCGTTCAGACGTGCTGACTTTGGGTCTAACGCGAGGCGAGTTCACTCGATTATTCCATATTATAATGTAATACCGGTTATTTGGCAAAGCTGCTGGTTTTGAGCAATAAATATTTGAATGTATCTAATAACGTCTCCACGTGACTGGACGTTTTAATTTACAACAGCGTTTATTTTCGATTCACCAAACTACATCGTTATGTGTGTTAACTTTGATTATGAATTTCTTTTAAATATTTAAAGAGTAATGTTTAATATAAGAAATAATAGAAAAAGTATGTATTGAGAATTTTATAGTGCAGAAACATATCTTCTACACATCCAAAATATTTCTTATTTTCAGGCCCACTCAGGTAAAAAATAGGTGTCATCCTCGAAACGCATTTTATTACTTCAGTCCGGACTTTAAAACTATACATAATTTCAGCGACTATTACTATTGTAAATATGTAAAATATAAATCTTTCAAAAGTATTAATTACTTTTAGTACGTAAACGAACAGTATAATAGGATAAACATTATAATATATAACATAAGTCAAAATAAAATTTAAATAAAGGAATAGAAAGAAAACAATCAATTCCAAATACAGAATAGAGACTATACATACAATTGACTTGTAGAAATATTCTGCACTGCACACTACTAAGTCGGATAAAAATAACATAGCAGAAAAGGCGGTTAGAAACAAAAGGTAAACTTGTGATGGCTTTAAACCAAAAGAATAATTTAGGGCGTTGTCCGGTTCAGGGTTATTTTGAGCTCAGCCGATATCATGGTGTATCGATCGTTCGATACGTCGCGAACTGTTTGCCTGATATCTTATGCATCTTGTCGCTGTTAATAAACATGAAGTGTACCTGCTAAGATGCTACAAGATATAAAGTTTGTATTAATGTTCATAAAAAACAAGTCATTTAAAAAAATACTTAAAATCAGCTTTTAAATGTAAAAGATTTTTGATACATCTAATGGTTCAGCATTAAGTATTCCTGTTTCGTGGGTACCAACAAATGATTTAATAGTTTAGAGATATACTATTAATATGTTTAATTTAAATTATACATATATTGTATAATGTTATAAACATACTACCTATGCTTATCGATGCTAATATATAAAATAACCGCTCTTTACTAAATGTACATATACTCGTATACGATTTTTGTGTGTGGGAAACGGAGTGTCTTCACACTAGGTTCCCTCTGCCTACCCTACTGTGTGCGGGATACAGTGTGAAACTTAAAAAAAAACTTTTTGTTAAATTTCAGGCGGATGCAGTCGCGAGCGCAGCTTTTATATATTATATAAGCATGTTTTGATCATAATCGTTACGAAAAATCTAGACGACTTGACAGCAGACAGACATGTAGTCTAGCCAAAAACTTTTTCTATTTGTTACATTCAGTATATATTTTTATTGTCAATAAGATCAATAACTATAACGTGATCTTAGAACAACTTCAAGTCTTCAATTTCACTTTTACTGAAACATGTGTGAAGCCGACTTTGAAAACACATGCCCACAATTCGTTATTGAAAATCGGCCATCATGACAATGGTTGTAGATTCGATATTACTTGGGAGAACGATACATAAACGATACTAAAAATGATTTTAATTCTACATAAAAGAGTTACGCAGACAACAAACTACTGGGTGTAAAAAGTTGAAATTTGGCAAGTGGGTTCATCTTAGAGCTTAGACATTTAAGTGGAAATTTAGGGAGGATTTCTCAAAAATTTCAGGAGAACTAAAAAAAAATAATTATAGCTAAAGAATAAAAATAACTCGTATATACTATTTCTATAAGTATCTAAACTCATACAGAGTCTTACTTCACTTTCTATTACCACATATAATGTAACCGAGGATCCACAATCACGACACAATCAAAACGCCTAACAAAGAATAGCTCAAAATACGTGTCGCGGTAAATTACGAACAGTATGGTACCGCAAGACTTTCCCTATTTATGTAATATGCGATTTTCCAAAGATTGAGTTGTGTGCTTCAATCGACTATTCAAAATGTCTATTGTATTTCAACTTACAACATATAGCACCTTTAAAATTGTAGTGACGTAATGAAGAATTCACCATCAAAAGTGTAATTGATAAAGTAACCATTTTTTAGTTATTCGATTTCAATAAGGAATTTAAGATAAGCATAGTTAGTGTTTTCTGTCTCATAAGAGTTAGTTGAGTTAATATGAACTGATAGAATACAGATTTTCATACTTATTATACAATGTGTAGAAGTCATTTCCGAGAATTTTTAGTACAGCCACTTCATTTCTTAAAATGATAGAAAACATTTAATAGCGATGAACATGAAACTTTAGGATAAAGCTTTGATTAAAGGAAATAACTTAAAAAGTTGAAGGGGAACGTCGTGGCGCAGTGGGATAGCATTTGATTGGGACGCCTAAGTTGTGTGCTTAGTTTCCCCTCGGGAATGAATTTATTTTAATGATTTTCATGTGTCAGTTTTGAAGATAAATACGATAAGACAAAAGATAATCTTGATTTCCAGTAGAAAACGTAGTGCCTTCAGACTAGGTTCTCTCTGTCTACTTAATGTACTTAAGAATATTTTAATGGTAAAATACTTATGAATGGTATTTTAGCA
This sequence comes from Dryas iulia moderata, assembly GCA_019049465.1. NCBI lineage: Eukaryota > Metazoa > Arthropoda > Insecta > Lepidoptera > Nymphalidae > Dryas > Dryas iulia. The sequence continues at coordinate 5,290,921 of CM032438.1, forward strand.
TAAATAATATTATTTTTATACATGTAAGTTAACATTTAACAAGCATCGTTTTATTCAAAAAACACAAAGAAATATATTAAGATACATTTAAAATCCAGTAACGAAACTCGGTCAAGAATATATTTATCATGCTACAATTTATTGCGTGCAAGTTGTTAATTAATCCGTAACTTATTATCGAGTTAATACAATCAATAAGCCGTTAATGTAACACTTACGTTAATTATTTTGGACCGATTTCTTACCCACATATCACAAAGTGACAAATAAATATTGACCAAAAGTAGTAAGAATAATACAAATTATATTTTTATATTTTTTTGTAGCTTCACACTGTATCCCGCATACAGCAAGGTAGGCAAAGGTTAACCTAGTGTTAAGACACTCCTTTTCCCACTTTCCGCCGAATTTTGGCGGCATTGCGTGTTAAGGTGGAATCGAACCCACAACCAGTCGTTTGAAGTCACACGCCCGTGCCACTGCGTCACGTCTGGCCCCTAAATGATTTGAAATATACATAAAATTTGTTCTTTAAACAGAGACACCTCAAAATATAAATAGCTTATTATATTTACGAAAGTATTTTCTTTTTATTTTCCTTAAATTATAAATTATTTTAAAAAGGAAAAAGTATTAGATGCTAACAACATCGTGCATTTGGTGTAATTTTATTAATTTCTTATCCAATGCGTTGTTTAAGTTGCTTTCTGTGTATTTTACGTTCATGTAACTTAAAAAAAACTACATACTTCATCCATTTCATTAAAAATTCTAAGAATATATACTTCTAATATTTTTTATATAAACCCTTTTAATGTTATTAGTGCAGCGTTCAGTTTCAGTTAAAAGTGAAGAACGAAGTGTCTTGACACTAAATTCTCTCTAACCACGCTACTTTACGAAAAAAATAGCGTAAAGATCTAAAATAATATACTAGACTATACTAGAATATACTAGACTTAAAAAAATACAAGCAGTTATTATAACAAATAAATGTAATACCACTAATGTTTTATTATCTCCTCAATGCCAGCTCGGGTCAATTACCTGCAACAAAAACCAAACACGGTTAAAACATCAAACACAATGGGGCTGACCAGGAAAAAACAACATGAATATTCTATCAGAGTGAACCATTACTTTATTTTCATCTATATTTTACATATACATAGAGAGCAAAGGAGCTTGAAAGCTCAAACGTATGCTAATATGGAATGACAAGGTGTATTGGTTGGTGGAGGAAAAAGGTTTAAATTAAAGCATGTATAAAAAATTAATTGTAGCATTAGATTCATAGTCGTGATTGGTTTTGTGTAAAAAAAAACGTTTGTTCGTAAACTATATTATTATTATAAATGTTTTCTATTGTAATAAAATGCTACTGTTGGTTGGTTGTAACGTTTGCTTCGTTTGATTAAGATTTTGTGAAGTAAGCAGAGAACGAAGTGATGGGATATTCTGTTCTCCTTTTTTCACACAGTTAACAAATGTAATGTATCGAGAAAACGAAAATATTTTAAATATAATTTAATAATATATTCACTTTTAACATATATAGTTTAAATGTTATTTTTAGTCTCCTAAAAGCTAATGCGCCATGAATATATCGCAAAAATGCAGTAAAAGGTTGAAATATGCAGATGCAATCAACCAAATATAGGCAGAGATAAAAGAAGATTTCCTGATTTTATTTAACTGCCTTAGCCAGCAATTGTTATTCAGTTTTAAAATTTAACATAGATTGATTAAATGAAGTCAGCTCCTTAAATCGACTAATGGAAGTAACAATATTTCTTAATAAGCATCATTTGCGTACACATAAAGCTTATATAAAAGCGATTAGCTAATCAAAGTTATTGTATCATTTGAACATAAACGTCAGCCTCCGATATTAGTATTACTTTACTGACTTAATAAGACTATTTATTACGAGATGAGAAAAAATACTTATAAATTAATAAATTTACACCTAAAAGCTAATAATCCTAATAAAAACTTACACGTTTATAAAATTGTTTAACACTTGTTGTAAAATTGACAATTTTATTTTAAAATTTTACAAATATATATAAAGCAAATAAAAGCCAAAAAAGTTCAAATTTTCTAATTGATGCTATATATGGCTAAACTTAATCAAAACAACAATAAATCATATTCGTCATACATCCTAGTAAAATAATTTATTAGTAAAGTTAGAACGTTTCACTCGATGTAGTGCAATAGTCAGGTTATAAGCTGGGGTCGTCGGCCACCAGATGCACCAGTCTAGACCGGGCGATGGCCCTTAATTGTGAAAATTGTTGTAATTCTGATTGATTCATTGGCATTACCGCCCTGAGCCCTTTGTTGAAACGTGTTGGGAACGTTTAACTTAATTTTAACTTTTAATTTAAAAGTGTTATTTGTACACTTAAGAAAGATATGTTTTAACTTAACTATTGGAATGGTTTCTTTTTTCTTCTGACACACTATTGTATTTATATTTATTAATAAGTGGATATTAAATAATCGAATATTAGTAATCGTAATTTTTACAAGTATTGCAATAAACGTATATGAACAGAAAAATAAAATATATTTTACTTTAAAATTTTATTCTAAAACTTTTAAATATTTATTTTTCTAACTTGATGCTTTTTCTACATAGTAGAATAGGCAGAGAAAACCTAAGACACTCCGTTCTCCGCCCGAATTTGATACATTGCCTGTGAAGTGGCGGAACTCAACTCTTTGTCTTACCAAAGAGTGATAGAATTTAAAATACGTAATTTTTGACTAAACTTAAATTATCTTAACTTGATTGCTTTAATTGACTATATTTCATCAAACCGTTCCTTTATTACTATCCAATTACGATAAATAAATCTATGAACAAGAGATAAATCATTAAGAAAATAATTTTACATCAATAAAATATATTAATGGACAAATTTATTAACATTTTTATCTATATATTTATTTTTTATAGAAAGTACTAGATAGTCAGTATAGGAAACGTCAGGCCATTATTACAGGTCGGCGACCACAAGACGTGTTTTGTCTAGACCGGGAGACAACCATATTAAAGTGGAAATTGCTGTGACGCTCGCTTTAAGATCCTTTGTTAAACTATTGTTTTCACTATAAATTAAGTTTTTGTTATTTATCGTTGTTTAGATTTAGTACTTGTTAAGTTTTTAAACTTATCTCATTATCTTTTTCAAATATTACTTTTATTACAGCAGTTTATAACAAAAATATGAGTAAAATAATTGTGCAAATAAATATAATTGGAATGTGTGTAATATTAAAATTACCTGGTCTTTACTAAATGCAATGTATACACCGTACATATACCAAAATAATATATTTTACAGTTTCTGTCTGTCTTTCAGTTTATTCAGGGTAATTCAGACCGATTTTGACAGGGTTTTTACTGGCGGATAAGTAATGTAACAGAGTATCTTAGGTGTTCATAATTTTATGTTAGATTTATAACTTATTTGTTAAATAACACGCGTAACATGTCTAGTATATAAAAATGTGTATTTCGCTTTTATTCCCTAAAAAAAAATGTTAATAATATTAGGTGTCCACATATCACCAATAGACTATAGGAACTAAATACATATATAAAATTTATCGAAATTTGAAGAATAATAACTCAATATATTGAAAATTCGATACAACTGTCACATTATTTACCTATGTTGAATACTTAACCCGGTTACTCTTATCACATCGTGCGCAATTGTCAATTTCAAATTATTTAGTGGCACAAGTGACAATATCTGTATTTATTACAAAAGATACAAATATACTTTTAGGACGAATAGATAATAAAAAATACTATTTTCTTTTTCAGTTTCACGAGTTTACCTGCATAGCAGCGTGGTCAAGGAAAATCTTGTATCAAGACACTACGTTTCCCACTGTCCACTAGATATCGAGTTGACTGCTGGAACTTAACACCGCGCTTTATTTTAGGTACAACAGTGAAAATAAAAGATACATGCATGAATTAGCGTCGCTTATTCAATTCTTGAATTTTCAATAATTGTAAATCGAAATCGAAAATATGGCGGAAAATGGAAAGCGGAGTATCTAAACACTAGGTTCCTTCTGCCTACCCTGCTGTATGCGGAATATAGCGAGAAGCTAAAAAAAAAATATTGCATAAGTTACAATTTTACGTATAAAAGTTTCATTCAAAATTTTGAACTTGAAATTAATATTTTTACAACATAACCTTAACCACACATGTTTTCAAATATTGCCTTGCTCTTCTATGTCGGAATATAGAGGCTGGCCTTACATTTTCGTTTCTTCCCACTTACAAAACTAAGTAATATTAATTAATAAATATAATTGTTGCCTTGTAAATTGGTATAATTATATAATAAGAACGTGTTGAAGTAATACAAATATCGCATTCCATATCCAATTATAACTTTGATAATATAAAAATTTCTTAAAAGAGAAAGTGGTACGACTGGTTTTATAGTATTGTTAATTATTTTTTGTTACAAGTTTTTAAAAAATACGCATTTTACGGAGTTTCACTCGTTTTGGGAAGTGGACATAAAATAATATCACTTTTTACATTCTCGCCAACTTTTTACTTAGCCTAAGTTAACATTGTGATTATTAATTATAAAGCCGTTACCATTTAATGCCTTTTCTACTTATTTTTCTTTATTATTTATAACAAAAGCATTAAAAAATAGACAATATTTAATTTTATATATTGCTGTATATTAATAAGATATACAGATAATTAATATATTATATAATTACTTGCTTCCAAAATTGACGACGTAGGTATATTACCACAAAATAATCAACACGCTGAAGTGCCCAATTAAATGTGCCACAGGCCAAAATGACCAATAAAATTTATACTGGTATTAATAGAATATATTTATTTATTAAATGATGCGTCTGACGGTAAACACGATGGTTGTAGGTTCGATTTCCACTTGAAGGTATGATTATATTTATAGAGGTATAATTCAGTGCGGTGTTAAGTTACGCTACTTAACACGCAATGGTACGGTTTCGGGCCGAAAGTGGAGAACAGAGTGTCTTGACACAGCAATGCGGGCAAAAGCATGAAGCTGTTCTTTAATTTATTAAATACTGCCAGTCCAATAGGAAGTTTTCAATGTTTTGGGAAGTACATTTGCAAAAGATTCTTCTGGGAACTACATATATAAATGTTTGTGGTTAATTATATTGACCATGATGACTCGCATACTTTTGTCAGAAACGATAACACTGTTGTAATGCTATAAAATTAACAATTATATACCCACTAGGAACCTTGATGTATGAAAATTGCAAATTATTAGGTATACGGGTAAATAGCGGTAAGAATATATATGTTTCTTGTCTCATAAATATAACTTTATTATTATTGTAAGTACTACCAAATTCAACAAAATAACTACTATAGGTACTTACATCAGGTACTTTTAGTAAGTATATTAACATTTGTATATAAAATATTCGTTACTAAATTGTAGAATGTAACCTATTCTTTTGAAGAATTAACTAACCAAAAAAAAAGATATTACATATGACATACAATTAAATTACTAATCAGCTGTTTTCTATGGTAGGATAAATAATTTAATAATACTCTGAGATCATTTAGCTACGCTATACGCCATATTACTGAATTCGTGCAATAAATCTCATTCAAATTCTAGGAAGCAGGATATGTTAGCTTGTTTACTTACTTGTACACGATTCTCTGTGCACATAAAATAAAGCCTGCTTGTTCAACATACATAAAAGAGAAACAATGTTATCAAAAAATGTTATAGCTATATTATACATCTTTATATAAAAAGCATTCAGAGAGAACGTAGTGTCAGGCAAGTCACTCCTATCTCTTTCCGGCGGAAATCGAGACATTGCATATTAAATGACCGAACTCAACGCCATGCTTGGTCTTACTAGAATATAGAAATAAATATAATTTAAATATAACCTTATATAATATTTAATATTTCTAAATTTCCTCGCCTGGTGTCGAGGCTAAGCGCGGCGTTAAGTTCCGCCACTTAACACGCAATGCCTCCGAATTTGGCGGAAAGTGGGGAACGGAGTGTCTTAACATTAGGTTCCCTCTGCCTACCCTGCTGTGTTCGGGATACAGCGTGAAGGTGAAAAAAAAAAACATATATTTATATGATAATGCCAACAAACATAATAGCTCCTATGTCTATAAAAATTCTAAGAATTTTTACTTAATGTATTGCTCATTATGTGAACTTATCTATTACTTATCACGCATCGTACATAGTGTTGCTTAACTTTGGTAATTTAGTAATTTCTGTGGTTTTCGACATATGTAACGAATAAAAAGATGAAATCAAATATTTAGATATCATTTTTAAAGTTTTTAAGTATGAATGACTAAAATTAGACATCGCAAGATCTATAAAATCAATTTATAAAGAATTAATTTCTTTTTTTCATCTTCACGCCTTTTCCTGCCTAGCGGAGTAGCCAGAGAGAACCTAATGTCAAGACACTCTGTACTTTTCTTTCAGTCCATTACCGAGACATTGCGTGTTAAGTGACGAAACTCAACACTGCGGTTTGTCTAGTCACTAAATTGGGATATGAAAATTCAAATAACCCAACGAGTGGGGATCGAACCCACAACCGTTACAATTTATAATCAGACACTGTCTCACGATGGCTTCGATTGACTTATTTCTAATAATGTTTCTTCAGCTTCACGTTATTTCTTATAATATATATTTGTTATTTTCACGTGCTCCTTCATACTGCATGACGTATAATTTAACGCGTGGGTGACGATAATCAGGTCAGTCATGTCGACATCGGACATTGACCTATCTTTGCCCATTAGCATTAGTCACCACGTTATGACAGCAAGTGAACTATTAGGAACCGCTTATTAATCAATGTAGCTTAGATCGTGTGAACGCATATCAAGTGATGCGGTGTGGGCGACATAGGTCAGTTAAGTCAGTAAACCCAGGACAATGACTTCTTGGATCTCTTTATGGCATGAAGTACTTTATTATATATTTTTTTTGACAGCTTCACGTTTTTTCCGGCATAGCATAGTCAAGAAAGAAACTAGTGTCAGTTTTCTGCACGAAATCGAGACTAGGACTACTTAGTAGCGGAGAATCAAAATTGAAGAAATATTACACACAATCATTTCCCCGAGAGAGAATCGAATCTACGAACATCAAGTTTACTGTCGCTGTCCTACTGTGCCACGACAGCTTTTAGTATTAGTAATAAAAAAACCAATTACGTTTTTCCTTGTTATAGAATTTTATGTTCAACTGTTATTAAAATTAATAGAACAATGAGAAGACACTTCTTAACAATCCATGAAATGACGAGCTCATCACGTTGCAGACGGAGCTCTGTCCAGTGCCTGGACTTGCGACACACAAGTGTAGGCTTAAAATGCGCAATAACGCTCGCCTTCACTGTCCAATCTAATGTCTCTAGCTAAACAAATTAAAAAATATCCTATGCTGTCTGTCGGTTATATGTAATATAAAAGGGTCAAAATATAAGGTTAGAGAAGGAAAACTAGACAGTGAATAACGAAATATTTTCCTGTGGCAAAAATTTCTAAAATAATTTCAAAGTTATATAATTGAAAAAAAAAAAGAATAACTTACATCAAATATTCAGAAAATACAAAAAAAAAACATCAAAAACCTCAAGATTTTACGAGTAAAAACATTGTCAAAGCATCAAATATTCTAAAATATTCACTTTATCTCAGCTAATGATTCTCAACAAGTAATTAAAAGCGAATTACAATTTCTGCGTAACGCTCTCCTTTGATCTGTTCCCCGCAAATTAAAAGAGTCATTCACACGCAGGGATCAAAGAGTGCGGGTAAGCAATGAACTACGACTGTTATAGTGAGGTTGAGCAATAATTTTGCTAACTTAAGAATATTTTGACTTGAGGCCCTCATAGTTTAATGGAAAATTTTCTTTTAGTTCTGTGTTCATATCTCACTTGGGGTAAAGTTTATAAATCGAAGATCGAAAAGACATCGAAGGAGCTGACATGTTGCAAAACTGGTCTTTCATGTATTTTAATAAAACTGAATATAATTGTTTTTGAAAATAAATTGAAATTGAAAATTGTCTTAAAGAAAATGTTACAACAAAGTAAAAAACAAAGCGGATCTTAAGGAATTTTTAATGTGCGAAAGTGCGAAATGTGTTTTTCATATATGCATATCCTAAATATAAGATACCTATAATTAATGTAATAGGTGATAACGGTTTGGATAAAAGCAGACATTTCATTCACTAACTGGCACACAATGTCTATAGGATAGTAAAGAATCTTCCTATATCACACAACATTTAAAACAACCTATGCAAATTATATGGCAATCGAAGATCAAAATAACCTAAGCAAACTGTACCTACTCTTACTTAAATTTACTTCACCAATACTAATATTAATTATAATTAACATTGCAAATAACACTAAAAATTAATTACTACTTAGCGCGTAAAAAAATTTATTAATCACATACATTATTCCATATATGTACAAATATACTTTATTACATCAACTTTCAACGGAAGTTACCTTGACTTTATGTAATTTTATTTAATTTCTCGATTGAAGTCTAACAAGTAGTTCAACTGAGCAATATTTATGAACAAGTTAAGTGACATTTGACGATATTTCTTACACAGTGGTTTGAGTTATGATCTAAGCGAGACCGCAGAATGTCGAAATGAGCCAGTTCTGTGTAGTGTACGTGCCTTTTGTTACGTACGTAGATTGTATTAAATTTACTTTTTATATGCATGTACGAAAATTTATAAAAAGCAGGGAGTCAGGAATGTCAAGACACTCCGTTCTCCACGGGTCATATGTTTCATTTTGGGTAGTGAAACTCAACGTCGCAGTTTGAGTTTTACCACCCTACTTGTCTTCTGAATGATTGAACGATTATTCAGTATATATTCTCCCGAGTTTCTAAATATAAATATTCTCCCGAGCCGAGTAGGGAATCGAAACCAGAACCAATCGCGTTTACAGTAAGACGTCCCACTGCACCACGACGGCCTTTATACGATATACCTCAAATATGTATAGTTTGTATACCCAACATAATTAATAAAAGTTGAATTTGAAACATACACAAAAATATGAAACCTTACAATTATTTCAAGAAATTAGTAACTTTTAAAAACTTTTCTATATAAAAAACAGCTAAAAATCTACATTAGGTAAGGCTATTTAAATACATCGACTATTTACAATACATCGTCAAGTGCAGACTGATAAATGAAGTAAATAATAAATATTGCATCGATCAGCTTAATCAGTAAACAGTATTCATTTAGTGTTTCATTAGACAAATAAATAATCATTGTGTAAGTCAATGCATGCGTAACGGAAAAGCGTATTTTTTTATTATATTCAACCTTGTTTTAGATTTTTCTTTTTTATATATTAAATCGTTTATGTTATATCCCGCATAGAAAGAAGCATAAGCAAAGATAACCTATTGCCATGTCATATTAAGTGGTGGAACTCAAATCCCAGCTTTTATTTAACTAGAGCATGAAAACTAAAAAAAAAATTAAATCATTCCGTAGAGTGGGCATCGAACTCACAACCAATCGCTGCGCCATGATAGCCTCATTATTTTTAAGTTACATAACGTACAAAAATAAACATAACATTTAAAACTAACTTATATAAAAATTGCTAAATAAATCTACCAAAACTCCAACAACAATAAAATATTTCCACGAATTTCAGTAATAAAATAATTAAATTATATAATAAAAACTATATAATCAAGATATATGTATCTATTCATCTTCTAGAATACAATATATTCATAATAACTAAGTAGTTTGTTCACATGACGAATTTAAAAATTATTTTTCCTTAATAAAATATTTGCTTCTTCCACAACCTATCCATATACTTATATTACAAATGCGAAAGTATGTCTGTTTGTCTGTCACGTTTTTACGGCTACTCTACCGGTCCGATTTGGATGAAATTAATAAAGAAAGTAGTAACAAATGCAAGGCCAAACATAGGCTACTTATTGTTTTAAAAATCAACCTCTAAAGGCTTGAAATATGGGATGAAATTTCCTCTGAAAAACCGCTTGACCGATAGTAATGATTTTTTTGGATAAATATAGTTAATAAACAAAGGCTATTTCATTGTTCAAAAGTCCACCCCCGAGGGTTGCAATATAACAAACAATTATGTAAAAATATACCCGATATCCGAATAATCCGGTTAAAAATACTTTTTTCCGTTTAAAACAGTGTTTTTCCTTATTTTGTCTATACAGGAATGTCGCTAGTTTTAGTGAAAAGCTTGTAATTAAAAAGAGACATAATCAGGTCAGTGCAAGCGACTGACCAAGCTCTACTTAGTACATAATTCCGCTTCATTACGAAGTTGTGCCTAATTGTCCGTCGGGCGCACGCTCAACGAACATTGAACTATATTACCAACTGAATTTTAGTGGAATATGTTAACTAGAGTGTGCGGAGAGTGGCAACCGAACATATTCACGTTTAAAAGAGATAATAATATTTTTTTTGTTTTAAACTTGCATACAAAAATTTAAAAACCAATATATATATATAGTAAATTAAGTGTTAAAATTATTTTACACAAATCGTTTATTATTTACACATAGACAGATAAACACCTAGATAGATATTTGCATTATCGGTAGTTCTTAGCAACATGTTTCCTTCGAATTAAATTAATGCCCCAAATTTTGGTAATACCTATACCAATTCTAATCTACGCAAATTTTTCCGGCTAGGACTATAATGGGACTTCAATTATATCAGACAAATACTACAAATAAGACATATACTTAAAATATCTTTTTAACAATTTTTAAAAATAGAGTTGCAAATGTCTCTAACTTGAGCGGAGCGTAGAAACACTAGATTCTCTCTAACTACCTTTACTAAGCGGAATAAAGCTTTACAGCTGCATAAATAATGTTTTAATTTCATCAAAATGTAACAAATCACGTAATACCTTCCCACATACATATTAAACACCATTAATTAGAAGGAAAAACACCTTTGTTCCCTAAGTTTCAGCCTATCTAATTACCCACAAAACGAGTGGACAACATACAATATGTTATTTGAACCGTAGCTACGTAGCACATTCGGCCGACGACCGGCCGATATAGGTCATGACGTCACGGCGTACACGCCCTGCGCTCACTACTGGATTGTAAATAAATGCCGAGTTGAATTTATATACTCTATTAAGAAACTTAATTGAATCGTTAATTGTGAACATAATACTTGGTACTGGTAATATATTTTATGAGAAAGTCCGTTTTATTACTTTTATACAGAATAAAATATGATAATTATTAATTGTTTTGCATTCTATTTGAGATAAAAAGTAAAAAAAAGAATTTTCACCACTTTATAATTAAGACAGGTTTAAAATTATGGTTAAGTGCCCATACTAAATGTATAATAAATATAATTATAAAAAGTGTAATAGCCAATTTAGAATAAAAAATGTATTACGTATTTTTCTTTTAGTATATAAGAAAACCTCTACCATACACTAGCTATAGGTGTCAATTTGAATATAACTTTTTTCAATTTGCCTGTATTTATTTACAACTTCTTTAGCCAAAAAAAAACTTTAGTCACCTCAATCAGTTTTCAGTTCATAAATATTTCCTTTATATTTAATACTATAAAGAAAGCGTTTAGATTTTAATATTTATACAAAATTACTAGAAAAAGAAAACCAAACTTCCTGACCAAAACTAGAGTATTTAACTAGTCAAATATAATATTACGAGCTAATTATTATAAATGATTCATATTATATTGTTAAGTAGAAACATATTCACGTCGACTCTTAGCACAATAAAGTGGAGCATACAGTAGTCTGCCCACAATGGATATGATAATCGCATTGTATGGTTTTTCAGCTACACTAACGGTAGTCAATTGACACACAGTTCGAATGAGCTTTGTATGAAAATAGTGTAAGCGAGAAGCGGAAATTATTACAATAAAGCAAATCTTTCTAGTCATAATATCAGATGGCATTTTAATACCTATATTACCAGTTACATAAAATGTTTCGGTTTTAACTGAAAGCAATTTAAGGAGTTAAGGAAAAATAATGAAGAAAAAATATTTTTTAAATATATTGTTAGTTTACTTTAGTAAGCTAAAACAATATTTTAAAATGACTTTAAGCTACACAGAATATTTGTACGTACATTTCTATTTTACGAACAATATTTAAAAAAAAGTATGTGAACATAGCAAATTCGAACGAACGCCTCTTAAAACCATCCAAGCGGCTTAGCCAAACTACACTTTTGAATCAAAAACTATACAATACATATGGTCATTCGTACGAATATTCGTATGCCTAAATTTTTTATACGTTTTTCAAAATATTTTCTTTTTCCAAGTATTTAAAAAAGACTAAGTGAAATTTCAATTTCACCTTTTATCACGCAATGTATCGAAAATTCAAGCGGAAAGTGGAGGATAGAGTGTCTTGACACTAAGGTTGCTCTGACTACCCTGGTGTAAGAAGAGCATATTTATAAGTTTTTTACTAGTTTACGAGTAATAATTCCGAAATCGCTATAAACTTTTCCATTACACCATAGGTGTAGGTGTGCGTGAAAACCTGTCCCCAATTCATATTAAAGCAAGCATTGAACATGAACAAATATCATTCATCGCGTAACGGTTGTGTTGATTTTTGTGATTGCTCTGCGGTACGTAGGTTTATATTATAATAAAATATATATTTATTGAATTGACAGTACAATATACTAATTGTCACAAAGTAATGTATGCAAGAAGCTTAAACACGTATAACCATTTTAGGAAGTCATGCTTTTTCATAGAATTGTTTTTAGCGGCCCACAGCAGATGTTATCAATACTATGACGCTGACGATTTTTTATAAGAGAGGTTAGGTTATTGGACTTTTACTAAACCTAACTTAACTTACTAACTTATTTCTTCTTTATAAAAAGAATAAAATCATAGAAAACGTATATTATACTTAAACGCTCTGCTCGACACACGCTCTAAGCCATGCGTTGTACTACCCGCCGTATACATATATTTTTATACGTTATCTAAAAATGTCTTTGTCAATTTTCTAAGTGTGTGAATAATATCTAGTAGAAAAATATTGAAAGTATTTTTTCTCTTTAGTTTGTATGTTACCTACATATCAGTCGAAGTTCAACCCATACCTAACAGTAAGATTTCTGAAGAAATTACTAATCTCAATCTCATAATCACAAAAATAATTTACAATGTAATAGAGAAATGCACAATTCATCTTATAACGGACCACATACTTAACACAAAAATTAAAATTCTTGTAATAACGTTTTAACAATATCGTCTCTTTACAGCTTATTGAAGTCATTGTAAAAGTACGTAATATTGTTTTATTGAGCAATAAACCACAAGTAGCTAGGTTTTATGTTAACTTTAGTGTTGTAATATGCATTTAAAACAAATAATTACATACCTATAAAATAAACTTGGGTTTAAGGAATACCGTTGTATTTACGGCATTCCTAAGACGTGTATATTTCAATAAAATCATATTTATAATAATAATTGTAATAAAAAATTAAATTATCTTTGATTTATACATATTTGTGTATATTTATGAATCACAGAATTTATGTATAATACGAAATCGTAAACCTACAAATGATACAAAGGAATGTCAAGTGGTTATTGATAAGGAAGACAGTAGCAAATAAACAATCAGAAAAGTAGTAAATAACATTACAAGATTTATCGTAACAATTGTTTCACAGCTTATGTATGTTATATACATATGTATTCTTACATATAATAACAGATCATAGGTCATTAGTACAAGTTGCTAATAAACTTTATTACGCTTGTAAATAAACTATTACACGAACTGCTGTTACTTTTTATGTTTTGCTTTTTCACACCGATAATAAAAGATATAATAACTATAAAGTTATATAAACTTGTGTTTATTGTTTCTGACTTTAAGCATGTAGTAAGCTTGAAACTTTATAATATACAAAGACTTTTCCACGAATTTTAATATAAATGTAATATAAATAGAGGTAATTTTTCTCCGTAACAGGGCATAGAGGCCATAGTGTCAAGACACTTCATTCTCTATTTTCCGCCTGAATTAGAGACACTATGATGGTCTGTGGAATCTAACGCCGTACTACACGCGTTACTTATATGCAAGTGTTGCAAATACCCACTTATATCCAATGACAGCTAAAAAATAACTTAATTTCTACCATACTAAATCACACAAATAAAATCATAAACAAAAAAAATATAGGAAACCAATGAAATGTGCATACATAAATTACTGCAACATCAATGTGCCCTTAAACTCAATTTATTCAATTAAACGAATTAAAGCCACGTTCTCGGTACTTCCTACTGCCGCTGACCTTAGCAGTGCGTGTTGTACTCCGCCGAAACATTGGCCTTTGTTATCAATGTTATGATAAAACGTAAATACTTGTAAATTTACGCGAAGTTGATAAGCATTTTAAAGAAACGTATAAAAAATTTCAACGCAGCGGGTCTAGTTAGAACTAGTCGCAGTCAGAGCGTTTGGACGGTGTCCAAAAGTCGCGGATTTTAAGACGTATAAAATTTTCTTTCTACTGAATCCAAAAAAAAATACTTATTCTTAAAATATTTTTCAAATGTTACCACTCTTTTATTTCCAGACTTTTTTATAAGATTAAATACGATGGTTATTGGTTTTTCATGTTCCCGCTCTGGTCAACAGACTATATTTCAAATTCGAATGGAAAGTAGAGAACAGAGTGTCATCGCACTAGGTTCTGAGTAAGCCGTGGTAAGCTTTGAAAAATGAAGCGTAAAGCTGAAAGTATAACATAAAACTAAGAAATAGCTTTTTGACGAAAATAAAAAACATTTGAAAATCAGTACCATTGTGCAATTCGTATAGTTATAGAATACCCAAGTGTACATAACAAATAACTGCCAAACTGTAAAACAGTTTGTAGTACCATATGTGGTTGACGTGAGTAACATATAAAATGTATGCTGATTTTTCAGTAGCGGAAATGTATACGTATTTTCAATATTTACCATACCTTTTCGTTTTTATAATAAAGTTTAATTATTTTTATTTAATTTTTCTAAATAAGAAACAAAATCAGTCAACGTTGGTATATTAAATTATATATTGATGTATTATTATATTTCAATAAAATAATTTCTTCTTCATTCTAGTTCTTCAAAGCAGAACTGCCTATCGAGCCAGTGGTAACTGTCTGTAGAAGTGACAATACTGATATTTTTATGTCTTGTATATGATATATGTTTCTATTTGAATAATTACTATTTTAATTCAATAAATATTTCAGTTGAAGTATTATTTTTGGTATTACTAATCTAAATTTATAATTAGTTTAACTTCTACAACCTTTCACCCAAAGAAGATAATAAATATTTAATAATAATCATAGAAACTATAAATAAAAATAGTAACAAGATATTGTACATACAAGTACGTCAGACCATCGACAGTATACTTTAAATAAAGATAACCGCTCGTTCTTTGTACGCGGAAGTATTTCAGATTGGCCGGTGACGACAGACGGCCCATCAATTGCAAAGAGTTGATTTAAGAGATCGCTTTGAAAATTTAGAAATAACGAATTAATCATAACTTCTAAATTGTAATTGAATTTAAAAGTTACTTTCTATAAAATATTAAGCTTACATTAAAAATTTTTTAAATTCCATGAAAAACATAAATGTAAAAAAGGTAAATATTAATACTTATATGTATTCTTATCTTCGGGTTTCGTTTTCTTAGACAAATAAATTCCGATTTGATTAGCATTATTCAAGTTATCTCAACAATTTTGGAAGCAATTTAAGAACAAATGCGTTTTTTTAAAAACAAATTTACAACTATATTTATGTACATTTACGCTTGCGCTTGCATTCAAATGCATGAAGGTGCAAGGCACCAGGTGGTGCAGGAGCGCAGGGAAGCACAAAATTCCCAAGGGGACCGGGGAACTAGAAAAACGGGATTTTACGTTATATAGTCTGTAACTAGAACCTAACAAATAATTTTCAAATTCTGCCTTTCATCTTTTAAATATTTATTAAGTAATTTAAAATATATTAACACAAACAAACAACTTATTAAAAGCTATCCAGCATCCTGTCATGCTTAAATCTTTGTAAACCAATTTAACCTGTATTTTCTAGGCAAGTCGCAAATAATTTCCAAGTGATAAGTTAAAGAAAAGTACTTAGAGAATTACAAAGTTTCAAACAAAGTCTTGTTATTATCTTTGAGACAGGTTTGTGTTGACCTTATTCTGAATTATATTCCATTGGGAGATAAAATAATAAAACTTTTAGATATTATTGTTTGTACGTACGTGGATATATTTTTTATGGAACAATTACCTAGATGTAATATTTTAAGGGTATCTTTCCTAGAGGGCTGATGACCTGATGATCTAATAGTCATTGCATTAAAAAAGAGAACAAAGCAAATAATCTTAAACACTCTTTTATTTAAGTAGATCAGATCAGATCAGATCATAGACAGGACTATTAAAAATATCATAAAGACCTGTTTGTCGTTATTTTTTTTCTCATACAGATTTCAGAGGTTTCAGATGTTATATAGGTCTAATATAAACAGTCTCAAGATAAGCTCTTGACGAGAGAATCGTACTCACAACCAATCGCGTTTACAGTCACAATTTGTCCCACTGTACCATGATGGTCCAAAATTCTATTTATACCTGTAATTTCATTACGTGAAGTAAGGAAGGCAACATATTAAATACAATATTTACATGGCGGAAACGCAGCACGAGCGGGTGATTACATTTCGTAATAGTTAGTAATATCGATAGACTGATAACAGCTTGTAGGCTGTACGGGCTGTACGGGTGCGGTGTGATTTACAATTGTAAACGTTCATTTAAATATACACGTAATAATTTTGCAAGCAATATAATATAATAATCAGATTTAAACAGTATAATTTAAGTATTTTCAATATTTTATAATAACTACGTAAGCCTAATAACTCCCAGTTAAGGTATTATAAGGAACTTAAACTGAAAAATAAAACTGATTAATAATATTTTGTCTTTTTTTAGTTTTTGTTCAAAAATAATTGAAAACTACAATTTATTTTATCTTTCTAAGGGTGAAGGGAGAGTCAGGGTAATGTCAAGACAACTCCATCCACTCCACTTTGTTTCATTTATAACTAGAAAATAAATAAATTACAACTTATGAACATTTCCTAATCTATATTAACAAAGCCATATTATTTTTGGTTTTGGAAGATTTTTGAAGATCCCTACAGTCAAAAGTTATTTTTTGTAAACCTTTCTGATATTTACATTTTTTCTTTTACTGGTTAAGTAAAAGAAAAAAAGTGTAGTTTCGAATGTTTTTCTTAAAACATTTGAATAGCCTCATGTAAACCGGCCTAAAATATAAAAAATATCAATATATGTATATCATCGCATACGTTTTTTTAACGACTTGAGGCAAAAGGCGACAGTATAATAATATTTTTATATGTATAAAACAGAAGGACTACCTGACGGTAAGTGGTTACCTTCGCCCATGGACATATATAACGTTAGAGGAATTGTTGATGCGTTCCGCCTTTGACTGTAAATTCTGCTTTTTCAGTAACATACGAAATACATACTAATATATCACAACACCTCGAGTAAATTAGCATATAGTGTAGAAAGTATTTAAGCTATATTATAAAACCTCCCGAGTCATTACAAGGCGTTCGTCGCAGGCGAGGAGAGAGGACTCCCGCCGGGCACATAAATATTTCACTGTCGCCGGACACACGTGGCCTTTACTAAAATACTGTGGGCCACACACATATGCATGAAACTCGTAGGAAACTCGATATATTGTGTGTAATAAAATAGTCAGGTCAGTGTAGAGATATACTATGTTATATGGTTACTTTTTGCGTTGTAGTGCTTTTAGAGGTGTTTCCAATTTGTACGAGTGCAATTTATATGTAAAAATGTTTATATAATATCTGTTTTCGTCTAACTTTAAGTAATTTTCAGTGTTAAAATAACGAAATTCTGTAGTCCATAAAGTGAACGAAATGAAACGTGACATTGAGGCTTCAAATTGTAAATTTAATATGTAAAACTAGTTAAATATTAGAAACATATACGTATATCAAATATAAATATATAATAAGAAATTTACAAAATTAATTAAACAAAAATATCGTACACACTTAATTAAAACAATAAACATTCTCTAAGTAGGATTTTGCTAATGACACACATTTTTTTTTCTTAATATTAGTAATTCACTAACTAACCATTATATGAAAGTTTCATTAAATTTTTTAAAGATATACAAATTGTGAAGAGATCTATACAAATGGGAAAAAACTATATGTTCACAACATAGCCTACACCGGACGTAACTAGGTCACACTCTACGTCACCTATCTAATTAAGTAATTACTACGGTGAACTGAATCGCTACCGTTTTACGTTAGCTTCAAGTAAAGGCTTCTTTTCTATTCATACAATATGACCTAAGAAATTATTTTAGTAACATATTTGCAAACAACATCGCCATTGTAGCGGAGTGGAATCGCATCATCATTATTGGTTTTGGGTTCGATTTCCACTCGAAGGAATGATTATTAAATTGTTCATATATTTTTTTCGCAATAGGCTTGAATTCTGTCGGAAAGGGGAAAACGGACAGTTTTAGCACGAGGATCTGTTTGTCTACCCTTATATGTAGGGAAAAAGCGTGAATCTGAAAAAAAGAACATTTGGGGGCCCGTTATGGCGCAAAGGCACAACATTTGACAACAAATGACTAATTGTGGGTTCGATTCCCACTGTAGGAGTAGAAATATTTAACATTTCCACTTCCTTCGCTCTGGTGTCGAGGCAAAACGCGGCGTTAAGTTCCACCACTTAACACGCAATTCATCCAAATTCAGTGGAAAGTGGGGAGCAGAGTGTATTAACACTAGGTTCCCTCTGCCTACCCTGGTGTACGCGGGATACAGGAAAAAAACATTTTGCACATTCCAAGTACTTATATTTACTTACTAAGCACATAGTATACTTTTAGGACTACAATAATGCTTGAACAGAATAATAATTTATCTTAGTATTTTGATCTAAATGCAGTTTCGTAAGTTAATCGAGTTTACAATCAGTAATATTTCACGTTATCACAAATTGTCGATTAAGCGTTTGGTCTTGAACATTTATTTACCTGTGTTGATAGTATGAATCATTAGCGGTTTAAAAAGTTATTTCTTAGAAATGATATTTTACGTATTGATTTACAAATGCATACAAAATGACTCAAGTCTTTGACATAGATGACTCTTAAATGTAAAGGAAGAAGCCAGAACCTGTTTCTATTTCTTTTTTTTTTTTTTTTTACGTGAGGAAATCCGTTACGGATACCAGCCCGATTGGGGACTCGGACGTGGTTATGTGGGACTCCAGACTGAGCCGTCCGCATACCCACCAAAACCTCACGGTGCTCCTCCTCGACCGCCACAATCCGGGGCCACAGGTACCTGAATCTTCCGCGTACCCCGGAGGCGGGAGCAGCAAGGCACGTCGCGGAGTCAAGGGTGGTAGGGCACCCTCGACGGCCTGCTCTGAGTAGCGCGCGGAAGCAACCTGCGCACGCCTACTCGGGCCAGGTTACTAGGCGACCAGCTTTCCCCAAGCTGATCGCCCTCTGGCCGGTTAGGGCGGAAGGCGACGATCGTGAGCCGCCCTCCGGCGACCCGGTCGTCTGCGGCGAAGGGCGAGATTGGAGGAGGCCTCCCTCGTCCGTTCTGCCACTTCCTTCTGGAGCATCACAGCCTCGTGCGGAAGGTTAGGACGCCATGACGCCTTGCTAACCACTGGCGGAACACTGGACGAACGGCCTCGATCGTCCTCAGGCCGGCAGAAGGTGATGCCAGCCTGGAGTCCCACGTTTCTATTGCGGCTACCCGCGCCTCCTCAAGTGGTGCTGGCAGGTTCCCACACGCCAAGCCTCGACGCCAGCAATAGGCCGACGCCAGAGATATCGCGTACAGGTCCCATGGCAGGACTCCAGCCAGCAAGCACGCCGCCTCACCGGAGATGGTCCGGTACCCCCGTATTACCCGAATGGCCATTACCCTCTGCGCCCGTCTCAGCAAGGTGATGTTATGCCGATTCAAGGCTTCTGCCCATACGGGAGCACCGTACAGCGCCATAGAGCGGACTACTCCAGTGTAAAGACGACGGCTCGACGCGCTCGGCCCACTAACGTTGGGCAAAAGGCGCGCCAGAGCCGCCGCTGCCTTCAACAGTTTCGGGACCAAGATGTTGAAGTGGTCTCGAAAGCTCCACCGGCTGTCCAAGACAAGTCCGAGGTATTTCATGCTCCGGGTGACGTTAATACGGACGCCACTAAGGATGATGTGGGCGTTGGAAGGTGGGCCCTTCCGCGGAGCATGAAAGTAGATTGCTTCGGTCTTGTCAAGGACAACCTTCAGGCTCAGCTGTCGAATACGCCCGATGACTTGAGCCACTCCCGCGTCGCGAGTACAGCGGCTTCGCGATAGGTCCTCTGCTGCGTCAATACCAGCGTATCGTCAGCATAACAGAGGACCCCCACTCCTCTCAGGGTACTGCCTCGCAGCACCCAGTCGTAGCCGATGTTCCACAGGAGCGGACCCAGCACTGATCCCTGTGGAACACCGCACGACACCTCCCAGGAGCCCCAGCCAGCGCTCCCTGGAAAGGTCACAGGAAGAAGCCAGAACCTGTTTCTATTTCTTCAAATTCAAATCTTTGTCAATTTTCTTATATATAGCATAAAACATTACAGACGCTTAGCGTCTACCTTTTTCCTTTATTATTATCTGTTAACTTAATCATTAACTTACGCTGCTTACTAATATTTTCTCAGAACTTAAGTTAGATATATTTAAAGCAAGTGTTTCGCTACTACTTTTTTTCTGAACATAACGGGCAACATCAATATAAAAGTTTAGTAATTGCAAATTATTCTAAAAATATATACTTATTTTGAGCACTATAAAGTCAAATTACGGAAACAGTTATTTGACATTTCAATGTTTAACATTAAGCCAATGTGTCGAATTCAAAAGCTCAAGCGACCTGGATAGAAAGCATGACTAAATCAACAACATGTTAGTCGTGACATGCACAACATTTATTTGTTTCCACTTGTTCAAATAATTTTATCTGAATTATACTCGATTCTGGTTTAGTTTCACATATAGTAGTAAAAAATATATTTATACTAGTAGTTGCCCACAACTATGATTGCGTGGCTTAAATAACTCTTCTCACTAAATTTTGTTAAGGCGCATTTTCCTTATATCTTACAGTATGGCTGGTCTATCATGGTCCTACATCAGGTGTTCCACTCTTACCACTATTTATATAAACCATACCTAAGCCTAAAAGCTATAAGAAAGCGAAGACGTGCGTGAACAAAGTTTCTGTTTCAAATGATTTATTATAAAGACATTAAAAGTTCCTTTAAAAAATTAAGTTTCCTAAGTGTGGAATAACACTTTAAAAATGTTTAAAAGTGATTTATTATAGTAAAGGTTTAGGTGAAATAAAAATAATAAATTCTTCATATGTTTTCACTTCACTATTATCAACATTGATTCTATAATATCTAAACGGAATAACCAAATATGAAATTTAATAAAAAAATATTTCAATGTAGTTAATATAATAAAAACTTACTATTATAGTAAGTTACAAGTTCACAATGCTTTGAAAACGAATACAGGTTGTCACAACTACTAAAAATACCTTGTATCTATGCTAATAGGTATTTAAAATTTCCCTTTCATAGACACTTACGATTGTAGTGAATTACGTATGTACGTAGATATAAAGCTGGTTATACAATGACATTGTTAAGTTACTTTACAAAATACCAAGTAGTGCAAAAGTTAGTACTATAATTTCTACGAATTATTTTTAACCTTTAATCATTCGTATCATTGGGGCAACAAAATGCAAATATACAAAAAGTGACAACTAGACGATAAGTCACTTCATTCCCCTAATAACCTTTTTTGTGGTATTACATGTTTGGTGGCGGAACATAACGCCGCGCTCTGCTAAACCAGAGTAAAAAAAAATTAAATATATTCTTAGAAAAGGTACAAAAATTTAAACAACGCCGCAGATTTCGAACCCGCGTGTCTTGGAAACCGTCCAAGCTCTAACCGCTAAGCCATGCGTCATGCATGATGCTTCAAAATTATCCTATATTTACAACTCATTTTTGTTGTTATTTATTTTAAAAGTAGTCGAATCATTTTGATACATTTTCTAAAAATGAATTTCGTATCCTAAATGTCTGAAAAAGGCTAAAAGTTTTAAAATAACTCTAACTTTAACTCATCTTTTGGAAATTGAACCTAATACAATCCATACAAAAACATCCTAACCACTCAACCGCACTAAGCAATTAGCCATAACAAATTACTCATCTAACAAAAGAACCAAGTGGTACTACAGAAAAACTTAGCAGGAACTAACTAATAATGTGAACGAAACTTTATTTTCCTTGCGTGTTCTCACTTGCGTGTGTTTCCCGTCTCTTGACCCTCGCCGGCCGAATTGAACGAATTTAGACGATTTGTGTTAACGAACGGCCGTGAAATGAACTTTTGCGGGTACCTAAAATGTGTTTTATCTGATAAATATAAGGATTTATTTCATATATTTCCGTAAGCTTAGAGCTTTTATATATAAAAGTTTATTATAAACTTACAATTCGCCTTAAATTATAAACTTATGATTAAAACACTGTATGTGGAATAAAACAAAAAAATCTTTCTAGAACCTCATAATCATATTTAATTATGCTCGATGATTAATTAAAAAAAAAACGTGATTGATGACTAAAGAGCAACAATGATCCCGTTACAATGACTGTCATTACAGAGGTGAGTAAACCGAAATTTATCCGAACCCAATCATAGATTGACTAATGAAGTGACGACGCGATGCCACTGTCCGGGGTCGGTGCCAAAATAAACAAAAGAATTCGCACGCATATCGATGTGGCATTTTACATGCCCGGTGCATTGACCTGCGAATTGCTCTTGTGCAACATTTGTATGTACAAAATGTCAATTTGAAATTTACCTAAAACTAGATATTTAGATGTTATTAATAAGGCGGTTTTATCTGCCACTTTTAAATATACGGAAAATGCTATATATTTTGTAAAACTTTGAATTTAAAACATTATTGTTAAGACTTCATTTTTTTATAATTCTCAACTTGAGGCAAAAATTATAATAAAAATTCAAAAAAGTCACACAAAAAAAAATCATTGTAAAAACTTCTGGTTTGACTACCTCAATTACAAGTCAAGAAGCACTAAAATGGTAAAATCCTTGGCATTGTTCTCAGCACTCGAAAAACTGTAACCATATAAATCGTGTAATCGGACAGCTCATTCGCATTCGTATTGCCAGTTACCGTTACCCCTACTGCATACGTCTTCTCGGAAGTACCTACATTTCGTATAACGGCTTTACTTCGCTTGAACACTGAAGTACGATCAAAGGACTTTCAACGTCTTGGATTACTGTTGTGATAATTTGAGTCATTATAAATCACTGCGCTAACAACTGTAAGACAGTTTGATTTTACTTGAAAATGTGAACTCGTGAGAGTGTTTTAACATGCATTTGCTATCTTATACCATTCATCTATGAACTTAAGAATATATTGCAACACTTTTTGACTCAATTTTAGCAGACCGATTTGCTTAAAAATTTGCAAACGTCGCACCCTTAGAATTAAACTGTAACACTCAAAATTTCTGCAATTTTTGGTTTTGCTAAAAAACATCTTAAAAAACTTTAGAATAAGCCTTGTAAGATTCTGTTGTAATTTTACAAAAAACTACAATGATGAAGATATGAAGCGATTTTTTTTAAAGCTTATTGTATTTCTATTTTCTTAAACTGTTGTAGTTTCGTTATTTTAATATTTAATTACTTGCAACATTTAGTAAAGATAACCAAAAGTTTTTGTAAAGGTCATGCTCATAAAATAATAAAATTATGACATACTAACAAACAATGATTAAAAAAACAAACAGTAGGTACAACAAAAGCATTGCTGTTACACATTTTAATTGGCGTGAGACTGTGCCTTGCTTGTGACACTAATTTTGTCGTTAAAAACAAAACAAAATTAGTGTCACGTAGCCATTGACTAGAATGTATATTACCTTAGTAAAAATTGCCATAGATTTTAATTTTTATTTATTTTAAAAGTATTTATAAGAAAATAAGGCTAAACATATATTTCAAACGTAAGGTTTTTGTTGCTCCTTATGAAGTGTACATTTTTTTCTTTAATCAAAAAGAATCTAGTATCAAGACCGAAGTCTAGATATTATGGTTTAAGTAACTTTGTATTAGGTAAGAAATTGTGATAATTCAAATATTTTTCCTTCAACTCGGAATTGAACCCACTACCAATCGCACTTACAGTCAGACACTCGACAACAATGACCTTAAACATTTTCTTTCTTTATAAAAATCATATTTAATAACCATTTCTCAGTGACCAAAACCGGCTGATATAACTAGATCATAAAGTAAACAAAGTAAAGATGTCAAATGTAATAAGATTCTAAGATTCACCTGGATAACTGAAATGAGGACGAAATAAGAAACGCAGATTCATAAAGTATTGCGTTTCAAACTCAGTTTGTTGAATATGATTGGACTCAATAAGTGTTGTATTACCTGGCCGACTTACCTTAGAACAATATGCAACATAAAAATGATATATACGTTATTTCTATATTATAAAAGAATTATTATAACTTTCATTAAAATACTTTTAATACATTAATATAACAATATTTTGGATAATTTAATTAGAAAATGAGAAATTCTGCGAACTATATGGAAAACACATAATTCAATTTGATAATACAAGGCACTTCTATAGCATTTAATTCTTAACAATATAGTATAGAAGTCATGATGATACGCAATATAATACAACTAGGACTACTTCTATATGGACGTGTTATGCGTACCACTTAAATGCTTATGCTATACCTATACAATATTGTATTGACAGGCACGTAGTGGTATTTATGGTAGATCTACGTATTAATTATATAATTGATGCATCTAGTTATGAAAATTGCGCATTATTGTTGTGGAGTATCTGTGGAGTTTAAATGTTAAATATTATTTCTATTTCTTTTGCAATTATCAAATAGGATTGCTAACACTTCTTCGCATCTAGTAATTAGTACTGAAAAAGCTATAAAAATAAAGCTAATCAATTTAAAAAAATATTAATAATAAAAAATAAACTAAGTTATAATTATTATTTAAATATGATTTATACAAATTATTATATTATAAATTAATAAATAAATCTAACTGCTTCTTCGCCCCGTAAACAGTTAAAATAAAGAATAAGTAAATAAAAAAATATGATTAACTAGTTTACAATAACAACATATAACTGTCAAAGAAAACCAGACGACATTGTCGAAGTAGACTGACACATATTTCGTTTCCCGCCAATCGACAATACGCGCCGTTATGGCGGCCATTGTTTTTGTTTTTTTTTCTCACCAAGTTTGGCGACAGCATGTGCGTAAGTTTACATAGAGAATAAAAGACGACACAGAGGGGCACCGTGTTAAAAGTCTATTTAACGCAAATATAATTACATTATTTACTTTGGGGATTTCTTGTTTAGTATAGACAATATATGAGATTTATAAAAAAATACATTTGTATAAGTGCTTTAATTAATTATTCATAAATGTCAATAAATGGTAAAATGGTAAAAGTTAGATAGTAACTTAAATAACCAAAATTATAAATATCCAAAATGTTAAACTTTAACTAAAATATTTAAAATTTAGATTAAATCTACTTGTCGTGAATAAAACTAGGTCTAGGGACTAGATCCAGTCACCCTCAGTTCTTCACTTTCTGTCCGAAGTCGAAATGTGTGTTGAACAACGAAACTCACTACCGCAATTTATCCACGAGAGGGGAAATAATTTAAATAATGAAAATATAATCATTCTCCTAAAGGAATTGAACCCACAACCAATCGCGATTACAATCAGACAGTCCCACTGCGGCACTACATCCAGTGTTTTTTTACTTCAACCATTCAACATAACATCTAGGACGAATTGTTCTTGAGCATTCATTTTTTCACACGACATAGCGATTATAATGACGAATTGATTGGGCGAACATTCGCAACGGGGACACTTTGCAAGTGGGTGTGGGTTAATGATTTGGAGGACTGTAATGATCAAGACCGTTGCTTTTGACCCAGTTAGCGTGTATCCAAGTATTTATTCGAGGATTAATTGGTACAAAGGAATTACTAAACTTTCACGCTGCTATACATTTCAATGGAATTTGAAACTTTAAATGTTATTTATCGAATATTAATTGCTTGTCTGTATCCGCTTCTAACACTTTGTTAAAGTTTATTTGATGGATATTATTAATAGATTTTGTAGTTTCGCAGTTTACAAGCTCAATTTCTTTGTAATACATAATTAAGTTATTTATAGTAGAGCTAACTAGATAGATAGATAACAGAATCATAATTAGATTAACATTACTACTTTACAATGCTTTTTTGATAATTAAAAAAAAACAGTCTTACGCTTCCTGCGTAGTCTGAAAGAACCTACTGTCAAAACATTTCGTTTTCTTTTTGGAATTTAAGTAAGTAGAAGCATTATAAGTAAAGTACCCAACAATTAGTCTTTAACGGGAACAAAACATAATTGCATTACAAGAGATGACTCCATAAGGCGAGACGGCTAAATCTAAAGAACAATAATATTTGCAGAAGCTCACAATATGAGAGCAATAAGCGAGAAAGGATACGCTTAGCTTATTAGTCACACATCATAAATTAAACTTAATTAGTTAAACATAACTGTATTATTTTCCGCTTAATGTGTCAGTAATAATGTACAGTTGAAACATATAACGGTGTTGTTTTTTGTTAAACAAAGAGTTTGTAAAATATTTAATACATTGATACATTCAACTATAAAACAATATAAAATTGTTTAAAACGATGTGAAAGTTACTTTTACAATTGACGTTTATCTGTTTATCTCACAAAAAACACGGCATTGCAGAATATAATAAAACCTTATAGATATTGGTGCCGTCAGTCTGAATGCCAGCGTGATAGTTGTAGGTTCGATTCTAACTGGAGGGGAATGATTATGTAGTATTTTCATGTCTCTGTTCTAGTATCTAAAGGAACACTGAACAGGCAATATTCCGGTTTCGGGCGAAAAGTAGGGATCAGAGGTTCACGACACTAAGGTCTCCCACTCTCTCTCTCTGACTATCCTGCTGTGCGGGAAAGATATACGTGAAGTTATTTATAAATATTGCTTTCTGCAATTCAATTAAGGCAATACAAAAATAAATGCTATATAAAAATATGAAATAGCTTTGATATATAAAAATATCAGCATTATTAAAAACTTAAAATTTTCACAAATAAAAAACTTAAAATTTTCACAAATAAAATCTAATTATTGTATAACGAAACGCCCCGTACAAGGACAGAGTCGGCAGAGCTTGTTTGATAAAAAATATATTTAAATAAGTTATTTTGTAATAAATGAAGTACATATTTAAAGCAATATTTAAAATAATACATAGTTTTGGTTTTTTGCAATGTTTTGTATCATTGCTAGTTAGCTAGATTTGTATAACAATTATATGCGCTGCTACAACCCAGTTAACATGAGCGATAATTTCAAGTATTTCAGTTACCTACGTTATAAGAGCCAACATTTTTAATTAATTAAATACACGTTTACAATAACCGCGCTTCCTGCATTTAAACCGAAACTTAGTAAAATATCTATCTTGTCTTCAATATAGGTCATTGGAATAATTGAATGTATTTGGGGACAAAATTCAAGGCATTTGATGCTCGGAGCTCAGCGGAGGCAACTACATTTTAAGATTTACCTAGAATCTAGTAGTCGATGGTAGTAGAAAGAACTTATATAGCACCATTCCCCATTGGGATTTGAATGCACAACCAACTTCTACGGCTTCTCAATTACCCTCACATTCATAAAGCATAACCAACATTCTATAAAATGATACATAACGGCACATTATAATAGCTACATATATATAAAACGATATTATATTATATATTAGTTGCGCATTAGCGTCCATTAGTGGCCGAGACAATCTGACTCATATAGCTCAGAACAAGTTGTCTGTAATTCTTCCGCACTTGCATTTCCAAAGGCAGTTGTCATTATAATGTCTTACACTTAAACGAGTTTAAATGACTAATGCTGGGGAACGCTAAGTATAGTTTTTACTTTCCACGTAATTTAATTGAAGACAAATTATGCAATTCCAGGAAGGACATCAGTAAAAGGAAAGGTTCAACGTAATAGAGGATATCCTCTTATTATATTGTAATTTACTTAAGGTTGTCAATTTTATATTTATTATTATTTATCTTAACGTCAGTCCGGATGTGAATACAAGTTTTATCATTTGTAATAAAACCTGTGATAATTAACACGTTTTATTATATACCTTTACTAATTTAAGCAAATCTTAAAATGATATAAACTTACTTCCGATATATACATATGATCCGATTTACAAACCATAACTCGAATCTGATTTAGGAACCTGACGACAATATAATATTTTCATAGCAACCTAGTATCATTTTTAAGATAACATTATAGGTTGCTGTAGGAATATCTAAATCTCCTATTCTGGTTACAAAAAATTAGTGTCCGACCGAAACTGAATTTTCTGCCGAAACAGAAACCGAAACCGAACCTTCGGTTCTGACTTCAGTTTCGGCCGAAACCGAAACCGAAACCGAAACTGCTGATGACGTCATAAAATTTGTATAATAAGTAAAAAAATGTACATTTTTTACGATTTAAAAATGAAATGTGCAATTGAATTATTGTGATTAAGTTGATTTTATTATATTATGATTTTTTTCATTTTAATTCATTATATGTACATTTTTAAAGCTTCACGACCAGTTTTGCCGCATAGCGAATAGTCGGAGAGAGCCTAGTGCTAAGACACTTCGTTCGTCACTTTCTGCCTGAAATGGAGACGGTGCGTGTTGAATAGTGGAACTCAACGCTTTGTCTCAAGTGGGAGTGCGGAGAAATGAAACAATCGTTCTCCCAAGTGGGGATTGAAAACACCACCATCACGTTAACAGTTAGAAGCTGTCCCACGCTGCGCCACGAAGGCCTATAAACACGATTGGTTGTAGTATTTTTCAAGTTCGCTATTGGCTAGGGTTTATATCTTTTTACATTCGCCGGTTTGGTAGTAGTATTTTTTTAATTGATTAAAGGGGGGGCAAACAGATGGGGATGGTAGGAATAGGGAAAGAGCTGGCTTACATGCCATCGAACCGGAACACATCACCAGATGTT
Organism: Dryas iulia moderata; assembly: GCA_019049465.1. NCBI lineage: Eukaryota > Metazoa > Arthropoda > Insecta > Lepidoptera > Nymphalidae > Dryas > Dryas iulia. The sequence goes on from CM032438.1 coordinate 5,320,539, forward strand.
TGGTGGTTCGTCTTTGACATGATACGCCGCGAGCCAGTTGGAGAGCGCATCTCCTACCACCAAGCTACTGGGCTACCTGCCTTTTACGGGACGCTGCCCAGCGACGGAGGGGATTTGTATTCTAACACGTCCCCCCACGGGTAAAAAGTAGTAGTTTAAGTTTTACTTAATAAACTTTTCTATTGTCTTCACGTTATTGTCTTCACCAGATTATCATCATGTAGAATTACAATGTCTACAGGAACAACACGGCGCAATAAAAGGGTTTATTAATACTATATCAGATGAGTTGTCTTGAACTGTGATAATAGACCAATCCCCCAAAATGCAAGGCACAGATATTTTCAGGACCGGGAATAATACTTTGCCTTTGTCCCCTAATTCCATGTCCCGAAATGCCGTATCCAAGACTATTTTTTAATATCTATAATCTAATCTAATCTATAAGCTAGTTGTTTGTGTCTATTCAAAGGACTCGCAACCACTATCACGTCAAAAATTAACCGCCAAACATCTGAAGATGTGTTCCGGTTCATGTCATTGAACACATCCTTCTCCTTTCTTCATTTTCAAGGTCGGTAATTCTTCCACAACTCCTCTAATGTTGTAGATGTCCATGAGCGACGATAAACGATTACCATCAGACAGTCCTTCTGTTAGTTTGCCCCCTTTTAGAATGTTTTTTTTTGGAAATAATAAAAAAGTAGTAAGTACTAGAGACCTACGCCAGTTCTCTTTGCCCAAGGCTCCTAGCGATTTACATAAAGGCTTTTCGAGCTGTAGCCCAGGGACCTGTGGGCTATCAGTCCCGAAGACCCTCAGTCTCCATTTAAGACTGGCAACACTTGGTAAATATATATTTTTTTACGAAAATGAAAACCGTTTATTTAACTGGGCATTTCTTGCAGGGAAATTTAGGTGCTAATTTATGATAAGATTTACATTAGATATATATTTATATTAACTTATACTATGTTACATTTATAAAGAAAACGGTTATATTTAAATAATAATTAATAAGGCAAGCCTCCAATATAGTATATTTACCGGGCTATTGCCCGGGGTTCACAAAATTCATAGGTATTCGACCCCTGAAAGGAGCCACACTTACGCGAACAGACACACAGTTTCCTTACAGGCTAACAGGGATAGTTCATTTAATCTATCGTCAGCAGTTCATTCAGTATTCTCATCATTAATTTATAATTTATATATTAAAATCGTTTACTATATCTTAAGATTAGGTTCACAGGCTATCAAAACACTCAAAAGTATCTAAACGACGTAAAAATTCATGAGTAGGTACACATGTGTGAGTAGTTTCGGCATTGCCGAAGGTTCGGCAGCTTTTTTGCCGAAACCGAAACTACGGCCGAAACTACATTTTCTTGCCGAAACCGAAACCGAAACCGAACCTTCGGTCGGACACTACAAAAAATGCAATAGTCTATTTCTCCCTAGTTTAGTAAAAACTCTCACTACTCAACCAAGCACAAAGAAACTACTATTATATGTAATATCAAATCAATAGAACAATTTCATATTAAAAACAACCAACCCAATAATAATTATAAAACAAAACCGCCGTAATCCAATTATTACGCGTAAAATGATACGCATATGCAAACCGCTGATTTACCAATTAATAACACGTAACATCGCAAACAAAATGGTAAAGATAAACAAAATCAGTATACACATACACATAACTTGATCAACATGCTTTATCATTAACGCCAAGGTTTTCAAAGCCAGGCGAGTCCACCAAGGCCGTAAAGTGAAGTAAAGTAAACCATTTCCGGAAGTACAAAAGTAGTCAATCATATAATGAATCACGCTTGACGATGCATGCTCAAGAGAACGTGGTTTATCTACGAAACATGCGGTGCGGTGCACCTAATCATTGCGGCGTTATCGGCATTCTCTGAAATTCGATCCGTGAGATAAATATTAGGAAATGTAGATTAAAGTGGGTGACGTGGAACATATACACATTATGATGTTATTAAATAAATATGCAGTGCCTATACAGTTAGTATGATTTTTTTGTATATCCTGAAGTAGAGAATTATTTGAAGAGAAGAAAAAATCTAGTGTCTCACACTCCATTCTTTGCCTTTCACGCTTTCCTTTGTCTTTGCCCGCCCGAATCGGGACATTGCGTGTTAAGTAGCGGAAGTAAACGCCGCACTTTTTACTTTATATACCAGAGTGAAGAAATGCGAGTGGGAATCGATCCTACAACCATCGCGGTTACAGTCAGATGTTGCTCAACTATACCACGACAGCCTGTATTTACGTATAAGGTTGATGACATTTTTTCTTATACACAAGAGCGACTTTTTAACTAGATTGTGATAACATTCATATTAAAAATAAAAGAATGATAATATCTATCTGGCTTCGAACCTATAATCATCAAACGCATATCATACATCCAAACTGTGCCACAGAACCATTTGTCTGATATTACTTATCTGATTAAATAAGTTTCCAACCTCATTACATATGTCTTTGTAACAATTCCATATTACGTCTAATGTAATGAAATGTAAGGTATCTTGTACATATTTGTTCTTTTGCATTGAGGGCATCACGCTAGTTTGAGATAAGATAACAAATATCTATCTCTTTTTAATAATGTTATTGTTCAACGTAAATGCATGTTACTCGTTTGATTGATAAGGGATTTTAATATTTGAAATTTTCACTAATACGTTTTGGAGAAAGTGAGGTGGCTTTCTTATATTGTTTATTGATAGAATTCTGTTAAGATGAAATACATAAATTAACGTGTAAATTAGAATTTTTATATTCATAAGCGAAGTATAATGCTTTTTTCTTTAAACAAAGTGCAATGTTGGTAAAACATAATAAAAAGTAATTTCTTTGTATAAGCAGAAGGGTTAACTGCAATGATATTCTGGTCATTTGCATACCATTAAAAGACATTTTTGAATTTAAATTATTAAATATATTATATAAGTACAACTAAATGAAATATTATTCGTTTCTAAATATCCTGTATATTATAGCTTGTTATAGTCAGAGATACATAATATATATTAAAACTGATCATAGATAAATATCAGACTAAATAAAGTCAAGACTTTTCTATACTTAGTTTTTAATGCTTATGTGAGTTTCCATCCATAGAAACCGTTACGGATCGGTAATCGTCTGGAAAACTGGCATTTTTATTGTTAAACAAGCGCTCTTGTGCAGTTCTGCTTTTTAAATATTGTATTGCATCTGATTAAACTAATCTGATGTAACCTAATCTAGTGTACATGTTCTAACAAGTCCAGCATTATAAGTTATAATTCAAATCAAAACGAGTAGTTTGAACGAAGAACATTTTGTAAGTCTTCTATTACACAATCACAATCTTTACATCTAAATCGTTCCGATGCTAATTGCTTAAAGACAAAGAAACAGCTGGATACACTAGACTGAAATCAGAAAGATGAAATTCGGCACTGTACGGAACACTTCCTTGTAGTTAATAAGTACAAATTGAGAAAGACTTTTTTAGCTTCACACTTCCACTTTTTTAGCAAAGAGACCGACAGATCCTAGTGTCAAGACACCCGGTTCTTCATTCTCCGCCCGAATCCGAGACATTACGTGCTGAGTAGCGAAAACCAACACCGCACTTTCTCTTGACACCAAAGTGGAGATTTTTTTTAATAACTTCATAGCAAGGCAGGCAAAGTGACCTAGTGGTGAGACACTCCGTTCCCCGCTTTCCGCCGAATTCGCGGGCATTGCATGTTAAGTTGCGGAACTTATGGCCGCGCTTTGCCTCGACACCAGAGCGAAAAAAATGAATATAATTTAAATACAATTATTCCCCTGAGTGGGAATCCAACCCATAACCATTGTCGGTGTCGCACCACGATAGCCAATTGAGTAAATATGTTAAAGAAAAAAATAATCCTCATTAAGAAATATCAATAGTTGACAGTATAAACTGCTTAATTAACATATTAATTATTCATTACAAATATTTGCAGTACTTTATATAAGTAGGTTACGCCTGCGACTGTAACTGTGTGGGAAGAGATCTATCACTTGATATAATAACGATAAATCATGTAGAAAAATAAACAAAAAACTGAATTTCTTTAATAAATTATAAAATTTTGTATAAATAAATTATATTTCTAATTTTATTTAAGCATTTAAAGCCATCATGGCGCAGTGTGATAACGTCGGACTATAACCACGATGGTTGCCGGTTCGATTCCTACTTGGGAAAGTGATTAAATATTATTTTCATTTCTCCACTTTGGTGCTAAACAAAGCGCGGCGTTGAGTTCCACCACTAAACACGCAATGTCTTGTGACATTTTGGGGCGGAAAATACAAAAGAAAATTTCTTTAACAATTTCGTATTAATACAATTTATATTAATCTAATTTTAATCTTAACCAAAACACTAAAGCTAGCAACATTAAATATTTAATGATATTAAAATATTCTGTTTGCATTATGTCAAGATTAGCCGTTTGTTAGGCATATTGGACGACCTTGTTTTAAGTTTCTTCAATTTTTGCACCTTTCATATATCTCTTATATTTTATTAAATAAAATATTAACAGAGAAACAAGCTCAATTCTCTTTCTTGTCCAAGTAATATTGCAGCATTTATTTATTAAAGCTAGGAAAATTAATAAAATTAAAATATAAAAGTTTATTCAAATAAAATATGATACAATAACCAATAACCATAGTCACTAACTGTTAAGTCGCAACTTTACTTAGACGGCATATTTTTACTTAAAGATTAAAATTCACATAGGGGCATAGTGGCTACATGCATATATTACAACCACATAAGGTAGTCTCAAGTTCAAGGATACAAGTGTGTTCTCGCGTGCACTACACATTAACAGCCCACATGCTCGTAAAAGATAAAAAAAATAAAATTTCACTTTACATGGGAAAATGTGAAAGTTTCAACGTAACAATGAATTCCTTTATACGTTTAAAATACATTTTTATATATATTTTTTTATAATTTAAAGTGTTTTGTAAAAAAATGAAATTATTATTTCTTTACATTAACAGTTTCATGTTTCGTGTATGGGTAGAAGTCTAGTTGTTTTGATTATCTTTACTTCTATTCTACTTCTATTTTAAATAAACGACTACAACAAACTACTACATCTCAATACCAGAATATTTTTGACGAGACTAATTCTAACGATATTACCATACCAGTGCAAAAGAAAATAGGCACGAAAAATCTACAGATTTCTCTATCGATCGGACATTTATATTCGCCTAACGAAAATAATGTAACGACTATCACACATTTCGAATATATTTAAATTGAATGAAATGTAACTGTATATAATTAATATACAATTCATATTTCATTTTACATACAAAATATAATAAATTTAAATTATTATTTTTAACTTTATAAAATGAAACATATACCATAACAAATTTAATACACATTACACCAGCGACTCAAGACTAGAACGGAACTATTAGCTTTCCCTGAGATGAAATCATATTCCACAGCGTGAAAACTAGACGACGGACAATATTAACGCAAGATGCTTATAACTACGAGTATAAGATTTAAATTAGTTTAAAATAACAAGCGACGTTCCGTAACGCGCATGCTAGCTATTTTATCTGAGCTACCTGAAATGATTGTCATTTTTTTTCTGTTTGTTCTTGTGAAACTAGGTTTAGTCCTCGTATAATAATAGTCTGTGTATAGTTAATTATATGGATTAGTTAGTGGAAGTATTTCTTAGTATATCGTATAAGTACTTTATAGCTCAGAGGGGCTTTACTAAGTATTATTTGTCTACATCAGTTAATAAGAAAAGCGAAAAATATTATAAGTATCTATATCCTATATAAACATCATAAAATCGTTATAAAGCTCACAGGAATAAATGTATTAAAATGTGCCTTAATTTTATGAAAACAATCATGATTCACAATCATGTCTATGAACAATTATGCCTATAATTTCGCGTTATCCAACACAATGTAACTAACAAAAATATTTCTTAATATAGAGTTATTTCTACTAACATAACTTTAAATATAAATAAATATATCGCAAAAGACTATTTCATTAATTATTTTCATACAAAGATAAAAAAAAATGAAAGGTATAAACCGCCCACTTTCTATATCACAATGTGCGGATCATCTCGCGACATGCGTTTGCGCAAACCGGATACGTTGTGCGCCGGTTTTTTGAAAGTACCCACACAATATTGCACAGTAACGTTTCAAATTGTCGATCAGCTAGCGTTGGCGGATCTGTGGCCCATTTAATTCGTAGATTGACAGATAAATGACATTTTTATATAGTGACACACATGCATTCGTTTGCACAACAATGTGAATAGGTCGTAAATATGGGCATAGTATGAAATAAAATGTAAATAAATATATAAAATAAATTTTTATTTGGACATCTAACCCTATTATTAAGATATTTTGTTTACACGACAAATTTGTCAGATTAATCTTCCCATTAATCCGATTAAATTAATTTCATTTCACATCCTGGTATTGTAATCGGACTCTAAAGTCAAAATGATTATATAACAATACTATATTAGTATAGTAAAAAAAATAGTTTGCAGTCCTTTAAGATAGCTTCACGCTATATCCCGCACACAGCAGGGTAGGCAGAGGGAACCTAGTGTTAAGACACTCCGTTCCCCACTTTCCGCCGAATTCGGAGGCTTGCGTGTTAAGTGGCGGAACTTAACGCCGCGCTTTACCTCGACACCAGAGCGAAGAAAATGGAAATATAATTTCCACTCCTCGAGTGGGAATCGAACCCACAACCAGTCGTTTACAGTCACACGCTTGTGCCACTGGGCCACGACTGGCCAAGATACGAAAGCAGAAATAGTTCAATATAATTTCCTCCCATTAAATTACATAAAAAAATACAATAAAACATAATAATACTTACTTATTAAAAGAATAAAAAAAATAAAACTATTTAAAAGTGTGCAAGTGTCAATTAAACACTCGAAAGAGTTCTTACTTGGAACTGGTTTCGACGTGGCAACAATTAGGACTTCCTGTGTACAAGGCTCCTGGGCGTGCGCACGCCCACCATCTTCTGTTTAATCGCGTTCCATAATTTACTAGCATGTGGGTATTTATTTCCATTTATGTATGAAGCTATTATCAGAGTTATTTGTATGTATATTGTTGCAAAACAACTATCGTTTTATTGTAACTTAGTTAACATTTAAATTAAATATTATTTAAAGTGATCTTAGTCAACTTACAATATTCGTATTCATAAAACGAAATAATGAAGTATTAAAAAAATAATATTTTTTCACCAGCTTTTTACGATATAGTAGGGTCAGTCAGAGCGTAGCTAGTGTGAAAAATATCATCGTTCCCAACCTTTGGCTTAAAACTCGCTTATAGATATCCCAGAGGAAAAACTAAAATAATTTAATTATTATTATTCAGTTGGGTGAGAATCGAACCCATGACCATTGCGTTTAAAAACAAACAATTCTATTGCACCATGATGGCCTTGATGGCAACAATTAATATTTATACAATAATTTCTGAGGATTTTTAATTAAGATTCGTTTGATTAGAGCCCACGCTGAGATTACAGCGGTGATATCAAAATATTGGGTTTGCATATACACACCCGGACATAAAGCACTAAAATAATTTAAAATACCTATAAAAAAATCACCCTATTAACAAATATAATTATTTTTAAGTATTGTAACAAATACTAATTGTTTTCAACAAATCAAAATTGAATGGTGGTCATTGAGTTATTGTTCTGTCAGCAGCTGCGCCTACGGCTCGGCACATGAATTTATTATCAAAGTATGTGTTATACTTTGCTCAACAAAACGTTGGTAACAATTCTTTGTTTGATGAACAAACAGTATTTGTACAATTTCATTACGTAAAATATACTTTAAAATGAGTTTTTTGAAACAATATTTTAGTTTTTTTAGCTTTGCGCTGTATCCCGCACACAGCAGGGTAGGCAGAGCAAACCTAGTGTTAAGACACTCCGATCCCCATTTTTTGCCAATTTGGAGTTGCATTGCGTGTTAACTGGCAGAACTTAACCCCACGCTTTGCCTCGATACCAGGACGAGGAATGGACGACTCCTCGAGTGGGATCAAACACACAACCAGTTGCTTTACAGTCACACTTTGTGCCACTGCGCCACGACTGGCCACTAATACCTAAAATATCCATTTAGTTTATTAGATATTTATATTTTGTTTCTTATACCGGCAAATGAAAAAATATATATATAATAGCATTCGAATATTAAGACCTGTCTTAACCTTATACGAAATAATTATGTTGTATACTATAAACATTTTTACCCAATACAGATAAAAAAGTTGTACAACTACTAGCCAGGTGGGGAACACCAAGCTAGAATTCATTCTCAACAACTTTAGGCTTGAATACTAATTATTTATTTTTTCTGAAGTACACATTCATGTGAATGGAAATCATTCATTAAGTAAAATCATTGATTCTATTATATAAATATATTATCGTACAATAGCATATTTAGCACCCCTCGTAAAATTATGTTTTATTATTCGTTGTAGTCTAGAGATCGACGTGACGAAGTGATTATTTCCTTGTCAGACGATAAATTTTTACGTCTTTGTTTTTTCTACACGGTGTTTCCGATTTCCATATTATTCATGAGTCGACCTTCCGTGTTGACGCCAAGGGCGAGAAAATCTATCTTTTAAACACATCTTTTAGGAAGTGAAAGTGACACTTTGAGCTTGTTATAAATATAATGCAAGCCTTTCGTCTTTATACAGTGGCCTCAATTTTTATATAAATAAAATGTAAAAGGCATTTTATCAAACGTTTATTTTAAATTTATCACTTTAAAATGTATATTTCAACTAGGGTATATAATTTATTTATTTATTTATTTATTTATTTATTTAGGAAGCCAACACGGTGTACAGAGTTGTTCTCTTATGTACATTAATACATTTTTATGGTCTTAAGGTACACCATACACCACTCTTATAGGCTAACTCAGCATGCAATTTATAAAAAAACAAGTTGTTCCAATATTCACTTGAGTATAATGAGAACTTAGTGTCAAAACACTCAGTTGAGTTGATGACTCACCATTCAATTGAGTATAATGAGAACTTAGTGTCAAAACACTCAGTTTTATATTTTTCGCCTGAATTCAGGACATCGTTTGTTCAGTGGCAGATGTCAATGCCGCGCTTTATATTACCAGAGTGGGAAAACGAATATATAACAATAAGTTAAGTATAAATATTCCATTCTAAACTCTTCATATTATTTCAATATAGAAAAATAAACGTTCATAAAGCTGAATAACACGATGAACAAATTAATATGTTATTATTAGACCTAATATTGTATCAACAGACGTTAGATGTACCAGAGATAGATCGATCTAAAAGCAATATAGAACCGGTCATTCTCCGAACATAAAATTTCTTTAGTTCATTCACCGGGAAGCATTAAACTCAATTGGTATGCTTGGCGTGATGAAAAATGCTATAAAATATCCGTATGACTTAAATGCTTAATATGTATTTTAATAAAAAATAAAATAATTATAGAAGCGTGGCTGGAATTTAACCCATTTTTTTCTGTGAAGCTAGAAAACTTCCCCACAACGAAGACAGAGAAAACATAGTGTCAAGACATTCCGTTCTCTGCTATACGCCAAAAACCGAGATTTCATCTGTTTAGTGGCAAAGTGGAAAAATGACAATAACTTAAATATCCGCCAGTTAGAATCGAACTTACAACCAATCGCATTTACAGCCGGACGCCGTTCCACTGCTCCACAAAGGCCTCATTTAACCAAATGATTATTAGCAAATAGAAAAGGCTGCACATCGCATTACAATATATTTATTCATTTAATAAAAAACAGTCTCAACAACCAACCCGCAACAAACAAAGACAAAACAGCTTAACACTATAAAAAAACAAACTTATACGAACTACCTAAGCCAAGCACATATAACTACGTATAAACGGTATTCAAAATGAATTGTCCTAGACGATAAAGCACTAATTGCACGTACGTACGTACGTACGTACATACATTTACAATTTTCATTCGCTCTAAAGTCTAAACAAAGAGTTCTTGAAAACGCCAGGTCTCGAGGATTTTGGTACAACTCCGACGACAGAGTGCAAGTCATGAGTTTATTTATCGGTTGTTGACTTTTACATTGAAGTACCAACGTAGCGGCTAAAAAATTAATTATTATTCTATAAAAACTACTTTATCTAAATGATCTATGCTTACAAGTTTAAATGTTATTCCTAGAATTTCATCGACCAATTTGAATATATATTTGTTAGGTAGAGACCAACGTGGCGCAGTGGGTCTGAATGTATATGATGTGGTTGTGGGTTCGATTTCCACGTAAGGGAATAACTGTAAATAATTTTCATTTCTCCTTTATGGTTAACAAGACAAAATGCGGCGTCGAGTTAGACTTATTGTCTCTATTTTCCAACGGAAAGTGGAGAACGGAGAGTTTTGAGGTTCTCTCTGACTATTCTGCTATGAAAATGAAAAAGGCGTAAAGCTGTTAAAGTAGAATAACTTTGTATTTTTATAAAATAGCGTTGATTTTATCTGATTTCTTATTACATTCGGTTTGTATTATTGTTAAATATTAATCAATTATTCATTATAAGTTTAAAAGCGACTACAAAAAAACTGGTTAAAATGTAATTTCCGCTTCTCACGATTCTAGAATTATAAATGAAGGCAATTTCCCTCATTAACATAAATAAATAATTGTTCTGTGTGCCATATTTATTACGATTGCGGTGATATTAGAAAATGAACAGACGGATTTGAATAAAATTAGGCATTACAGTTTCAAATAATAACTAATTAATACAATAGTAGTACACAAGAAGAAGAGTTAAAATCATGCGTGTAGAAGTACCATAGAATTTCCAATATACACTTTGTAGTAATTTCGCGGCATTTATTTCGGGTGAAAAGTAGAGAACGGAGGGAGAGATGACGCAAGCATAATCTATATTTTTTCTTAATAAACAAATATAAATTAATTACAGCACCTACTTGTGTTTGTAGTTATTAATATATTTCTTTGATATACATAAATTAATATATGTTCAAAACATTAACTGAACCAATAGACAATATAAGGACATCTTGTCATAATAACATCAAATGTTAACATAAAAAAAGTACGGTAAAATATAAAAAACGGCGCCTAAACGATTGTAATCAATTAAAATTCTTATAGCTATCTGCATCATAGATCTAACCACATCAAGATATTGTTTAATAGGACACATAGCGACCTATATTACAATTAGTAGAATTGTGTCAAATATCTCAAGGCAGATGGGCTGATGTCACGATGGTGTACTTCATATGGTGACATAAAGGACGTGAATTATTTAGTTAAATAAGAAAATATATGGGTATCGGCATAAAAGCGGAGTAATTCAGCTCTAAATTCTTTCTATTTTTCTCGTCATATATGAAAAATGGCGGGAATCGAGTTCTATATTATTATTATTTCTCCGCTCTAGTACCAAATTTTTTTGATTTAGGTGGAAAGTGGAAAACGGAGTGACTTGACAATTAGTTCTCTCTGACTGATGGACCCTGTTAATCAGAAAATAAAGTAATATAGTTATTTTTTGCATAAAAAATAGGTCAATATCACAAAATTAAATAAAATAATACTATCTAATATCAGCATAATCTTAGCAAAGCAATGATAAATTATCATCAATTGATTATGTTAGATAGAGAAAACCTATATTCTATATTGGAGTTAGCCTCATACAATACAAGACGTCTTCATTTACACCTGGATGGGTTATGCACATGAGATGTTCAACAAGCCCGCTATTGTTTGTGAAAATCTACTTGCGGTTATGAAAGTAGTATGGTGGAAACAGAATCCTTGCCGCAAGATTTCTAACTGCGAATTGAGATACGCAAGTGAAAGGTTATATGTAAAAAAATAATTTCAACAAATTTTTGTTACAAAATTGAAACATTATGTCATTATTTATCTATATTTTTTATAGAAAGCTGTGGATTTTAATGTTATATGTTGTGCATATTTTATTTTGATATAAATACCAACCCTTTATAATATATACCAACACTTTGTTTTAAAAGTCTATAAAGCTTTAATAATTTATAATTATACCTATACCTACTGCAAATCTCATTTTGTTTGTTATTACCAATATACATATAATTAATTTGCAAAATTACAAAGGTTATTAAATAATATGATAGACAATAAGCTGAAAATTTTATACCGTAACTGACATATTTAATTATGCTGTATCCCACATATTTTGGTATGTATGATAAACATTTTTACATTTACAATGGAAAAAATTATGAGAACTAAAAATCACTTCGTCAATTTATTTTTTAAGTAATATTACGTTTAGGATTATACGCGGAACTAAAATTTATGAAATTTATTTTGTACCACGAAATTGCTTTTTGTATGGTCGAGAGCTTTCATGTTACGAAGTGCAGCATAAAGGATCATCACAACTAATGAAGTAAAAGATGATAAAGCATCATTGTCATATTCAAGCACTTTCCTCAGTGTTGTAAGTAAAAAAAAATGTAGTTAGCTATTTTTAATAGTTAGCATAATGAGATAGTGTAGTAAGTGTGCACATTGAGAGGCAAAAATCATCGCCGCGCTTTGTCTTATAGGTACCAGAATCAAGAAAATCAAAATAATAATTAATTATTCCCCCGAATGGGACTCGAATCCACAACTATCGTGTTTACAGTCAGTCGTCGGTCTCAACTGTACCATTAACGTTAATAAACATAAAATATACCATCTAAAAAATATAATTAAATAAAATAACGAGCTTTAATTAAGTTAAAAGAAAGCTCAGTTATTAAAGCGTCATTAGAGACAAAACGGGTCGCATTGAATAGTTGGAAACAGCGTCTCTTTTCAAATGGTTAACTACCGAGGGGACTTCTTGCAATAAGGTCAATTTGCGACCTTTAAAAGCTTTTTCAAAATTAGAACCGTATAAAGGTGTTCATTGAACTGTTGAAAATTGAATGGGTATTTGAATGAGTGATAAATCAGCATAGTGACAGATAAATATAAACAATTGTTTAAAATTAATGGTTGAAAGGTCTCATGTGGAAAGTGTAAGAATATGTAAGAATGATCAGACTAGGTTCTCCCTTCTCTAATTATCTTATATATCATATAGTGGAGTAAAATGATATAAAACTAACAAAATTAAGTATCAAAAAGAAACTAAATGCAGCAGTAAAAATATTTTCTCGGTTTGGTCATCGAGCAAGTTTGTAAATTTACAAGCAAATCGGACGGCAAGAAGTAGATAAAAAAAGCGTTTTTAGATTTACTTACATTTAAAAATAAAAGTGAAGCTAATTTAGGCGTGGTAAATATAAGTTAAAACGAGCTACACAGCTATAGCTGTTTCCCCATATTATAACTCGTTGGGATGGATGTGTGAAAAATAAAGTAACCTATGCTTAACTCAGGATTATCAATCATATTTATTATTAAATTCATTACAATCAGTAAAGCGGTTTAAATACTTCACATTGTCGATCGACTTGGACAGAATATTTTTAATTTTTTTTTTATGGAATAAAGGAGGCAAACGAGCTGAAGGCCCACCTGGTGTTAAGTGGTTACCTTCGCCCATAGACATCCACAACATTCAAGTTGTGGATGCGTTGCCAGCCTTGGGAATGTAGGACAGAAGGAGGGAGGAAGGATGGGAATGGTGGGAATAGGGAGAGCTGGCTTACATGCCACCGAACCGGAACACATCATAAGATATTTGGCGGTTCGTCTTTGACATGATAGTGGTCGCGAGCCAGTCGGAGAACGAATCTCCTACCACCAAACTACTGGGTTACCCGCCTTTTACGGGACGCTACCCAGCGGCGGGGGGGAATTGTATTCTTACCCGTCCCCCACACACACATATTAAAGAATATTTTTAATTTCTTCTAAGTACAAGTATAATAACAAAAAGCTTTACTAAACATTGTTTGTATACTCTTAAATATCATTATTAGGTCATACAACTGACGTATTACAATGTATTCGCAAATTATATTATAGTTTATTCAGGGGGCGTAGAATTGGGCCGTTACTACTATTTCTGTCCGTCAAAATGTCACGCAATGGTTGCGCAAACGCACGTCTCTTGCGATACCTACTGTGAAGTGGAGCTCGTATTTAAAAAATAAGATAAAGGTGACTTATTAATAATACTTTATTTATAATACTATAGGTATATTAACGACATTATAATGGCCTGGTTCTAAAGTGACTTCAAAAGTGAAAACTTTATACGCTAACTAACTTTATAGGTCGTGGGTTTGAAGATAGACTCGTATTTTATAAGTTTTTTTTTCACGTTTTATCTCGCATAGCTACTTTCAGCCTTCTCCTGTGGCACCAGACCAAAGAAACGAAATTTAAAATAATCACTCTCTCAAGTGGGAATGGAATCATGCTGTTCCTCTGGGCCACAAGGGCCCCATATTATAAATTTATAATGAAAAATTCATTTCCTCTTTATAAGTTCGTTGTTAAGGTTCCATACTAAATACATAATGTCTCAAAAATAGAAACGGAGAACTAAAGAATAATTTAATAACTACAAAAAATATATTTAATATAAAATTTCTAAATTTCCCTTTTCAAATATTCTGACTAAAATGATGATAAGATCAGATCGTATATAATGGGATAACTGCGCTGAGTCTAGACAAAGTCAAGTGCGGGCATAGCTTGAGATTTAAAACCTAGATAAACACTTTATTACACTGCAAAATGTGGGCAGAGACCATGACCTTAAAATAGCTTAAAAAGTTGTATTCTTTTTACTTGAATGTGTGATAAGAACATTATTTTTTAAGTAATTATAGATTAACCATAATATTTTTAATCATTAAATACTTAAATTTGTAAAAAAAAATTTTTTTTTACCATAAAACCTGTTATCACCTGTTAACACCTGTTTAGAACTATTCTGTATATTGTTGCCATTGTGAAGATATATTTACCTGAAATAAAGAAAATGAATATTAATATAATATTTCACAATAGTAGTTTTTTATGTAAATAAAAAAAAATCCTAGTCATTAATAATTATTAGCTTTACGCTGTATCCCGCACACAGCAGGGTAGGCAGAGGGAACCTAGTGTTAAGACACTCCGTTCCCAACTTTCAGCCGAGAATTTTTTGACACAATATATGAAAAGTGTAAATCTAATTTGACTTAACGTAGAAATGCACGATATATATGTACTACAATGCAAATAACATTTTAAAATTAAATGCACTCGTACATGTGCATAATTATGAATGCATGCGTAAATACAAATTAAGGATAATTTTCACCATTAATGCAATAAATATGAGCATGTTATGATAAACATGTTATATTATATTTGAAGCCTGTGCGTTAATTTGGTTACGCTGAAAATTGATATTCAAAATTTATGTGTATTATTTATATAAACTTAATGAGCTAGTGAGACTGATTACCATTTAAAAATATTATTTAAATAACATAAGATAAACAAGAAATACAAAAAGAAAACAATATAGTGTTGTTATGATAGTGGCCAGTCATAGCCCAGTGGCACAAGCGTGTGACTGTAAACGACTGGTTGTGGGTTCGATGCACATTCGAGGAGTGGAAATTATATTTCCATTTTCTTCGTTCTGGTGTCGAGGTAAAGCGCGACGTTAAGTTCCGCCACTTAACACGCAAGCCTCCGAATTCGGCGGAAAGTGGGGAACGGATTGTCTTAACACTAGGTTCCCTCTGCCTACCCTGCTGTGTGCGGGATACAGCGTGAAGCTAATACAAAAAGAAAACAATATAGGTGTAAGACTTTAAATTCACATTCGTAGTACAAATCATTTAAAAACAAAATGTTAATTTCGTACTCAATATCAGCAAACACTACTAGTGTTTGGACAAACATATTAAAATATATTTGCCCAAGCTATTTTCACAGATTAGCGCTAAGTCAAATAAAACTACACCTTTTCGATTTCATTAATTAAGATTTCTGAATGAAACGCGAATTGTATTACATCATCTTTTTGTCGAATATTGCCGTTAAGAACACTGACTGCGTGCAAATGAACCTGACGTCCGTTTCCGATTGTATACGACGAATGCGCATACTTATAATTACACATATGGAAAGTGCCCGTCTATGTGATTTAAATATTTCTTTTTAATATTATATACATATACAAATTGTACCGAAATTATTTTTCTTTATTAACTATTATTCTAAATTTTGTTATTATAGGTAACTTAAAACTATGACGATTTTTATTAGAAAACACAAGTTTGACGTCTGATTATAAACGCTATTGTTTATAGTTTTGATGTTCACTGGAAGGAATTATTACATTTAAATCGTGGGGAACGGAGTGTCTTAACACTAGGTTCCCTCTGCCTACCCTGCTGTGTGCGGGATACAGCGTGAAGCTATAATAAAAAAAAACCCGCTCTAGTAACAAAACATGCTGTTAAGTTCCGCCCCTCGTCGTGCAATGTGTCAAAATTGGGAAAAAAGTGGATAGCCGAGTGTCTTACGTCTCCGTGACTACCCTGCTAATGTGGAAAAAACTGTAAAGCTTTTATACAATCAGTCCATCAGTGGGAATCGAACCAACATCCATCGCATTTACAGTCGGACGTTGTACCGCTGCACCACGAATATTGCAGAAGCTGGCTAATTGTTACAAAAGCAAGTTGATAAACAAATAAATAAATAAATAACTTTTATCAGAAGCTCATACCACACAGCTTACAAACAATTGATCAACGCTTGATTGATACTGACTGGTCGTGGAATACGATATCCGTTTAACATATGACGCATGTTTGATTGTTAATATATTTTAATGCATATCACGAAGATCCATACTATCTCCAATCGGGATTCGGTACCACACACACAATATACATGTATTATACGTATAATATAAGGTTTATCACAAACTATAAAAATTAACAAAATAATGAATCTTCAATAATAATACAGTTAGTAAATCAATTTATTATCATTTCTCCGCTTATATGGACTTAACCCGCAATTATATTCCGCTTCTTGACATGCAATATCACGAATTCGGCGAGTGGAGAACGGAGTGTCCTGTCACCTGTGACTAACCTTTATATGTATAAAATTTACAATGTTATAATAATTATTAGAATAACAATGACTATATATTCCTTTCAGCGTCAGGTATAATAAAAAAGTAACATATGACACTTCGTTTTCTCTGACTAACCCTGTATACGACAAAGACGTGAAGCTTTAATGTTTGTCAAATCAATATTGCATAACTCTAATCAATCTGCAATTCCAGATGCAATGTAACGTAAAGCATCTAAAATTTGTAGAGTAGAAATTCATTAAATTTAAATTCGCCGAAGTTCAAGGTTTGTTTTGAAAAGCTTCAAGTAATTAACAGGTACTTTTTATTTGATTATATGTATAAGAATTTTTAAAACTATTAGGTATAACTATTAAGGTCGTCGTGGCGCAGTATCCGCGTAACCGCGAAGGTTATGAATTCAATTCTGGCGCTAGGAAATTATTATATATTAATTTCATTTTTTCACTTTGTACCTAAGATAAAAGCGCGGCGTTAAGTCCCGCCACTTAACCCGCAATGTCTCAACTTTAAGCGACAAGTGAAAAACGAAGTGTCCTCATGGCACTAGGCTGTCTCTGGCTACCCTGCTGTGCTAAATGCTTATACTACCTATAATTTACAATGTTATTATAATTATTAAAAAAAATACTATATATTCCTTTCAGCGGGATTGCGCGAGTAGGTACAATAAAAAACTAACAAATCAATATTCTATATGTATATTCCGTTATACGAACCAGCAAGGCTACATGATTGAAGCAAATATTGCTTTTGGGAGTCGCCAATAAACAAACAATCGATTTTGTTTATTTAACCGACTGTGGTGGAGCCAAAAAAAGATGCCTAGATTATTATATTAGGGAATATGTTATTTTTTTCAATTTTGAAAAGAAGTGTTAGTTTTTAAAATAATATGGTTTAAATATGTATTCTTTTTAGAAGTAACTAGGGTGGCCATCCTTAAAATCAGTAAACCAGGGCAAGAAGAAACATGATGACTCCGGACTTTGGACGGAGTATTCCCTATGCTACTATACTACTTACTACTTTCAATACAATTTTAAGTACTCAAGAACAAAACAGAAAATGAAATGTTAAAGCACAATTATTAGTCTTCTTACATTTCTTAAAAAAAGAAAGCGAATGCGCGTGTCGAATAATTAGTAGAAAACTGCGCGTAATGTTAACCAAAACCAAATAATTAATCTATGATTACTACCCGTACTGCAAATAGAACCCCTTTCTAAATGCCTTCTAAACTAGGATAAACCCGGGGAAGCCCAGACGAATGGCAACCCTAACTTGACCTTATATAGGTAGGTACATATGTTTGACTATTCTCTATTATTGACATTGTGTTAATTAATACGACCACGAATAAACAAACAATTACGTACCTACATACAATACAAATATATTAATAAAAATCCATTTAAATAATTAAATAATATTAAAAATCCAAACAAAGCGGGGGAACACTATATATAGTTACATCAATCACATAATTCCGGCGATTGTCTCAAACCGGACGGAACTGGTAACGCGTTTATATTAAAAGTTCTTTGTGATCAACTTTCTTTGATGGTCTAAAACTCACATTAAATGTTTCTGATTTGTGGGCGGAGGTTTTGAAAGTTTGTCGGCATAAAAAATTTAATAGTTACATACATATAAATAAACCTACATACTTAACTACAGTCGCATTTCGATAAATTTTACTAAACGCCGACAAAACGTGTACGTTTATGTTACAATAAAATTAGTTTTAAACTTTAAAAGTAGATTATGATAAAATACGAGCCTAAATAAAGATAAACCACGTGAATGGTCTCCACGATTCATTTAATCAGAAACAGGTGCGCGTTGCAACATAGCTGACTAACTGTGACGGGGAATGGCTTTCTTACCTTACGACTTAACATTTTATTTTAGAAGTAATTATGAAGAAGACAATAAAATATTTAAACAATAAAATATTTAGGGGCCAGTCGTGGCGCAGTGGCATGAACGTGTGACTGTAAACGACTGGTTGTGGGTTCGATTCCCACTCGAGGAGTGGAAATTATATTTCCATTGTCTTCGCTCTGGTGGCGAGGTAAAGCGTGGCGTTAAGTTCCGCCACTTAACACGCAATGCCTCCGAATTCGGCGGAAAGTGGGGAACGGAGGGTCTTAGCACTAGGTTCCCTCTGCCTACCCTGCTGTGTGCGGGATACAGCGTGAAGCTATAAAAAAAAAAAAATTAAACTTAAATAGCTATTAAGTTACTGCATTTTAAGGTGCAATAACAACCGTCCTGTTATATCTTAAAGTAACCAGGTTAGATAACACTGTATATTTTACATGTTTAAGACAAATATTTATTTAAAACGGAAATCACACCTCCCATCTCCGTTATGCTATGTATTGATATACTCTGTCCCATAAATATTGCTATTCGTTATTTATATTAAAAAGAAATAACAGCTAAGAAAAAATATACAAATTAAGTAATAAAATTTTCTGGTCAAGAATATCCATTGAATTTATTTAACTTCAATTGCACCATCCTATTACGGTCAAATAAATAAATGCGCCTGCGATTATATCAAGATAGTATGAAACTATTACAAAAATAACACTTAAGAAATGAGCATTAGGACTATTTTAGTTTGAAGTATAGGAATTAATGATACTTTATGAATAGTCTGATTTGAAATGACAAAGAGCTGCAATCAATTGGTGGAAGCATCACTTGACCATTTCTGTTGTAATATCACAGAACAACTACGAGAATAGGCATTATATACAAACTTTGAAATGATTTTACATTTTTTCTTTATAAAACGTTTCTTATAAAACGAAAAAACTTAGCTTCGAGTAATATTCGAAGTACAACTATAAGACGTATTTTACGAGTATCTCTCAGCTTCGCTTGTTTAGACTACAAAAAACAATTTCTTATCGTTGTTGTATGAATTCTGAAAAATCCTCTCTTAGCCCCACTACTCTCTTCGAGGAACAATATATGGCAAAATTTGAGCCTTTTAGCCTAGTTCTTTCAACAGCGCACTGCCTGTCTCTCAGTATTGGTTTTTACATTAATTCTAATTAAGATATCAATCTGTTTGTCATGTAAACAAGTTTAGATATAAGTTAGGTATTTATGATCATGTAAAATTAAAAAAAATATTTAGCAGGGAATAATGTTAATAATATAATAGCTCTGCACTTAAAATTAATATGTAATTAAATAAGAGGAAAACTGTTGCTATAATTTTTGCAATTTTTTTTTAATGTGTTGTAATTAAGAAATACTGTTTCTTTTCGTAATACGAATTAAATAAATAATGATATGGTTGGTACTTCTATATTTGCCTACTCGTAGGTTCATACAACCAGCTATACATATAATGCCTTAATGTATTCTAAAAACATGAGTAAACCGTATATTACGAAATTAGCATAAAGAATAGGTTCGTCTCCTCTGGAATTATATTCTTGATATTATTTCGCCTTCAATTAAATTGCCTTTGAAACTTTAAAGCTATATGTGTGATATATTATTACAGAATTAATGATTCCATCCATATGCATCTGTTGCAGGTGTTTAAAGAAGCTCTAAAATGTTGTCAGACGACAAATATACGAATCCCAAGAAATGCATAAGTTTTTTGTATTATAAAAAAGCTATAGGCATTTTTTCAGCAAAGCTGTATAAAACTCATTTTTGGTAGTCGTAATTAAGTAATAATAATAGTAGTTATATAAAATTCATAAAACTTTGCATCAAGTATTTCTCTATCTTCCTAACCCTTATCATTCGTGGTAACCCTTATCAGTCCGAAAAATTTTTTTTAAATATTACGGTGAAAAAGATGATATTTCTCAGAACAAATATTTAAACAATATGGACACATATTCGTAATAACTATTAATTTTGATATATCGTACTAATATAAAATAACACTGCTAACATTTTTTGCAACGTTGCCGAGCACATAATTACGTTTTCTTAGATTTAGTTGGGACCTCGAATCATGACGCGATTCGTGACTGAACGGATGAAATAAACGTTATGCCCATTAAAATAGTGGTTTTCAATTATTCAGCCTTGGATGCAATTTTAATATTTAATACTAGTTGATTACTATATTTTTTGCTTAGGCAACTTTTGTTGAATACAATATATATAATGTACTTACTAGAGATTTCCTGAGTTAATTTGATTTACTTTACGCCAAAACTTTACTTTACCTTTGATTTGCTAAGAATATTAATTGAAATGATCAGAGCGCCAGACGCTTGGTTGCGTTTGTCTTTCATTTGCTTGCGTAATACGAACACGTAATATATTTACATTATTTCTATATTTATATCTATATTGCTACGCATCTTGTACCATATACCAACATCTTAGAATAAAGTTAATTTATCAACATAAATGATAACTTTGTGGCGTACGTTAACTTAATTATTGCCTAACTACTAACTATAACTGTTAACTTAAATATTTTGACTATTTTAATGACTATACGAGTGATGCATTTAATTTAAAATCTAAAAATATACAAATTTACTTGTATTATAATATAATTTCATTATGTAAAAATTAAAAAATAAAAAGGTTTAAACGGTTTGGTTACGCATTTACAGTGAAAGTTTATACTTCCACGACTTTATACGCAATGTCCACCAGGTGGCAATAGAATAAAATTATTCAAAAATAATAAAAAAAGAAAAGTTAATTAAATGTAATTCCATATTATCATTGATTTATCCATTACTGCAGTATTCGTAATCTGCCATTTAGCATCTTCAAGGTTTTAATATAATCTTAATGTGCGTCGAATAACAATAATAGTAATTGAACTAAAATATTCAAATATTATCAGTAATATTATCTGAAGATATTGAATTTCAAATATATTATATTAGATAAATAAAAACGGTAACGCCAGTGTGACGCCGTTTAGAAGTGTATCGCGATGGTATTGGGATCGGACTTGGCTGAATAATTGCATTAAAATTTTTACATAAACCTTACCTTTCCTTCCGCAAAGCACTCTAGTCAAAGAAAACCAAGAGGTATGACACTCTTTTTTCCAATATCCTTCTAAAATTGAGACATTGCGTTTTGAATGGCAGAATTTAACACCTAACGTAGTTTTATTAGGACAGAGAAATAAAAATGGCTGGATGATTGAAATTATTTTCTGGCCAAAAATACAAGATTAAGTTCCAATACCCAACACATATTCCGAGCAAAGTAAAGACAACTAGTGTTAATCATAAATTCTTAGCATACTACGTGTCCTCCTAAAAATCAAGATGCGAGAAACAAAAAAACAACATCTACAGTACAACTTTTACCTGTTAAACCAAATAAATAAGGAAAATCGGTAAAAAACAAAATTATATTTAACACCAACAATTCTTTCCAATTAGAGCTTGACTCAAATGTAACGTGTTTCATACAATTTACTTTTACTAGTCAAAAAACAGTCCATTATTTGAGCTTAGACATTGATCCAAAAAATCTGTTACACCTAGAACTGTGAACGAGAGCAGGCCAATTAACGGCTTTCTTTCATATGCTTTGTACGATTGAGATATTATGCATTACGCCTACTATTCGAACCGGGTCGAATTGTTGGCTTAAAAATGCTATTATATTCAATGACCTAGTAACCAGTTCTTTATCGACTAGCAATTATCCTTACAATATATGTAAATTGTTATCTTCTGTAGGTAATTGTACCTGGCCAGCCAAAAGAAAGGACTGTATTAAAAATATTTAAAAAATCCCATAGATATAATGACAATATAAGAAAAAATATTATTGGGGAGATTTTTAACTGTAATAGAACTCGAAACATTTTTAAATATCTTTTTTGATTGTCTGTGCGTTTGTGCACGCTAATCGTAGAAACGGATTAACTGATTCAAACGCTGTTTTGACTTTTGTATTTTGGGAATCATCCCTTAGCATTTAGGGTTTATCTTATCAAAATAATTATATATAACCTCAAAAATTGCTGTTTTATACGTAGACTGAAACATAATTTATGCAAGCGAAGCTGTGAGTGGAACGCTAGTTATAAATTAATTGCCAATTTTGCTGATTAGAGAAACTTTTGTGCGTTTTTTTCGATTTTGACGATTATCAATAAATGTAATATTAATATAATAGTAAAATATCCTAAATAATAATTAAACCGAAGCAAATTCCGAAAACTTCTGCTAGCTTCACAAAATCATTAACAATACACTTAATAAAATCTTATAATCTTATAAATCTCAGTGGTTAAGCGAAACAACGTTGTTCGGTAACGTCAAGTGATCCACAAAGCTAGCGAATTGGAACGTGTCGGGTACAAATATCGCAATGTACACCACTTTGTAAGGTTAAGGTACGCAATAATAAAACGATAAAAACAAGAAACTTTGCTTCTTCAATTACATTGACACACTTTTAATGTGAAAAGTTTTTCTCATCATTTTCAAGTGTTGTAAAATTAGCGTGTTTACTTTGAAAATATTTTAAATATTTTCCTTTCAACACGTTTAGACTATTATTTGGTAATTCTGTGGTGTTAAGGTAAACGGAGATAACTCAAAAATATTTTAGTTGCTGAGGAAAAACGAAAATTAAACTCAAAAGTAGAATTACTAATAAAGATATAAGGAAGATTGCTTAGCGAAAATAATAACAAATTCATTCCAAGCATCTCTCTTATTTTGTATTAAAATTCATATATCTTAAAGCTGTAAACATTTTATATCTTCATTCCTGGTGAAAAATGTTTATTGACTTATGCCCTTTTACTCTGAAACCACAAAATTTTAGACGAACACAAAATTTGGCACTAGGTCTTTAGGTCTAGGTCTCACGAGTGGCAAACATGTGGTGTTGACATGCATTCATCTCTAATAACAAAAGACAGTAAAACTATAAGCAGTGTCAATCAAGCGAGGGGCACAGGTCGTGTGGGTTTGGCATTAACCCACTTCGAAGCCCGTGGGAGGCCGTTCTAAATGTATGATTAGAAAAAATATAAGCATTTCGTTTGCAGTGAACGCCACAATGATTTAAGAATAAGTGCGACATTGAATTAACCAACTCCAGTTTGGCTGACTGTGAGTAACAACTGCAATGTAGCGTGGGTGGAAATTACAACGTAGAGCATGTCCTAAATCGTAACCGTATCTAAAAATTGGTTAGTGGGTCATACTTTCTAACGAAAATTATATGTTTTATAAGTATAACTAATTAGTCTAAGGCTCTCTCTTAACGCTTAAGGAGCTTTAAATCAAATACAAGTCACTCAACATATTTCTATATTTATTATTGTCATATTGAGTTACCATACATTTTGCATATGTGATAAAATAACATTACTAACTATTTCTAACAATTATGAACCAAGACGATTAAAATTTAATTCTAAATGCATAGCGCAACGAAAGGCTAGATTCAACAAAATTGTCTTGATCTAGATTTTCAGTGAAAATAGCATCAATGCCGTTTAAACATTTAACAAATTCTAACTGCTCTTACATTCTTAAAACATTAAATCCCATTTGTGTTATGTGCGAGGAGAATTTTCAACTTTAAAACAATGGAGTAAAAACTAAGGATTGAGAATTTTTCATTGCGTGTTCTCAACTATGTGATGCTTATATTGTCAGAATTTCAGTTAATTTACATTGAAGCGACTGAAAGGCAACCCAGTTAGAGTGCACATAAATAATACAATATAAGTACTGTTTTGGGTAGATTTAGAAAGATTTTGTAAATAAAAAAATATTTATAAAGTAAACTCTCATTAACCAAAAGTATTGTACTAAAGGGATGTAGCCAATAAGACATGCTTTTAATGATTATTGAAATAACCATCATAAAATATATGACGGGTTTTATCTTCAAAATAACTGTTAAAACATAACACTGGCCAGAAAATTAAAACCATTATTTCCATACTACGTGATTCAAGAAACTTTGGACTCTGGCCAATTTACAGTTTCAGTAAAGGTACATTACATATAGATAGTCTAACGTTAAGAAAAGCAAAATACAGTGAAAAAACATACAATTTTTTCATCAACTAGGTCAAAAAAAATGAAAAAAGTTTTAAAATTTGAATAACTATATAAAAATATATGTTATACATGGATACGAGAAGTAAAGTGTTTGACTTCCAAACCAAAAGCACTTAACAGTAATTGGGCCGATCCCCGCGGTACTGTTAACTGGACGACAAATATTTGGACGCAGCTACGATTTCGCAATTCGCACACGGAATATAGGTTATCAAGTACCTGATAAGAGACTTTGCGGTGATAACAGCCACATAAAATAAACAAAATTATAGATAGGTGAAAACTTAGGTATAATTTTTAAGGTCATTCACTCATAATTAGTTATTAAAGTAACGTCCCTAAAAGTATGGATTTCTTTTTATTTCACGTACATATACAGAAATATTAAATTACACTAAATTATTGAAGAAAATATATCTCATATAAAAGCTTAGCTAGCATCTAGCAATAATGTTAGATACAAATAGCAATAAATAATAATAGAGGGTTCGATCTGAGAAATGAATATCTTTAAATCATTTTCATTTCTTCGCTCTAGTCAAAAAGTAAATCGTAATCGTTACGTTCCGCTACTCAACACGTCTCGGTTTCGTGCAGAAATCAGAGAACGAAGTGTCCTAACACTGTGTCTCTTTTACTACCCTGCTAAGAAGAAAAAAGCGTGAAACTAAAAAAATAAACAATAATTACTAAAATCAATATCATTAAAATTAATAGGTTATCAATCAACATATAAAAAATATATATTTATTCACTACCATATAACGAGTCGAAAAACACTCAACTGAACACTTCAAACCTAAAGCTTTCGTCGCCTCTAATATTCCCTTACTCGCTCAGCGCTTATATAATCTCATTTGACTACAAATTTAACGTCATAATTACAATTTCATAAGGCTACGCTGGGGGACTGCTCGATGGGTTAATTAATAGCTCGCATATACGCCTAGGTATACATCACTATACAATATACGCTTAATAGCGTGTGCTTAGCTTTGTAGAAGCTCTCGAGGAAAGCGCTTTGAACTTCTTAAACCTTGCAGATTATCCTGAATGAGAGGTACTTTACGCGGCGCTATGGTGTCTGAGGAATAGAAAAAGAAAAATAAACTCCGTCTTATTATAGGATAGAAATATTAAATTAAAATGTTAATGCAACAATATTTCTTACTTTTAATAAGTTTACTTATTAATTAAATTTTCATGTTTTGTTAAATTTGGGCTTACTAATAAATTAACTCTTTAGAATAACATAGTTAAAGAGTACAAAGGTGGCCTTTGCGTACCTGAGCAAAGTAGGTCATCGCCTGGTGGCAGCGGGATCGATGGCACCACGCAATGAGATACCGCGAGGTTGTTGCACTACACTGTTTGTTTTTTCATTTACAAGCATCGGATCGTTGATTCTTTATACGCGAACGAAATTTCAACACAATTCAAAGGGCGATGGATTTATACACATTAATAATAATGTACCATTATCCGACTTTAGGACAAAGACCTTTACCTCAGTTTTAAAAGTTTTATCACGTACGTATAATGCGTCACACTTTAATGTGTTTGTTGGCCGAGAACTTCTGTCTTGACATTAAAAAAATCGAAGGCTATTACAAGGCATTGACAAGTGTTTGCCGCAGGAAACAATAAGTTATCTTGGCCCTTTGTAACTTTAAGTTGTAACGTTCGCCTCTGGTTATCTATTGTTTATTTAGAAACATTCATTGATATAAAACTCTAATTACTAAGAAACTGGTAAAAAAGTTCAACATCAGTTTAACAGGTTAAGTAATATTACTGTGTAATCAAGCATTCGTTACTTTAGTAATTGAAGAATGATTACCATATTTAACTAGTCGAAATACTATTGTTAGCATAAATACCTAAATTAAATATATATTTAAGATTATAATAAAGTCCTTAATAGCGTTAATAACTTACAGTTCAACTAATTTACCCAACAAGGCTCTCTACATCAATCAATAAGAAAATCTATTCAAGTGGCAACAACCCATACATTTTCATAGCGCACATTGATTATACAATTAAACAAGATAATATAGCGACTAGTAAACAGCAAAACAAGGCTGTCAGAGAATGGAAGACATTATTGACATCGCTACTTGCGTAACACTGTTTGTAATCAAGGTTACTGCAACAATCATGCACAAAGAGCAGTTAAAAAGTCCAAGTTAATTAAAGTTTTCCTTGAAATGCTTGAGATTTAGACAAAATGCGATGTGAAATCTTAACAACAGATTAAATTATAATCTAATCTAAACACAATTTTATTTGAGATAAAGGTATCAAAATAAATGAATGTAATTTAGAATACATTTTGATAAATTTAAGGCGGTTGTAGCGCAGTGTGATAACGTCTGATCGTAACTGTGATGGTTGTGGGTTCAATTAGCAGTAGAGCGCGGTGTTAAGTTCCGCCATTTTACAAGCAATGCCTAGATTTCAGGCGGAAAGCGAAAAACACAATCTCTCGACGAAAGGTCTAGGGTCTTACTGACTATCCTGCTATAGGTGAAAAACATGAATTTGCAAGAAAAATTAAAATAATAATAAATTTCAAATAATTTTTTTATTAAAAATTTTCTTTTTTAATTATTTTTAACAAAATATATACACTATTACAAGATTTTTATATACATAATATAAAGCAAAAAAGTAGAAAAAACACACTTTGACCTAAAAAGTTTAATCCTGTGCAATTGCGTTGAGACTTTCCAAAAAGAACAGAGATTGAGATCGCAAAGCTTAAAAGCTAAGCCCAAGGCAACTTCAGAAGTTCACTTTAAAAGTCTTCGACTAGATGGAGCTAGTTGTGATTTCTTTAACGTAAACTTGTCTGCATTTCAACTTGCATAGCAACAAAGTACTAAAGGCTTTTAGATAAAAATAGCTCGAGATTACCTCTTGGGTTATTTTTAAACTATGACTAATAATTGTTTTTAATTTTAATACAATTGTAAATTTTACATTTTTATTAAAAAAAATATAATGTTGACAATGTTTTTTTAATAAGTTTCAATGTTACGTGAACTTTGGCTTTCATTTTAATTGAGCAAAATATGGTCTTGTAATATCCGGGTAACATTTAGTTTGCAATTAAAATAAAATTTGAGTGTCTGTTTTTTAATATTAAATATATTCTTTGATATTTGTATATACTAAAAAATATTTGTCTACATGTCGCTTTGACCCAGCTAATCTTTAAAACGGCTTGATTTTGAGAGAATTTTGACAGGGAGCTAGTTAATATAATAAGATGTAACTTAGGTTACATTTATTTATTTATTTATATTTATTAATATATTCTTTATTGCACACCACAATTACAATAAACAGACAAGTAGCAGCACAAAAGAAGAAACAATTACATATGTGTGAGGCACAAAAGGCGGTCTTATCGCTAAGCAGCGATTTCTTCCAGACAACCTTAAGGGACATGGCAACTTAACGTGGGTGGTGTAAATTATTTTCGAATTAATTTGTTTGTTGTAAAAATCCATACTTGTAAAGTCACGGGCACAGCTAGTACTATTATAAAATACTTTATAACCGAAATATCACTATACAATACAAAATTACTTGCCCAGCTATCATAGCGTGTGAAAAAGTACAATATTTTTTTCGTAAAGACAAGATTCTGTTACAGTTTCACAGACACCGCACTATTTACTCACGTGTATAACAATATACACCTCGTTACCTAATCCTTCATTAGCGAAGCTTAGCGAGTCTATTTTCAACGCTCATTAGTATAATTAGGTGGCCTGTAAGACATTGTTGGGCCGATAGCGACTTACACTCTGACCTTATTACGGCGAAAATGTCCGCGTTTTACCATGTGCTGTTCTGATTTTAGATCGACAGTCTTTTACTTGCGGGCTTGTTACTATGTTACTTGAAACTTTATATTATATAATTGTCAATCATTTGGGTGGAAAGTGGAGAACGGAGTGTCTTGACACTGATCACTATGTCACAGACACGAAAAAACAGGAAACGAATCCAGAGATCGTGAAAGTAAAAAAGACTGGTTGCTATTTTCTGTTCACTTCAATAATACTAATAGCACGATTCATATATACATCAATCAAAAGAGAAAACAAATATATGTCGTAATACAAGATAAAACATTAAATAAGAGCACGTTTACCTAACATTTACTTATAGCAGTATAACCAAATAGACATATTTATTTCTATGTGTATATAATCTGTACTATACAAATAAATAAAATTAGTATGTTTTTATGTAATATTAAAATATCCGCTTTTTACTAAATGCATCCACATATACTAAAACAACATTTTTTATCAATCTTTATCTGTGTATTTCTTCCAGCTTTTGTTCTGGAACGGCTGGACCCATTTTGACCGGAAATTCACAGGCAGATAGCTAAAGTAATAAGTAATAATTTAGGCTACTTTTATTTTAGGATTAAAGCTGTTTTATGGACGAAGTCGCAAGCAGAGCTAGAGTACAATATATATGTAAATATAGCATGCTATACGAATAGTGCACGTGCCGTATTGTACTTCGAAAGCAGTTTACGTTTCCACAAAGCTTGTCTCATGTTGATTGTTGAGTGTGTATTGGCTAAAGCTATAAGACGAAGCGGATTTACATTCGTTGGTATTACACTTGGTTGGTATTACCTTTCTTTGCATAAATTCGGCACGCACTAATAGGCGGGGGTGAGGTGCAGTATTTTTTGCAGATTAAGAGACAGCTAATAATAAATATTATTCACTATTGTTGTGCCCTGTACTTTAAGATAAGACTGCTTTTTTCAGAATAGATGGCAGCATATAAAAAAATATAAAATAGTTTTTAAAATACTATACTTCGTTATTTAGCTAATAATATAGCGTTATGGCGCATAATGACAAAACACAATGTTGACTCCCGCTACCCAACACGCAATATCTCGATTCCAAGCGGAATGTGAAGAACTAATTGTCTCAACAATAGATAAAAAAAAGAAAAAATAATAATAAAAATAAAAAATGCTTACACGTGGTCAATGATGGACATCACCACTAGATAATAAGATTAAATATAAGTCTCAGTTTCAGCTTTTGAATTGTCACACTATATACAAATTTATACTAACCAATGACATGGGCGCCTGTGAGCCCATGGACAGAGTTCCTTTATTAAAAAAAAAACAAAGAACAATAGGTTCCCTCTGACTACTCTGCGGCTACTAAAAGCGTGAAGCTGCTAAAACGGTATCTACAAGAAACAATTAATAATTTTTAATTACTTTACACTAGAACAGGAAATATCGTACGCGTGAATATGAATAAAATAGTATACGATTACAGTAAATGAATTGTGAAAGTCAGTAATAATAAAACGAATTATATATCAATTAGCTAATCGATTAATAAATAGTAAATCACTTATTTACTAATGTTTCGTAAAATAAATTATAACAGACGATATCAGATTTCTTTTTTCACTTTTGAAATTATAACTTCAACACAATATCATATAATGGTTACTTAAGAAGTAAATTATATACATATTCTTTTTAACTTCACAGAAAGAAATTAATGTAAAGATACTTCACCTGAATTCGAGACCATAGCCTTCTATGTAGATCATTTTTTTAGCTTCACGCTGAATCCCACAAACAACAGGGTAGACAGAGGGAACCTAGTGTTAAGACACTCCGTTCCCCACTTTCCATCGAATTCGGAGGCATTGCATGTTAAGTGGCGGAATTTAACCCTGTGCTTTACTTTCAGGTCAATGATTATACTTATTCAAATTATTTTCATTTCTTCGCTATGATAAGATAGACTCCATTTCGATTTCTACCACTTACACACAATATTCCAAATTCAGGCGGAAAATGAAGAATATTTAGGAAAATGTATGCGTATTGACACTAAGTTTTCTGCCTATCCTGCTATACAAAAAATTATAAAACAAATATATTTAAAACGCTCCCAGCTCATAAACTGATGAGTGTATCACGATTTGCGTAAGATGGTAAAATCGATAGGAGCCGTCGCGACCGTATGACCCAATTTATCTCGCAAGGACTGCGAATGTCAACCATTTTGGATACGATTTTCGGTAACGGGTCATTAGATCAGACGGTGATATGAGATTTGTTGATGTTTTATATTTTACTTAAATTGTACGTATTTCTTTGTGTAAATATTCCTTATATAGAGGACATCATGGCCCAGTGGAAACGTATGTCTGTATTCGCGATAGTTGTGGATTTAATTGCCACTCGGGGAAATGATTATATTAAAATTATTTTCATTCCTACATTTTAGTGTTTAGAACAAGTGAGTGTCGCGCTACTCAACTCGTCATGTTTCCATTTTGAGTGGGACAGGACGGAGTGCCTTGACACTGGTGTCAAACATCTACATCCTCTCCGACTACCCTGCTATGCAGGAAAAAGTATGTTTTCTTTATATAAGCCGATAATACATATTGTTTAAATATTTAAAACGCAATTAGGAAGTGCACGATTAACATGCGATTCTTATGAGTTCCTGTTATGTGTTGTATGAGCGCGAGTTGCGATGTTGAGGCTATCCTGTACAATATAGGAGATACTTACAAATACATTTTGCGTTTTAAATAAAATAAAACATAAAATATCGTCGTTGCGCTTGCAATACCATGAAAAAAAGCAGTTTGTAAATACCGCGTATCATACCATAAAGAAAGTGTAAAATTGTAATGTTATGACTACAAACTAGTAAGTGTTAATTTCCTTGTATTACAGCTTACACTATTTAAATTAGTCAATAACAATATCAGAAAATATTTCATTCATAATAATACCGCTGAAAACTACTTGAGTTACCAAATTATTGAGCTCTTTGTTCTTCTTATGTTCTAAAGGTATACGCGGTATTAACAACGTGCTCTGTCGCGGTATTGCACATCCAACAACGATATATCATATATTTATTATCTCGAAATTATTATATCTAAATACATATATTAGAATATACGAAGACAAATTATTTTAAGAGATTAAAATGAATAAACGTGTTAATGCGAAGTGGATTTCACGTTAATGCGATAAACCTTCGTTTAGTTTGCAACAGTGTACCGCAATACGTCAGGTTCACATGCAAAATATATTGGATTTGCATTTAATCGAATTATAAAAACAATTTGACCCGCATACGCTTTTACTTTTACATACATAGCTAACATTTTTTTTAATCTAAACAATATCTATAAGTTTCACGCTGTATTCCGTACACGGCAGGGTAGGCAGAGGGAACCTAGTGTTATGACACTCCGTTTTCCATTAACCGCCGATTTTTTGGAGGTATTGCGTGTTAATTGGTGGAACCTAACACCAGGCTTTGCCTCCATACCAGAGCGAAGATAATGGAAATATTAAAAATTTTCACGCCTCAAGTGGGAATCGAGCCCATACGTTGGTGCCGATGGGCCACGACTAGCCTTCGAGGCTATTAGCAATTTAATTTTAACTATAATTAATGAATATAATTATAACATAAATTAAATTTATATTATAGGACATCGTGTGGCAGTGGGTCAACCTTCGACCATAGACGAATTTTGTTATGCGTTTCACACTCACTCGGAGGAATAATATAACATTAAAATTATATTGATCTGTCCGTTTTGGTAACGTAAAATTTCTATTTCAGGTGAAAATTAGCATCATATTAGACCATCGAGATAATATAAAAATGAGAAAAAAAAAATAAGTGAAATTAAGAATAAACAGTTAGTACTTACGGACAGACACATAACGTTAGAACCGTAACGCAATAACCAAACTCTAGTCCCGAGGGCGTATTTTAGGTTTAGGACACATTATTGAATATACGTCGTATACATCTCTGCCTCAACAGGTAGATGAATGATATTACTTATATAATAGTAAATATATTTATTTCGTAAATATAAATATGTCGGCGCAAGGCGTAGCGCCATCTGTTATAGTTGTATAGTCGTGTCTATGACTCGACTTGTCAGGTGTCAGATGGCCTATGACTAATGCGTAGTGGCAGAAACTTGTTAGTAAGAAAAGGTTATAAAAGCAGTCGTCGGCCTGGCTGTTGGATAGTTGACGTGGAGCTGCGGTAGTGTTAGTTACTAGGCGGGACGCCCTGTCCCTGTGTGTTTCTAATATAACGTGATTAAGTGTAAGTTCGCTGGTGAGAGGAACTCGGGCAGTGGAGGTGAGTGTTTATGCATTATAAAGGGTACCCTTAAGCCTGCACTTGGGTCACAAGCCCCAGGCACTGCTTTAGAGTTCCTCTCCCTGTAATCGCGAGGAGTTCGGTGCCCCGTAGTCTCTATTACGTATCGTAATTAATATCGTGTAGTGTGTAATGTTATAATACGCTCCTGGCCCGTTGCCTACGCCCAAGAACCATTCCTGACGTTTATCAATCTACATACGTATTCGTTATGTGTTACTTATATCATAAGTGATTTATATCATCATTCTTTAGATAATCTTACATCAGAAGTGGGATCGAAGGGCCTAAAAGTAGCGTAATATATCGTGTAATGTTCAAAATTTCGCGGAGTGTTAAGTGTTGTAAAGAATAGAAGGTTTAAGGAAGCTGAAGTGATGGTCCACATCACGTTTGGCACTCAACCGATGCTAATACTGCGGGAAGTATAATCATCATCGGGTGAGCTCGTTCTCTTTTTTTGTTTGATATTAAAAGTACAACGTGCACATTTTTGAAAGAATTTGTGCTATAGAAGGTAGATAAAGAAGCTTTATGAGACGCGGTTAATAGTGTTATACAAATGAGGTACTTTGCCTCATAAGATCATTAGTCATGTAGAAAAAGGTATTGTTTTATAAGATTGTAATAAAGAGGGTAACATTGAAATAAGTCTTACGTGGCGATAGTTGTGCGAAATGGGTAGATGTGTAGCGGTATAAAAGCGTATGTTGAAAAAGTAGATGCTATTAAGTGTAAGATAGTATGATTTTAAGAAAGTAGGAAGTTTTACGTGCTTTGGTTTTATAAATTTGTAATAGTAAAAACGGGTAGTGTTGAAATAAATGTAATGCAATGATAATTGTTGAAATAAATAGATGTGTAATGATATAAGTGCCGTAAGTGTAAGAAAAAGTGTCATAATAGCAAGAAAGTAGAAAAATAAGTTCTGTTAGTTTAAGCCCCTTGAAAGGATAGGTAAAAAAAAAGAAGAAATGTTCAAATAAATGGTTTGATGTAATAGGTACTGTCAATTTTGATGATAAAATCGTAGAGAGAAAAAAAAAAGTATGTAAGTAGTAACGTATTATAAAAAGTTTAAACGTAAGAATCATTGATACCTTCATTTTTATGAATTTACTGCCACTGTTTAGTAATTAACAGTTTTATGATTTGTTAAAGTTAGAAGTTCAACAAGATTTGAGGTACTCTCGAGTTCTTTATTTTACCCATGTTGCGTACAATAGTCCTTTTGCAGAGTTAATGCTTGATGCGACGTTTGTTTTAGTAAGGATGGGATCTTATCTCGAGATTACTTCAAATTATGTAGTGGTTGGTGGCTGACCGTGTCGGCGGGTATCTATGATAAGAGTAAATTCGGTTAAAGCGAGTAAAAGAACATAATAAAAGAAAAAAAAAGAAAAAAAAAAGAAAAAAAAAAAAAAAAAAACAAAAAGATTAAAAAAGCGAAGTACTATAAAAAAATGTAGGAAACAGTCATTGAAGGGAATCCGGTCCAATGACTCGGCTAAAGGGATTTCCAGTCTAGCTGAAGGGTTTACCGGACCAGTGAATTGTTGTGTTACGCTGAAGGGTTTACCGGACCAGTAAATTGTTGTGTCACGCTGAAGGGTTTACCGGGCCAGTTAACTATTGTGTTACGCTGAAGGGTTTACTGGACCAGCAAATTATTGTGATGTGCAGAAGGGCTTTGCCGGGCCAGCAGATGATTGTGATATGCTGAAGGGTTTTGCCGGACCTGCAGACGATTGTGATATGCTGAAGGGTTTTGCCGGACCAGCGGATCATCGTAACCTAAAAATACCAGTTTAAGATTTATGAAAGTCAGGATGATCGAACGGATTGTTATCTTGTTCCTTGATGCTCGGAAGACGCTCGAGGACGAGCGTACGTCAGCATGGCCGTGTCGGCGCAAGGCGTAGCGCCATCTGTTATAGTTGTATAGTCGTGTCTATGACTCGACTTGTCAGGTGTCAGATGGCCTATGACTAATGCGTAGTGGCAGAAACTTGTTAGTAAGAAAAGGTTATAAAAGCAGTCGTCGGCCTGGCTGTTGGATAGTTGACGTTGAGCCGCGGTAGTGTTAGTTACTAGGCGGGACGCCCTGTCCCTGTGTGTTTCTAATATAACGTGATTAAGTGTAAGTTCGGTGGTGAGAGGAACTCGGGCAGTGGAGGTGAGTGTTTATGCATTATAAAGGGTACCCTTAAGCCTGCACTTGGGTCACAAGCCCCAGGCACTGCTTTAGAGTTCCTCTCCCTGTAATCGCGAGGAGTTCGGTGCCCCGTAGTCTATATTACGTGTCGTAATTAATATCGTGTAGTGTGTAATGTTATAATACGCTCCTGGCCCGTTGCCTACGCCCAAGAACCATTCCTGACGTTTATCAATCTACATACGTATTCGTTATGTGTTACTTATATCATAAGTGACTTATATCATCATTCTTTAGATATTCTACATATACATTTATAATTTAGTAAATATTTATATTTTATTATGCATAAATAGATTATCACGATATATCTATTGAAGTATATATGACAATCTTGATTACAACAATCATAAAATATTATTACTAAAAGAATACTTAAACAGTATATAATTTATATTTAAGGTATTAATAAATACTTTTTAATTAAATCTCTCTTTAATAATAATAATAAATGCTGTGACCATGCCTCATTATATCATATCGTCAAAATGCCCACTACAAAAGGATGAATTCAAATAGCTTTTAGCGAGGCTTATAACCTCTAAACGCATTTCAATGAGTTATTGGAATGATGAAACCAAACTTTACATCTAATCCTATTAGAAATAAGGATGGTTTTCACTCCATCCCGTTGTAACTCCATCCCTATGCTTTATGGGACTTAAACCAGTTCAGGTTTTATTTATAAAGCTACCTGGTACAGGTGTCTCGGTCGCACGTCCTTCAGCCTTGGATTGCATATTTTTTCACGCTGCCAGGTCAAGATTTTCGGCCTTAATTGGTAAAGCATGCTTTTCGTGTAAATACAAGTATTTTTATTTAACAAGTGTATTTATTGACGACATATTT
Organism: Dryas iulia moderata; assembly: GCA_019049465.1. Taxonomy (NCBI): domain Eukaryota; kingdom Metazoa; phylum Arthropoda; class Insecta; order Lepidoptera; family Nymphalidae; genus Dryas; species Dryas iulia. The sequence goes on from CM032438.1 coordinate 5,357,178, forward strand.
TTCCCGTACAATAATTGTATTAAAGCAAAAAGTGCACCGGCGCGTAAGTGTAACGGAAACGCAAATACCATTCATTTCTTACTGTATTTAAAAAGTTTTATTTCATATGTGAATTTTCTCAAATATATTTAAAGTAAAATACGAAAAATATTAAAACTTTCAAACAGTTCGGGAATAGTAAAATAACATTTTCTCTGGCAGAGCGAAAGTTTTTAAAGCGGCAAAGTCGTCAAGAAAGTTGGACGTCTCAAAGATACATTGACTTGTCACTTGCTAGTGGAGTAGAAGGATTAGTTCCATTTTAAATTTGTTGAGTGACTGACAGACGCATCACGGGTAGCTGCGGCGAGCGTCAAGGCAAAAGCTCGGAATAGTTTTCGTTTAGGATAAAACGGGCCGACATCAGAACTAACAAATTCGTAGCATACCGACAAAAAAGAGTCTGCATTCGAAAACTGCACAAACATTTCGGCGAAAAGTTTCGGTAGAAAAACCCTGGTACGACGAACTCGAGATCAACTCACGTCATGCTATAAAGAAAGTTTGTATGAGTAATTCAAATGTTTTTTTGCTTTGTAAATACCCTTAGAGTTGGCAAAGTAAGTTTAGAAAAAATGGCGCAATCACAATAAATTTGCTTAAGTGTTTATTAAATTTACTATCTTTGCGCAATTTGAATATTAAGTAATAACAGAACGCAATTAAAACTTTTACAGCAAACATTGAAATGAGAGGTTTAAAACCGGTTCAAAAAAGAAACTACCGCTAGGTGCCGGCGCCATGAGAGCGACTGATGCCGATGTTTTAGCTAAAAAAGTACTTATTGTGTGAGACGTAGATTTTAAAACCGACCACAAATACTATATTCATTGTCACCCGAATTACAATTTCCCCGAAGTAATCATTTTATACACAAAACCAGACACATTAGATTTTTTCACGTTTCCAAAGCGGTTTTTTTTTTCAATCGTTGCTAAATGAAAGACCTATTAATATTATTAGTTTTTTTTGCAGATACACGCTTTTTCCACTATAACACAGTATAGTCAGAAAGAACCTAGTGTCAAGACACTCCGCTCTCAACTTTCTGCCTAAAATCGAGACATTTGCCGCTTCGACTTATACCATTAAATAAGGGAACAAAATCCATTATTTAACTGTATAATATAAATGCAATGACCTATGATCTATCACTCCAAGTTTTTCCATTGTTTTTACTCATGCATATGCATATGCATTATCAAAAACATATAATTTAGATTCAAACTAAATATACAAAATGCATTGCTTCACTGAATAAAATATAATCGATACTTAACGGTTTCTGAACATAACCGCAGTATCTTGTTATGAAATAAGTAATAGCAATCAAGTAGAATGCTGCAAGCGTTCATAAGTGTAACAATACAAAAGTTCACATTCAAGTGTAACTGAGCAGATTTTAATGAAACATTTAATTATTACCATTGACGCTGTCGTGGCGCAGTATGGCAAAAGTAGTGGGTTCGACTCCCACTCGAGAGAAGGATTTTATTTTAATTTTTATTTTTTTGCTGTGGTACCTAAGACAAAACGCGGCGCTAAGTTCCTCGATTTCGGGCGAAAAGCGAAGGACGGAGAGTCTTGACACTAGTGTTCTCTCCGACTACCACGCTATGTAGGAACAAGCGTGAAGCTGCTTTTTATTTAATTTAATATCTTATCTGGCACTCACGGCCCGCTTAATTGTAAATGGGTCTCACCTGAGCAAACTATATGCACTTGTGTCAATTCTACAAATCTATTATACTCATTTAGGTTATTAATTTGACGTAATATTGTTATTATTTTCATATTTATTTTACGTCATCGATTCAAATGTTAATAGGATTTTTTATTTTAATATTTTAAGCTCAAATTTGATTGAGTGATATTTCACAAGTTTTAGGTTCACTTTTACGTTAAATGACTGAAATGATGTTACTTGGACGTAGTTAAGTATGGATGGTCAAGTTAAAAAGCTACTTTAATGTACTTACATTAAAGTAGCTTTTTAACTTGACCAGGACAACAACAGGACAAGGATACTTATCCTTAACGTTAAAATGTTAGAAAAAAAAGAACCTAGATAACCTCATATCAAGCTTTAATCTCTCTACAGTTCAATAGAAGCATAGATTAAATTTGAGAATCGCTTAGACCCAGGCTCCAGGCCAGGAAGTTAGGTTTCATCTCTGTAATAACAGATCAGAATTTCGCTTTGATTTAAGATGGCAAAGATTGTGATTAAAGAAGCTGTGTATTTCGCCTTGTTTTCGCCTGTCCGTCTATGCAACCGATGACATTGGCTTAAATTTTAAAATACAGATCGTTAAATCTTGTTTTGAAATCACGCGGATGCGTTCTGACGTAAATAATCGTCTAAATCGCACGAGAGCACGGCGAGTTACTAAATGTATCGGGAAGCTTTAAAATAGAACTGGATGCGTGGCCGGTTCCGAGCGTCTGTGTAACTTGTTCAGATAACGTTTATCACCGTATCTATGCAATACGAGACGTTTAAAACGTCGTGTCAGTACAGGCGATATGCAAGATTGAAATAATTATATAGATAAACTTTGACTTTTTACTGCTATAGATAAAAGATGAAAGCTAAGAAATGCGTAAACGTTGGGGCGGGTGTGGTCAGCTGATCGTAACGCACGCACCCAGGCAGCCGTTCACAACAAATGATATCGATTTTGCCCGCCCGGAGCGGATTTCGTACGAGAACAGGTGTTTAGAAATTCACTTACATTCGGTAACCTAATAACCGCACAAACGTTTACACACCTCCCCGAATTCGTTACGTATGTAATATACAATATACAGGCTTGTTATTTATGATATTTTGATGTTATGTTTAAAAAATTCCCAGATACTAACCTTGATTCCAGAGCGTCCTTGTTGTTTCAGCAACACATTTTCGGGCTTCATATCGCAATGAATAATTCTGTTTTTGTTGAGCGCGTGAAGACACTGCAAGAGGCTGTGCGAGAATTTGCGTACTAATTGCAAGGAGAACCCTTGGAACTTGTTCTTCTTTATCAGCTCGTACAAATTGATCGAGAGCAGTTCGAAGGTGATGCATGTGTGATTTCTGAATGTGAACGAATCGAACATATGTATCACGTTCATCGTGTTGTCCTTGTCCTGTTCGCGGAGGTGCTCCAAGATGCGGATCTCCTCCTGAGCCTGTCTGTGGAACCGTTTCTCGTTCCGCACCATCTTTAGCGCGACGTTCTCACGCTTCTTGTGGTCGTACGCCTTCACCACCTGGCCGAAACTACCCTTGCCTATAACTTTGAGCACCTCGTACCGGTACGCTATGTGATCGTGCGGTATGTGTATGTAGGAACCCTGTTCGTTGTCGTACTCGCAATTGTTCGGGAAGCCAACGAGACCGGGACGTTTTTTAGCGTTCGCGCCTATGAAGTACACTTGGGGGTAGTCGAATATCTCGCGGTGCTCGTAGGGGGTGAGCTTGTTCATATAGAGCTTCATGACCTGCTCGGGGCTGGCGGCCGCGGCCGGCGGGCGCTTGTCGGGGGGCTGCGCGTTGGTCGCGGGCGGCGCGGGCGGGCCGGGCTCCAGCGGCGGCAGCGCGCCGTCCCGCAGCAACGCGCGCCCGAACGCGTGCGCGCTCCCTAGAGGCATATCGCCGGTCATGGCCGAGCGGCCGCCGCCACCACCGCGCACCTCGCTCGCCGTGGCCGAACCGTACACACTGCACCTCACTGCACTTGCACTGTTAGACGGAGCCACCTTTGGGCACAGCACGACATTTCACATGGACGGCGACGGGAGAGAAGCACGCTTCCACTTATGCGGACACATTCCGTCTCGGACACGATGGGTTGTGAGACCGTCACAGTTGATACCGTGCGACGCGAACGTGAAACGCAAACAAAGACCCCCTTCCTTGCGGGCCGACCCGACGACAGGACCAGAGAGAAAATAGAAACTGGTCGCCAAAGTCATTGAACCGTTCGTCTGCGAAGAGCGTGCGGGTGCGAGTGAGAAAGGATACGTTCTGCTGTTTCTAATGTCAATTTACAGAGGGCGCTTTAACATTTTCGTTCTAAAACAGATTCTTATGAAAGACCTAAAACACAAAATTCTTCTTTAAAAATGTGCAGATTTATATTGATCATAACTGTAATTAAGTCTATACAACATTAAAAAGATAACAAATATGAAAATATAGTTCAAAATTAAGTATGTATGTATTTTAAAAGTCAATTAGATTACAGAAATGTTGTTCTATGTAAATTCAATGTTAAAAAAAAAGTTAAACATAAGACAGTAAGCCTTCATTTATAAAGACCGAAGTAAAACAAGATATTAATCTTTTTTTTTTATAACAGAAGAACTTTCATTATAACATTAAGTTATGTTAATAAAACAAACTTATATATTTACTTTAGAAACAAGGTATATTTTATCTTGTTGTCACATTTTTTAAGTATAAATTTTAATGAAGTTTAAATAACAAAAAAATAAAGTAAAGACTTAAGAAACGTAAGATTATAAGAAAATATAGATGCATTTTTATAAAATTTCTACAATTACCGACAAATAAATGTTATCAAAGCAAACCTCAACAAATCTAAATATTTATTTCATACAATTTAGGTCTTTCATAATACTTTAATTGTCTATGGTACACATGTGAAGTGTCGCCATCTGTTGAAGACTACTTGAGCCAAGAATAGTGCATCTTCCATCCAATCTAGACGTCTTTTTTCACTCCGTTGTTTTCTGTCATTTATACATTCGTAACTATGTGTTAATTATATTTTTATTTTCAAGAGAAAATATGTACATAGACAATTGTGTAACTAATCAGTGATTTAAAAGCAATAAGAATAAATTGGTGTTAAATATGTAAGTGCATCGCATTCTTTTAATGATTAATCACTGTGATTTCTTTTTTGTCATTTAGTTACTGCTTTGTGTTCGTCCGCAAAATTTAATCTCGATATATCCGGACTTTGTAATGTATATTCTATAATAATTTCATTGTTAGTACGTGCGTAGCATAAGCGAAGCAAATATCAATTGTAGTTTCGCAAACGTTTAGTTGCATGTGATATAGTTTCGATTTAAACAAATAATATAGATATATTGATTAAGATTAGAGTGATTTAACAAGGTAATTATAGCTATTGATACCGCTTGCGGTGTTGGAGTTATATTTTTTTATTATGCACGAGCTCCATATATATACCTTTTTAATGTTTGGACTGCAGCCAGTGCATCAATACAAGTTAGTTTATAGCAATGTTGTAGTAAGTTGATAGATTAACGTGTTCGTATTGTAAACTTTTTCTAATGTTATTACCAAGCTGAGTCATCTACTCCTGAGAGCAGTAAAAAGTGCTTGATATTAGTCATCACAGAGTACCTTAAGGTTATATAAGCAAACAAGTTTTATGGGCAACATATAAACTATAGTGGAACAATTATAAACATCCACAGTCTACACTGAGTGTGTAAGTTTACGATGGATAATCTCAGTTTACTCTGTAAGAATGTTATATATTTACAAAAGCTACTGTTCTTGCAGCAACTGTACTTTCAATATTAATTTTTTGTTTATAAATGTAATATAATAATGAATTATTAAACAAAAATTAGGACTTATATAAAGACCTAAATATTCTTTATTCCAATTAGCTACTAAAACCATTTTTTGTTTATTTTGAAATCTATTGTCCTTTTTTGGGCATAACATATAAATATTATATATTAAAAAATATTTTACAAAAATATCAATTTATAGTTTTTTGAAAACCAATAAGTAGTTATTTTGATTAATTAGTTCTTATTATCAAAAGTTAAATTTAGTTTTTCCTCTACATATGTAGCGATATCAATTTTTATTGCACATATGTTAGTTAATGAATTAATATCTTTAGATCTTTTGTGAGTTACAAATGAAACAAATTAAAAAGAAAAGTTTTTTTTAACAGCTTTATACTAAAGTAAAATAAATAGTAGTTCCCGACTAAAATTTAAAATAGTGATAATTATTTAATTTATTTGTGGTTGCCTTTGTAAACCACATCACATAAAACATACCAATATTTTTAGCATTCAATGTAACATATCATATGTTGATTCATGATTTAAATTAAATATAGATTTTAAATTTAAACAACATTTATTTAAATTTAGCTTAATAATATGTATGTATGCAGAATATATTTTAGTTTTCTTGTAGTCTTATTTGGCATGTCGAGGAGCTATAAATAAAATTATTCTGTTCTTACCACATATATTATAACTTATATAAAACAAAATGTTTCATTGTAAATGCTATAGTTGTGGACTTAAAAACCATGCAAAAGGGATTATTGTTAGGACAAATTGCGGCATTAAGTTTCCTCTGCCTCTGAAAACTCAACCCGAATCCGGGTGGAGAACGGAGTATTTTGACATTAGCTTCTCTCTGCCTACATTACTATCCTTAAAAAAAACATGTAAACACAAAATATACATATATTATCTGTAATATAAGGTCAGTCCAATTAGAAGCCAAGGATTTGATTTAAATTAATGAACGTTAATGTTAACGCCATATGAATATTAGCGATAATCACGATGCTTATACCTTGAAAATACTTAGAATTACCTTTGTATTGTTATTGGAATCGATAAGATATGAAATTATGCCGCGCTTATCAGGCTAACGAAGATTTTCGATGTATTGAACGATATTATATGAACATGATGCTATTACTTTTATGATAATGTATTTGTCACCCATTTTTTATACGCTTTTCTCCGTATAAAAGGTTAGCCAGAGATAATATAATATAAAGACACTCCGTTCTACAATTTTTGACCGAAATCGAGAAATTATGTATAAAGTGACGGAGCTTAACGCCTCAACGCCAACTGAAATGATTAGATCGTACGAGTTTATTAAAATAGTTTTTGTATGAATATTAGCTTACCTTTTTCTTATGGAACAGTATCGGAATATAGTGGATAAAGTAGCAGAAGCCGTATTTTGTCCCCTTTAATTAAATTTCGTAATTTAATGAAGCGTTACGTTAAGTTTACATTTTCCCTATTTTAGTTGAAAGTAAAATAGTATAGACAGACGACACACGACGATAAACGACTGGTTGTGGGTTCGATTCCCACTCGAGGAGTGGAAATTATATTTCCATTTTCTTCGCTCTGGTGTCGAGGTAAAGCGGGGCGTTAAGTTCCGCCACTTAACACGCAAGCCTCCGAATTCGGCGGAAAGTGGGGAACGGAGTGTCTTAACACTAGGTTCCCTCTGCCTACCCTGCTGTGTGCGGGATATAGCGTGAAGCTATTTATTTTTATTTTTAGTTATATGAATAACGTATTTATACACTTATAATCTGACTACCGACCCGCTCATGACTTAGCTCGTGTGAACTATACAAATATAGATCCTTTTCCGACAGCCAGCGTTCTTATTTAAGTTAAGCGGTTAATATCTTTCATACAAGTTTTCATCCCCTATTTCAGTCTATTAGGGGTTGGTGTTTGAAAACTACATATCTATGTTTGACTTTGCGTCATCAACTATCCTTAAAAAGTTTGAAAACTTTTTGATCCGCTATTTCAACCCCTTAGGGGATCATTTTTGCAAATTTTTGACCCTCAAATCAAATTGTCGTTGCTAATTCCATGCAAATCGGGCCGGTAGATTAGCCGTAAAAACGTGACAGACAGATACATTTTCGCATTTATAATATTAGTATGGATAAGGCAACTATTGAAATGTTATTGGTGACACTGCTGTGTTAGTGGGCCGGAAATCTGCAGAGATAAATGCTTGTAATGTAGTAATTTGTCACTTCGTTTAACCTCTATATAACCAAAATAAGGAAAGTACATGTGATGTTTACATGACCATATTATGTCATGTATTATTAAAATGATACGATATTTATAATTATTAATTTGTAATGACTTTTATTGATTGATTGAATTGAATGATTTTTATTGAGGCCGTAGTAGCGCAGTAGGACGGTGTTCGACTGTAAACGCGATGGTTATGGTTTCGATTCGCACTCGAGGGAATGATTTTGTTCCAATTATTACATTTCTCCGCTCTACCTAGGAAAAGCCTAGTATTGAGTTCTGTTGCTCAACAAAGTGTTTCAATTTCGGGCGGAACGGAGTGTCTTAACCCTAGGTTCTCTCTTAAAAAAAACTTACTACTATATTTAAAACTAACAAGCAAATAGTGTTGAACACTGATGTCACTACATTCTTTCTATCTTCCTGCAGCCATAAATTCGTGGTATGATAATTTAAAAAAAATATATCAGTAGATGCCGAACGCAAGGATTGATAGCCCTTAAAAAGGAAATTACAATATCCGTTCGCATCTTCCGATGCCATTAATATGTATTCGATAGAACGAGCTTACCTTCAACGTTATCCGTTTAAATTGGCCTATAATCCTCTATATAGTGGATTAAATATATATTTCTATACTAAAATAACCTTTGTTTACCTATAACAATTAGGTACCTGATGCATTGGGATCAATGTAAACATTTTTTTATGTGAGCTTCGCGCTTTATCCCGCTCAGCTGAATAGGCAGAGAGAACCTAGTGTTATGACACTCCTTTCTGCCCACTAATATGGACATTTTATACTCGTGTATACGTCTGTAAATATATTGCGGCTTAAGTTCAAGTACAAGTGTTGCTAACTAGTTATTGAAAACGTCGTTTATCTAAAAACTTGCTTATGCCTTTTTCGTTTTGTCTGCATATTTCTTTAACTGCACTCGTTATTGGTTCATCTAAGTAATTAAAATTGAGAAAACACTTTAAATTTGAAATATTATTTAAAGAACACGTTATTAGAGTATGCATACGCAAAATTTGACAAAAGTAAATAATTAACTGTAAAAGTATACGCTCTAATAAAAGCTAAGCTAAGCTACCCAGTGTTAGTTATTCCATTCTCCACGTTCCGTCCGAAACTGACCTAACTCACCGCGGTTTGTTAAATACCAGAGCAAAGAAATGAAAAAACTTTTAATAAATCATTCCCCCGAGAGATAATCGAACCTAGAACTATTGCGTTTACAGTCAGATGCTATCATATTACTCTACGATGGAGTATATATATGCATGAGTAAAACTTCATACAAGTAAATAATAAAATTGAAAGTACATGTAAAATAAAAGCTCAGAAACATTACCTATTATCTAACGACAACACAAAATAATTCCTATACATACATATCCATATAATTACCAAAAAGTTTTTGGTCATATCAGTTACTTTTAGTTCACGACTTACTAAGTAACTTTGATTTTATAAAAAACATTTTGTTCAATAAACGGATTAATATAAAATTCATATATATTGATTGTCTATAATAATAAACTGTTCATCGTTAGAAATTATGTAACTCAGCCTTTTAATTTTCTATACAAGTGGAGTAGCGATTGAAAAGCTCTTGTGCTATTCTGACATTATGAAGCCACGATATCTTTTGTTACGTAATTCTTGAATATAATTGAATTAATTGTACTTGTGGTGAGCATTGTTTTCTGATTATGCAAAATTTTGTATTGTCCACTATTTTTATTAAATTGAAACCAAACCAGTATTGGCCAGTCGTGACAGTGGCACAAGCGTGTGACTGTAAACGACTGGTTGTGGGTTCGCTTCTCACTCGAAGAGTGGAAATATTTAATATTTCCATTTTCTTCGCTCTGGAGTCGAGGTAAAGCGCGGCGTTAAGTTCCGCCACTTAACACGCAATGCCTCCGAATTCGGCGGAAAGTGGGGAACAGAGTATCTTAATACTAGGTTCCCTCTGCCTACCCTGCTGTGTGCGGGATACAGCGTGAAGCTAAAAAAAAAAGAAACCAAACCAAAATGGCGCTTTTATTACTAAAAACAGTAGACAAATGTTTTAAATTAAAAATTGTTGCTTTAAATAATCAATTATGGGACTAAAGTTTAAACCTATTTAAATTTCAGAATTATACACAAGATAAAAAATTAAATACAATTGCTGTTAAACATAATAAAATTTTAACATTTAATTTCTTAAATATACACACTACTTTTTGATTTATTTATTGTTTAATTATACAAGCGAAATCTAGCATTATAACATTATTAGGGGCCATATTATAATCGTAGCATTTCTAAAAACATTATAAAAGCGGAATAACATACATACACGCCAATTTATTTAATTTGATACAATTTTCTAAAATTTCTCTTCGTGCCTGTAATTTACATTTATCATGCGCTACATTGAATCCGCGATGACGTAAATACACGTAACAACGCGCCCGTCACTGAGACGAATTTATAAACACCATTAATATTTCGGATCCGCCGTCATTTGGTGTTAAGAAGTGTATAAAAAGTATTATTTTCAGCTGTTATTTCGTGGCGAACCGCGTGAAAGAGTTGGTTAGAAGTCAAAAGTCAAAGTTTATTATGATAATAACTTTTTATTGTATATCAAAGCAAATGAATATCAATAAAAAAGAGAAAGATAAACTAGAAAAAACTTGAAAGATATACATATCCTTCTCGCTAAAATTGTGATAGCTTCCAGGCAATCATGTGGGAGTCCTAAACTTAAATGAGATAGGTGTGAAAAATAAAGAAATAATATTATTTAAATAATAGCAATAGCATAGCTACTGTTTAAAATATTGTATCATAATATTATGAATAATTTTTAATGACAATTAAATCATATTTATTTGCTTTTTTATTCCATTTATCTACAGTATAGCCTATTTATAGTTCTTCACTTTTCGTCAATTTTCAAAGGTATTTTGTGTTTTTTTTAATAATAGTAGAGGGAATACGTATTATTCATAGAAACTTACTGTAGGGACTACTGCAATAAGGGCTTGAAGCAATAACTATCGCATACTAAACACACGTATCAAGTCAGCAATGATGGCGGTGATATAGTGAAGTTATACAGCAATTTTATATAAAGAGCCTTTGTACGCATAACGTACATATATATGAAGTATAACATGTCACTATAATGCCCTTCTTGCATACTAAATAAATGTAAAAGGCAGCAAGTTTTTATAACAATCTTGTTTAGTGCGGAACTCGCGGGCAGGAAAAGTGCAATTATTGTCTAAAGTACACGCGCCCTAATACACATATTATACGAGTACACAATGTTGGTGACGCCGAGCGTTGACTCTGTGCTCAAACAGAGCATATAATTAACTTATGTTATTGATGTTTGAATCGTCAACATATATGATGTTTTGGGGTTAAAATCAAACTAGTTTAATTTTAGTATTATCAAGTGTTATTCACACAGTATGGAAATTGGAAAAGGTTTCCGGTAAGATAGGCAGAGAGATTTTATTTTTAAGAACACTCCATTTTACGGAAGATTATCGTGATATATTGCGTGTTAAGTGGCGGGATTGAACGCCGCGTTGTATCTGAACGTACGCACGCGGGGCCAGTCGTGACGCAGAGGCACAGATTGTGCCTGTAACGTGATTGGTTGTGGGTTCGATTCTCACTCGAGGAGTGGAAATATTTTATATTTCTATTTTCTTTGCTCTGGTGTCGAGGCAAAGCGCGGCGTTAAGTTTCGCCACTTGCGCAATACCTCCGAATTCGGAAAGTGGGGAACAGAGTGTCTTAACAATAGGTTCCCTCTGCCTACCCTGCTTTGCGCGGGATACAGCGTGAAGCTAAAAAAAGACCACCTTTTCTGTATTTACGTAACGTGAGATTTTGCTGTTGACAAACATGAGATTTTGCTGTTTAGAATATTAGTTTATTAACACGGGAAGGTAAATAAATGTTAAAATGTTTTTAAATGATAAAAAATAAGTAAAAAATCAAACTTACGTTTTTCCTACATAGCAGGATAGTCAGAGAGAACCTAGTATTTTAAATGCCGATCTTCGGTGGAAAAAAATCTTAACAAGTTTTAAGTCGACGTTTAGTATTTGAACAACTATAGAATACTAGCATCAAGTGATGTGTATAATTTGTAAATACTGCCTATTAAATGACGACTGTAGCTGAAGGTACTTCTGACCCAGAATATTAGCTCAACAACAGAGTATTAAGGTGATAGTGGTTTATTTTTGCTAAGTATTTTTGTACTTTAAAAAAGCGACGTTCACTATGTTAGCATATTATATAACCTATATATTTATAAAATGCAAGGAACTTGACGTACAAAGCGCGGTGCTTAGTTCCGTAACTCTACTCGCAATGGTTTGAATTCTGACGAAAAGGAGAGAAGAGGGTGTTAAAATATTAGATTCTCTCTGTCCGCAGTACGACGAGAGATAAAGCGTGAAATTAAATATGTCTTAGCAAGTTTTTAAGTTGACCTACAGTATTTGAACCACTATGAAATGCTAACATCAAGTGAAGATATGGAGATGTCTACCTATCTATTTAATTATTGCCAGCTTCACTTTTTTTCGGTAACAGACTTTCCGCCTGCACACTAGGCATATGTGTAGAGTGGCGCAACACAACAGTGCATGTTGTTTTAGGTACCAAAACTGAAAAACAAAATTATTAAATGATCGAATCGAACCCACAACTAATCGGGATTACGATCAGACACTGCCCCACTGTACCACTGTACCTCTATTTAATGATGGCTGTAACTAAAGGTTATTCTGAACAAGAATTTTAAGTTCAATAACAGAATATCAAGCTTGCTATATAGTCATTTATTTTTTGCTAATATTTTTTGTACTATATGTTTAAAAAAAACCTTAACGGTTTCAATGACTTTTGATCTTAACGTATATCCATATCATTATAAACCGGTACGGAATATAGATTTCTACCTAGCTAATAAACAGCTTTTTCATTTCTAGTTATTATATAAGATACTAGCGACTTACTCATGGCTTCGCCTGTATAAACTACACAACTATAGCTGTTTTATATTTTCATTCAACAATACTCAATCAGTTCAATTTCAAACGAGGGCCCCGTTTTATACATTTTTTCACCCCTTATTTCTATCTATATCTATCAGTTGATTTTTGAAAAAAAAATAGCCTATATTTGACTCTGAGCTTAAAACTATTTGTACATTGCGAATTTCATCCAAATCAGGCCTGTGGCTTGGCTGTGAAAGCATAGGCAGAGAAACTTTTGCACTTATAATACAGTGCAGATTATTATATTAAGCTATATGATATTTTATAATAAATAAAAAATATATAATTTGCATACTCATAAAAACAAAATACTTTAAAAGAAAGAAATTACTTGTTAAAACTAAATTATTTGATAAAGCTGTCTCAATCATATGAGCTTTGATATTTTTTCGTAAAGCTATTATGTTCCTTTGTTCGTGCAAATGTGAATTAACCACCTGGGGCGTACAAGTACAACATAACCATTAATTTATGTGACTATGCGAGATTCAATGCTCTAAGTGATACCTATCGCAAATTACGCTATGAGTAGGGCTATGATAACTATGGGAATATTCGCTAAGCTGTCGTAATAGCAAGTTCATTAAATAGGTGTTCACCTATGACGGCTTTTTGAAATCGTCTGGTACATTTGTACTCATAGAGAATAACCAATAATAAAATGTAATTTGTCAAAAGTCGTCACTCTATTAACAAAAATTTATATATTTTGAGTACACGTGGAGAAATTAGTATTGATTTTTTTGGTTTTCTCTGCCTACCGGGCTATATGAGGAAAAGCGTTAAGCTGTAACATGAAAGTGACCCATTCCTTTCATGTTATAAATGCGATAATGTTTTATTTATTAATATTACTTGTTGTTCTTGCATTATTTATAACAAAAACAAAAATAACTTTTTATTTAATATTTTCCAAATCGATATTATAAAAAATATATTTTAATTGCGTTCGTCATTATAAAAGAATATTTTATTTTCATTTCTTCGCCCCGGTGAGGCAAAGAGCGGCGGCAAGAACTTCGCCAGTCAACACGTAATCTCAGATACAGGCGGAATGAGATAAATGGAGTGTTTCGATGACAAACTTGCTATATGGGAAAACGGGAGGCGTCGTTCGATTTTAGACGTATTATTTATACGTATAGATTTTTTACAAACTTTTTGTATATATTTTTCAGCTTCACACTGTATACCGCACTCAGCAGGGTAGGCAGAGGGAACCTAGTGTTAAGACACTCCGTTCCCAACTTAATTTTATATATTATAACAAATTACGAACGAACTGTTTATTAATTAGTTACGCATCGGAACGTGTCGCCTAAAATGTCTATATTGATTGAATTAATAACACTCTCAGGGAGCCTCCCTTATCTAGATGTGCTAATTAGGTTAAAGCCCTATTGGCCAATAGGTTATAAAGGAGTCAGTCACCTTAACTAAAAGTAGATTTTGAAAGTTAACTTAGGAAAGCTAGGCTTTATACTAGTTGTAGTACAATTTTCTAGTATAATGAATACTGTGTAGAGCCCTATTTCAATGAACTGCGATTGTTATCTGATATAACTCGTACTTATATTAGCTACGCCCGATTAAATTTCTGTGTCACCACTTGTCGTATATTGATTGATTTAACATCTGCTTAGAACTCTATGCACATATTCCAAATTAATAAAACAGCTTCACGCTTTTTTCTGCATAGCAAAGTAGGTACTCAGGGAGGGGTGTTAAAACACTTCGTTTCTTCACTTTCCACCAGAAATCAAGACATTGCGTGTTAAGTGATGGAACTCAACGCCACGCTTGGTCTTAAACCATGTTATGTAAGGGAAAGCTTAATATGTTTTTCTTACTACCTATTAATATAACATACTGTACCATACTCTGAAATTTTATTTATACTTTACCCATTTTATTATCCCAATTTTCTATTCATTCGTAATCCTTTAGGGTGAATGTAGAAAAGAGCAGTATTGTGCTGAGTGTTTTTATCCACGAGCTACCGACCGTAGCTATGAATATTAAATTTTATGAAATGACAGATACTCGTGCCAAATCTTTATTGCCGTTCCTACTCCATTCTGCATAACTTTAGATATATCTTGCCTGAAAAGTGTCTGGCAATTGTGTCTTTAACATTAAAATACTGAAAATATGCTCCAGTTGAACGGTCTGTAGCTTCTTTCTTTATTTTAAGTAAGTAGGAAGTTACTTTGTATGCAGCGTAATTTATGTATGTCAAAATACAGTGGTAATAGTTAATCTGTTCTATTTCTTAACATATTTCGCATAGTTAATTTTTTTTTGACAGAAACGTGGGCTAAAAATATAATATGTTACATATTACCCCAGCTCCCTCCTCCCATATCTTTTAAATATTTCCTCTAGTGTGATTTAATCCTATTGTCGCAAATATCTCAGCTATACCTATATAACGATACCGCCATATACTAGTTGTAAAAATATAATATTTATATATTATACAAAACTAAACATTTTTTTTTTTATTGTACACTGAAAATTTAATAGACGAAAAAATAAATAAATAAAATTAATAAAACATTATACGATACAATCTCGTACAATAAATATATCTCAAAATGTTTTTCATTCTATCGTTATACGCCTACGTTAGTTAGTATACACAGAGTATATCTCGTCAAAGGTGACTTGAGCCCTCAACCTCTCAAGAGGGGTGTTTATCAGCCCGCATAATATTTCTGTACCCTCATTTACCCGTATACCACTAGCAAATGACCGTAAATGAATAGGATAGTCGCATATTTTTTTGCCCTTATGTCAAGGTTAATATATTTACTGACCGTATTAGCTCCGGGGACGTAGATAATTCATTTATTTTATGCTGATGATGAAAATGAAGTAATTTCCTTTTGTTTGTTACGTTTGTACCAAAAATAATGTATGATTAGTTTTGACTTATAAACTCAATACATTGGTCTTTAATTCGAATGGAAAGCAGAGTATTTTGACACTAAGTTCTCTCTGGTTACCTTACTAGGCGGGAAAGAAGTAAAGTTAAAAATATAAGTAAAATTTTAACAACGGTTTTGGGTCAAATGTTGATATTATTATTTATACAGGCTCATCGTGGCTCAGTGTAAATGCGATTTGTTGTGGGTTCGATTCCCACCAAGGTTACTAATGATTATATTTTAGTTATTTTAATTACTCCGCTCTGATTAGAAGGCCAAGCAAGACAGTGATTTCCGCCACTCAATACATAATGTCTTAATTTCGGATGGAGAATGATTTCGGATAATGGAGGGTCTAAAAACTAAGTTCCCATTGCCCATCGTATTCTATTATAAATCTCATCTCAGTTTTTTTATATAGGCTATTTATTTCATTCAAAATAAATAATATCTAATTGGTCAATTAATTACAGGTAAACACCACATGTCATAATACTTGTTTCATATAAGCAAAATTATTACTAAATAGTAATTACATTTCATGTTTACGATATAATATAAGTTCTTAATAGCTTAAGAAATATTTTATCAATATACAAGTTGTCTTTTCGTAAAACCCAGCGATATATTATAATATCAGAAATAAGCAAAGAATCAAAAAATAAAAAAAAACATCTTTTTATAATAAATGATTATAAAAATTTGAAACACTTTTGTGTAAATTGTAACTTATATACAACAGGCAATTAGTAATTAAGCTTAGTTCGTACTAGGTATGGTTTTTTGACGGCAAACAGTCGTAGACTTTTGTAATTATATTGCAATTATGAATATTTTTTACATATATTGTAAATGTTGTAGTTATTTTGTTTGTTTATATTAATGCAAAAGAAAAAAAAATAAAACGTTTAGAACCCTTCTTTCAAAAATTCTTCCGGCGGTCGAGTATGAAATTTGGTGCAAATAAGGTTTTTACGGAGAAGAAATGCATAAAGACAATATTTTTTTATTAAAATGCATTAGAATATGTTTGATGAACTTGCTTTTAAAAACAGACATAAATAAACGTTGGTAAATTAACCCGTAATTTAACTACCATATACTAAAACACTAAAGCTTTACTACAATTACGGCATTGAAAGCGCCCAATATACAGTGCCCTTTTTACGTCTAATAAGAGAAGATTTAATTGGAATCCACAGGAAATTATTAACACAGGGGCAATGACTCATCGGCCAGACGGCTGTTAACTCGTATCATTCGTCGGCCATGTCAAAGTTCAACCATTAAGAACTTAATGATTATCGTACTTGTAATATGTATGTAATTATTTCCTTTGATTTTTTATTACTGTGATTGAAATATGTATTTTGAATGAGTGATAAAAACATTGGCTTGCTAGACTTTGTCATTTATTTTGCTGTGTTGGTTTTTTTGAGGTCATCGTAGTGTAATGAGTGTTTGACTGTAATAGCGATTTGTTGTTGGTTCGATTCCCAATTCGGTAAATTGATCATTAAATTACTATTTTCACCTAGCACATTCGCTGCTCGCCATGGAATGTCTAAAATTCAAAAAATGGAGAACAGAGTGTTTTCACACTACGTTCTCTATGATGAAAGAGTGTATTTTTTATTATTTGTTTTTGTTTTATATTAAATTTAAATATTCGAGCTCTTCTGTTGTCGGGGATTTTTATAGTATTGATAGTGTTTTACTATGCAACTCACTGAGTTATTAATATTTTTTATACAAACTTATTCAATTAGTAACGTATTTGAACTTCCTTTGTATTGTGATATGTATTACTAAATGTATAGCAGTACATGTAGAATTTAGTTCGTCTGAATATCACTTTGGTATACTTTCACGTTGGCAAGCGATCGTAGTGAAATTTGCTACCGGCATCGTTTGTGAAACCACTAACGAGTATTTTTGTTTATGAAATCAAAATTGCTCATATTTTTATTCATAACAAAATTGTTGCTAAAAAAAATCTCATAAAAATTGCTTGATTTTTACATAACATTGATTACTATTGACGTTAGGCGTATAAAAAGTTGTACTCAATTTTGACCAAAAAAGGCATTGACATTAAATTACCATTATACATATATAGACATACACATAAATATTATGTAATATAATTTTGAAGAATTTTACAAATCTTAAAACGCTGATAATTAAATTTCTTAGTCTAAAAGTTGTATTACTTCAGTTTTGTTAAGCACTTTACGTTTCAGACTTTTCGTTTACGTGTACATTTTGAACTTTAATTCAATAGGGGCTATTCAAAATTCTATGGCCATGCCTGTGAACTTAGATCTCAAATAAATCTTTAGATTTTTCTCCCTACACGTAATTTCTTATTAAAATAATATTTTTTCTACTGCAAATAGTTGGCAATAAATTTAGTAAGTTATGTTTAAAATACACGACTACGTAGGCAAAGATAATATGCCGATGTTATAAAATTATTTCATTCATTTTATTTCGGTTCTAACGACCTATGATATTCTATTTTTGTCCAGGTATCTAAATAAAACGTTCAAATATACTTTGACGATTTATAAACGACAACTGAATAAACTCTGAATATATATTTAATTTTAAGATACTCAAAACGAGGTTTTAAAATTATAATTTTCATGTTAGGTTAGATATAATTCTAAGTTTTAATAATTAATGACTGAAATCAACATATGTATACTTGATTGATCAATCTTTTAAAGAAAAATATAACAAGCCACATATTTTAATTTTATGAAATGCCCTTTCTATCAGACCATTTAAACAAAAAACACTGATTTGAGTAAATATTGCTTAATGTTAATGTTTATCTCTATACAAGTATATATAATTACAGTGTGTGTATGTAATATTAAAATAATAGCTTATTATTATGTGCATATGAATGTTTATATGGTATTTATTGACGTACAAGGTACCACAATAATATTTTTTATAATTTTTCTTCGTCAGCCTGCTTGTTCCGGCTAACCTATGTTTGTAAAATATAAATATTTCTTCCGTCTTCTTAGTTATTTAACACTAAAATTTAATCGCTCTCGTTACGGATAGATGCTTCATTAGATCCTCGTCCTATAATAGTTGATCCTATAGGTAATAGAACATGCTTAAAAAATGGATATTTAACGTAAAAAAATCCCATTAGTAATTGTTTTGTAAATTGTTGACTATTTAGAACCATTTAACATAACGCGATTCATAACGTGTGAAGGTTATCGTCAGTACTATGAGCTATGTGGGTCAACATAAATTTTTACAATCCTGCTAAAATATAGTGGAGCTACTCGAAATTTATAGATGGCATGGTTGTTTCTAATCTTTATAATTTGAAAACACGCATACTTACTATGAATGTACTTAAAAAACGTGCTAAACATAAAAAATATGTTTGTAATAAAAATGTAAGGGAAGAACTTTGGGCCCGTTTTTACTAAAATTATGCCACCGGATCAGTATCAAATTTGGCGTAGTTAAAAATGATATGGAAAAAAGTGCGGCAAGTAAATATCTTCCATTATAATAAATTATATATAAATTAATGATTAAATTTGGATTAGGTTATTAAAATTTCAGAATTATATATAAGATCGGTTGTGGGGTCGATTCCCACTCGAGGAGTGGAAATATTTGTTATTTCCATTTTCTTCGCTCTGGTGCGGCGTTAAGTTCTACCACTTAACATGCAATGCCTTCGAATTCGGCGGAAAGTAGGGAACGGGAGTGTCTTTACGATAGGTTGTTGTAGGCTATAAAAATAAAAAATAAAAACAAGAATAATAGATATTACACACACTACAATATGTTCAATATATATTTTTGTATAAAGTGACATTAATGTTGCTAAGATAACATGTATTTTATGCGTCAGTAGGGACACCAGTTGACACAATAGTCAACGAATATCCTTTTAAAGTTTTAAAGTAATGCTAAAGTAAAAAGAACCATTACCAATTTAAACTCCTAGTTTTTAAATTTATTATTGTTATTTATTACGCTACTAATAACTAACTGTGTTCTCTCGGTATTGCGCTAAATGGCTTTCCTTAAAATATTGCTTACTAACACTATTATTGCGAATATATGACAACGGTTAAGAATAGACTTGCGTTTTGCCAAAAATGACTACTATACAAGTAAAAATACATCGATTTTTTTTTATTTTTACTTCTTATATACTTACATACAAATACATATTTCTTGTTACAATTATTTTTTTGTTTTAAATCATAGTTTTTTTACATTTCCTATTTATTTTAGTATATGAGACTTAGAACTCAGTCTCTATTTCTTCCTAATCACTAACTACTTACTTACTATTCGTTTACTTAACTTATTTTTATATGTAGAAATAAATATAAAAAATAACAAACTTATTCATTATAAAAAAATGAGCCGTAATTAATAATTTTATGCAAAAGAGTTGCAAAAACGTATTCATTTGAAAAATATTTTTACACTGATATATTTTACTTTATATTAAGAATCTACACGCTTCTTACTGCTCAGTAGGGTAGACAGAGAGAACGTCACTGCTTTTTCCTTTCACCTTGCAGTTTAAAATCGAAACATTGCATGATAAGTGGCGAAATGTAACATAGAGCTTTGTATTTGACACGTGGGGTTAGAACATAATTCCCCTCCGTCGCTGGGCAGCGTCCTGTAAAAGGCGGGTAGCTTGGTGGTCGGAGATTCGTTCTCCGATTGGCTCGCGACTATTATCATGTCAAAGACGAATCGCAAAACATCTGATGATGGGTCCCGGTTCGGTGGCATGTAAACCAGCTCTCTCCCTATTCCCACCATCCCCATCCCCCTCCCCTTCTTTCCCCCTCCCCTCTTAAGGTTACCAACCTTGCATCCACAACTTTTCTAATGTTGTGGATATCCATAGCGAAGGTACTACTTACCATCAGGTGGTTCTTCTGCTTGTTTGCCTTCCTTTCATAAATTCAAAAAAATTGAATACATAAATTAAAATAATTTCAATATAATCATCACTCCGAACAGAAATGTATACCACAGGTATCGCGATTATAGTTAGACACTATATCACTGCGCCACTGGCAACAATATATTTAAAAAACATTAAACTAAATTTGGGACATTTGTCTTAAAATTTGTAAAGGAACATCCTGAATATAATCAGACCCAAACTAGAGAACAAATAAAATCTAAGGTATTACAAAAGTTAAAGAGTTTTGTTTCTTTTGTACCGAAAGCGTCCTTGCCAGAGAATTGTACGAACTTATAGAATAAATTTTGTTTTATTGAAGTAAGTTTTATATGAAATTATTGTGTTACTGTTAATATTAAGTATTAGCTAGTCGTGGCGCAGATTCACAAAGTCAAGCGATTGGTTGTATGTTCGATTCTCACTCGAGGAGTGGAAATATTTAATATTTCTATTTCCTTCGCCCTGGTGTCGAGGCAAAGCGCGGCGTTAAGTTCCGCCACTTAACACGCAATGCCTCGGAATTTGGCGGAAAGTGGGGAACGGAGTGTCTTAACATTAGGTTCCCTCTGCCTTTTAAATTTTAATGTTTATACACTTTACTTATAGTGAATTCTACAAGTAAGAAAGATCTAGATCTATCTTTCGTACTTTTTACATTTATGAAGTCACGGGACAGTGCAATCGTAATTGGTTGTGGGTTCGATTTCAACTCTGTGAACTAATCGTGAATCATTTAATTATTTTTATTTCTTCACTTTGTTTGAACAAAACAAACTCAACTCTCAACTCTCTACTCAACGTTTAGATCTGTTACTCGACACACCATGTCTTAAATTAGGGTGGGTAAGTGGAGAATGGAGTGTTTTGACACGCACATAATGCTCTCTTCCCTAATAATCTCTTGTGCGTAATTCCTTTTTGTTTGATCTTTATAAAAAATGTAGAATCTACATTAATTAAGGATTTGGGGAAACAAAAAGACATTAGTATGATTATTGCACTATAAGATGGATTGACCTTTTTAACTTAAGAAAAACGGTACTAAGGTTTTTATAATTGCTATACTTATTATAGACGAAACTCGTGAAACACTAATTAGTCACTTGTAAATTTTAATTATGACTTTCCACTAAATATCTCAACGGTTTCTGACCACATTAACATTGCTTTGAAGTTTGAATCAAATTAGATTTAATTATAATGTTAATTAATATGTTTTAATATTTACTTTTGTACAAGTACTTTTGAAGTCAATCGTGAATCTTTTACTATCTTATTAGTTGTTAGTAGCTGTGCCCTCGATTTCGTCTGCTAGGAATTTAAGAAATAAAATATAGTTAATAGATATTGTTGTTATATTTTTAAAAGAAACCAAGCCTAAGTTAATCCTCATGACATCAGCTATCAGCCAGTTAAAGTTCTGTCTAAATCGGTATAGCATTTCCAGAGATTAGCCAAAAAGAACAGACAAACAAAAATTGTAAAAAAACAATATATGCATTTAATATAAAAGTTGTTATTGTTAGTATTATAGTATATTAATATTATAAATTTAATATTACAAACAAACACTCCTGTTTTATTTATTCATATAGATTTTATTCCCTATCACTAAAAATGAAAATGTTAAAGAATGTTACATATGTAAGACATATGATAAGAATTCAAGGAATACACAGTATGGATACGTTTCTTGTAGCAAAGCCGTTATTTGTATCATTGTCTGGCAACTTTTCTCCGTTACAAATAAGCTTTCTTTGACATTTATGCTTTTGATGTACAGAAAGAAGCTCGGAATATTTTCTGCTGCTACTATAGATTTAAGAGCGTATTATTTATTAGTTCTTTATATAATACTATACAGGATTTTGACAAAAATGTTGAATAATTTTCCTAATTAGTATTTTGTCTTAAGATAACTTTTTCGATGTTTCTAAGCCGGTTTGCTTAAATTACTAGGCAATAAATATTAAATTGAGGCTATCGAGGAACGGAGTTAACGGAGTGTCTTGACACTAGGTTCTTTGATATCCTTACCATGCGGGTAAAAGTATAAAAAAATATTTAAAACATAACATTGTAGCTTGCTAATCCTGGCTCTATAATGACTAGTCTATTATAATAGGTAGTGGCATAATTTTTTTAACAAGGTTTTTATTATTTCATAGGTGGCATTTATTTATTACGAATAACATTTTTTTCAATTTTTACCATAACCATCGTCCTTCCGCCTATTTGATATTAATTGCTTTAGAGTCCAAAATATAAATTAACATTATTTAATAATTGAACAATCAATCTCTCCTAACGGTTATATGTCCTAGAAACTAAGTCTCACAATATAATTTCCGCCCGAAAATCCTCTACAATTAACCTACATTCGATACGATATATTGGATTTACGCTATACATTATCACGACGGCCTATAATTATATTATCACCAGTCTGAGTAATATACGTTTTGTAATAGTGCCATCCTTGTTTGGTTATCGCTGTTCGTTTATAATGACACTTAACATGTGTAAAAGCTGTACATAATGAACTAATTATCATTTCACAGTTTTTAAGTACTTTTTTTAAACATAAAATATGTTAACATTGCATTCGGTAAATTAAGAAATTTTCAAAATTTTAAATTACTATTATGGATAAAATGTAGTTGAAACAATCGGAAACGGACCAATAGCTTTGGATGTGTATCACTGTAACATATCTAAGAACATGCAACAATAAATCCTTAATCGAACTATGAAAACGGCATCGAAATTGGACTATTAATTTTGGAGGTAGATGGCAAGTTTTTTTTGCAAATACAAACAAAAGACCTTTCACTCCAAACACATATACCGTTTTTGTACCGACGTGGGTAAAAATTTTTCGTTTTTTATATAGTAAATATAGATAAGAGATTTAACTTGAAAGCTTAAACGAGAAGTTTATAGTATTCAAAAGGTGGCCATAAATACTATAATATTCTAGTTGTATATAATGCTTTAGTTTAAACTTAGTTGTTTTGTACAGTTCGAAGTAACTTTGACGTAATCTTCTGCACTAATGGTCTTTTATAGTTTAATAAGTCAGTTCTGTTCCTTAATAATTTATGCCTTAAAAACGTATATTTAGTTTTGTTACCAACAAATAAAATATATGAAAGCATTTCCAATTTGGTTCTTAATTTGTATTGCTATGTAAATGCGATAGTTGTTGATTCGATTCCCACTTGTGATTATATATTATTTTCATCTCTCCGCTCTTGTACCTAAGATAAAATATGGCATTATGTTCCGCTACTTAACACACAATGTCTCCATGTCAGGCGGAAAGTGAAGAACGTAGTGTCTTCCCAATCAGTTCACTCTAACTACCTTACTTTGGAGAAAAAGCGTAAATATGCTTTTTTTCTATAAAATTTTATTCAAATGATATTCTATTGTTTGTATTAGATAATAAGGTCAACTCTAACCCCATTATGGTTCTTATTACACTTATTTTGTTATATACTTTCTTAAATAAGAAATAAATAGACTTGCTGTTGTATACATACTTGTTGTATAATATTAACTAAACAATTTTGGAAGTAATTTGAATATAAGAACTTTCCTTATAAAGTTGTATCCGACGTCTTAACTTAGAAAATTTCGTTTTATGATACAATTTGAAGCGCTTTTCATTTCGCCTTAGTATATTTTCTAATATAAGCAGAAAATAGGGAACCAAATACCGAATATAATATGTTATATAACGTTTTCAAATTATAGTAAGGAAGGTGTTCTTCTTTGATGTTCAAATTCTTGTGTTAGGTAAATTTAAGTTAGTTTAAGATAATAGTTGTTTCAGCTTCGCCTTTTTACGCATAGCAATCACAAAGAAACTTGTGTCAAGACACTTCCTTCTCTACTTCTCCTCGGAACTAGAGGTATTAGGTTTTGAGAGGCGGCAGTCACGCTGTGCTTTGTCTCATCTGACCGCGTAACCTAAAATAATGTTAAATATTGAAAAAGCCATTATTAGAAAACGTGTAAAAATTTGAAAGCAGCGGGTTTCGAACCATAGCCTATTGGAAACCGTCCAACGCTCTGACCACTAAGCCATGCGTTCTACTACCAGTAGTACTGGTTCGAATCCCGCTGTGTCTAAATTTTTTGAGCTCATATAACGATAGTCAGTAATAGTAGTCTTATAAAGTTAAATGTGACACTTGTTCAGTTAACTAGTTCACAGCATAAAGCCAGAAAGCTAAATAAGCTTTGAGAGCTGTTCACGTCCTTACTTAAATATTCTTTTTTATCTATACAGGAAAATTGCAAAGCTTCCGCATCGTCTCGTATCGTATATAAGACGCTTCCGAAACTTCGCGGTCGCATTCCTATTATAGCCGCGACATTGGAAAGTTGACCTTATGTACTGTAAGGCTTCTATCAAACTAACACTGCGAATCATATAAATTATTTGTACGATTTTATTTGTAGTTCATATTGTTGAGGATTTGGTATTGTCTTTGTAGAAAATAGTTTGAAATATATTGCGATTGGTTGTAGATTCGATTCACACTCGGAAGAATAATTATCTTTAAATTAGTATCATTTTTTCGTCCTGGTACTTAAGACAAAGCGCGGCGTTTAGTTACGTCTATGTCCGCCTCATAATGTCTCGATTTCGGGTGGAAAGTGGAGAACGGAGTGTCTTAACACAAGGTTCTCTCTGACTATCTTGCTAAACAGGATTAAGCGTAAAAACGTTAAAAATATTGTAGAATCAAATCAATATAAACTAGCAATACATAATTATCGGTATGATAAGAGCCTAGCTCTCCTAACTATAGTTATATAGTTAACATGCAATACGTAACATCGTAATGACAGGCAAATGATTTACGCAGCAAACCCATAACATGATGCCAACTTGTTTTAAATATGGATTGTTGCGTTCAATATGAATTCAGTCAATGTACTGCATGTCTTATTTTTTTAAGTGTTGTTTCTTAAACTACGTTTAAGTATTTCTTACGTATTAGTATGTCTTAAATATGCTGAAAGTCGAAGTCCTTTAGAATTTTATTTCACGTACTGCATATAATAATAAATTAGTTTCACTTATATAGTCGATTGTAACAAAATACATTTTAAATATTAGTAAAAGCGATAGAAAAGTATTTTAAGAAACGCGTATAAAAACTAAAGCCAATGCCCAAAATTCCCAATAACACTTAATATCGAAATTATAAGAAGCTGCTGTTAGTTTAGATAATGCAATGCGGTGTCTTGTTACTTCCATCGTCTAAAGTAAATAGCTCGTCCCCTCCGAATCCATAGAAGGTATTATGTTCCCAATACAAGTTATATAACAACTTTAATTATATACCTACTCTATATAGAGCTCTCCCTGTCCCCACCATTCCCATCCTTCCTTTCTCCTCTTTTCCTTCAGTTTCAAGGCCTTCAACGCATCCACAACTCTAATGTTGTGGATGTCCATGGGCGAAGGTAACCACTTACCATCAGATGGTCCTTCTGCTCGTTGGCCTCCTTTATTCGATAAAAAAAAAACCAGACAACTAAGAAATCGTTGGCGGGTAGGTTGGTATGATAATGTATCAACTGATAGACGAATGCCACCTCACTCTACCTGTGATCACGGACTACTGTAAAGTGTTCGAAACGTCGGGTTTCTAAAAATGTATTTTCGAATACTAAAAATATACGCGATTAATCCGGTTAAAAATAGTTTCATTTCAAATGTGCAGTAATCGCGAAAACAAAAGATCATATTATAAAAAAACAATATTTCAATTTTCATTCATTCGTTTTGGCACTATAGATAGCGCAGCGTTGACTTCCGCCACTTGACCCATAATGTACTTGATTTTGGGCGGAAAGTGGGAGACGGAGTATCTTGACACTAGGTTTTCTCTGACTAGCATGAAGGTATTTAAAATATTACACGATATTTATACTTATAATATAAAAGTTTTATAATTTTATATAATTCTATACCATGAGTAATATTATTAATTATTTTTCAATTACGATTTATTGGCCATTTATTACAAACTAAAGTTATAATGTGTACTTATATAGGTAATATACGTTTTTATATCTTTAATACGCTTTTTATTAGCTTTACATTGTAATGTCAATGTAAGTAATTTTTGCAACGCTAGTTTGAATCGTTTCTTGCTTTGGGATTTGCTTTATTTTATATACCAACTTTTCCTTTACAAAGTTTTATTGGATCTGATGACAATATAATATTTTCATAATATGAAACTGATACTCCCTTTCCTGGAACTGGGAACTAGGATAACCAAGAAAAAATGTTAAGCCAGGTTTTTTTTATTTTTTGGGGTTATATATTGTCTTAAGTAAGCTCTCTTTGTCTTCCGTGTTATATTGTACATGCAGGTATATGAGGCGTAAAGCAAATAAATATACATTAAAAATCGTATTTGAATATATCGTGAACAGGTTACGTTCACCTATCAAATTTAGATTTTTATAAAAGTTACTTGTGTTATTACTTATTACTATGTGTTCAGACATTCCGTACTGATTATAACTAGACATTTTACAAAATATATTGTGAGTTCCACGTTAAATATAAATTTCATATAATATTTTTAAGTTTTATCTTTATCAATCCCGAATAAACTGAAATTGATAAAATTGAATCCCAAAAATGTCAATTCCTACATCGCAAATCTTGGTATTTCGGGATCCCATCAAATGTACGTACTATGTACAAGTCTTAACGCTAAGCTATAAACAATAAAGATAGGCACAATATCTGTGGACCTTAATTAAAGCTGTCGATGCCTGTCCGTGATTAAGAAAACGTTCTGTAATCTTTAAGCATTCCCACTCATTTCTTTTTTGTATTGAAACATTGTTTGGAATGAAATGAGTTTTCACTGGCGACTGTATTAGAGTTGATACTTGCAGTTTTTCATCAAATCTTCTATTGTTTAATATTAGTAATTACTAAGTATTGGAAACGTCAAGGCATGCTTGTCTGGATGTATATAGGTAAATCTGAATCTGGACTATCTCAGCATAACTGCCTTTCAAGCCTGTGGTAGCTTTATGCTCATATAATGGTTCGAAAGTATATACTTGAACAAGTTTGTTTGAATGAAGGATAATTTAAATTTAAAGATTTCTTTTTTTTGGTCCGTCGTGGCTTATGGCTATGGCTGGTAACAGTGTATAACTGTAAACGCGATTGGTTATGTATTCGATTCCCACTCGGAATGATCAGCGTTGTTCCGCTACTCAACACGCAATAGCTCGAAGCTACATAAGGCGGAAAGTGGAGAACAAAGTGCCTTGACACTAGGCTAAGCTGTTTTTATTGGTTGTGTAGTTTTTTTTTATTTATACAACTCTTTTATTACATGGTGTCAAGGACAATTTAAACTCAACTGATATGCTTGACTGATAAAATTATTTATATAAGCAATAATATTATTTAATTAATAATATGCAAATCATTACAAATATTTATTTAATGTAATTCCTTTAGAAACAAAAGTTATCGTAACCTTTTTTAATCTTGTTTAGAGGAATTACACCCCCATCCATTGTTGAATAATTATTCTACTATATATTATTTCTGCATAATAATTTATACAGCGGTACCTTTAAAGTTGTTAGAAGGCATTTCTTTGAATTTCTTGATTAATTTCATTATTTATAGTTTATTTTTTTTAGCTTCACGCTGGATCTCGTTTAGAGCAGGGTAGGCAGAGGAAACCTAGTGTTAAGACACTCCGTTCCCCACATTCCGTCGAATTCGGAGGCATTGCGTGTTAAGTGGCGAAACTTAACGCCGCGCATTGCCTTGATACCAGAACGAAGACAATAGAAATGCCCCATGGAACCCACAACCAGTCGCCTTTAAAGTCACACTTACGTGCCCCTGCGCCACGACAGTCCTCTCTCCCTGCTCGGTGATTTATAGTTTATTTTTACAAAAAAATCATTAAACATGGCTTTTCTATGTATAATCACGGTTTCTTTTTTCTCCATTAGTATTCAGTATTTGTGTAAATACCAAATAGCGTGACAACAACTTAAATTTATAATGTTCGGACGAAATATAACTCACAATTCATACTTACTACAAAAGAAAAATCTATATATAGTACTTACTTTCTGTTGATAGTGCTAAAGCTATAGCTGTATAGAAGCCAATTATATATTTATATAACGATTGTCGAGTGTGATGTTCGCCAAATCCTATTAATTATGACATTGTATTGGCAACTATACAATGTTCGCGGATACTTCACATAAACTTAGGAATTTAAAAGAATTTACGAGTCTCACGTAGTATATTAAACAATATACGCACATATTAAGAATGAAATGTATTTTAATAAAATATTAATAAAATAAAAATATATATTTATTGGTTTTTAAATATATTTCTTATATTTAACAAATAGCATTATTTCTTGCCTAGTGTCATTTCCTTGGACTGGCAATATAATCTTTGGACTAAAGATATTTGTAATTATATATCTAGAAAGGTGCTACCATCAAGAGCAACTAGTATAAAAAATTCGACATAACTCGTTATGAACGTATAGCTTAATTGGCTAAAGCGCTTGGACAGATTCCAAAAGGCACGGGTTCAAATTTTTAAAGTATTTACATTATGTACGTACATATTTGCTATTCTTAAGAAGAAAAGCATATGTTATGAAAATTTTTCCTTTGAATTATTTAAAAGCAGACAGTCTGTAAATATTTACTCATTAAATATATATGTAGGTATAATCATTAAGTTGTTCACATGAAAAAATCTATTTGGATAGAAAAAATAGCGTTATGATAGCGCTCGACCTTTGATAACGTGCTTCACAACGAACTAATGCCTCTAATTATATGTTAAAGTTTATCATATATTTTTTATACGCTTATTACAACTTGTTTCTTTTTTTAGCTTCTCTGTAGAGACTTTTGAAAATAGTAAAAATATATCTCTCGAATTTTTTACAAATTTCTCCTACCTAAAGATCATTCTATATATGTACAATCCTACCTACAATTGTTTAGCAACTCTATTGGCAGACGAATTTACTAAATTGTATTTATATTATTTTATTTTTAAAAATATATAAAAATTTAGACGCAGTGGGATTCGAACCTGCGCTTTGTGGCAGCTGTTCAATTTTTCTAAAGCTGTTTTTTAATAAAAAAAATTATAAATGTTAAAAATATTTACCATATCATTATTTTTTTTCCAGATAAATCGCGAAATGGAGCAAAATATATAATTATAATGATAGAATGGTGCAGTGGTTCCTCATGTCTGTGATCGTTTTGTGATATGCCCATGAGTTCGAGAGGCTAGGATGGACACGCTACAAGTGGGGCACGGGCACAGTAAGGGCTCGAGTAGAAGCCAGTCGCCGTCGGCGGTCGACTTGAGGGATCCGGCGGTAGTGACGGATGACGTCATACGATCGAGGGTACAGTCGCCGTCTACAGCGCATCATGTCAGTTTGTTTTTTTTCTCTTTAGTTTCTAGTGTTTTTCCACTTAGTAGGATAGTCAGAGAGAATGTAGTGTTATAACACTACGTTATAAAGACACGAAATAAAGACACTATATTTTGAGTGGCAGAATTCAAAGTCACGCTTTTTCTTAGTTAGCAAAGAAATGAAAATATTTTAAATATTATCATTCCCCAAAGTGAAAATTGAACCCACAAACGTTGACGGCATTTTAATATATGCGTTTTATATTAATTTTAAATTTATTGTTAAGTGTATTCGATTCACACGAAATTTTAAACTGTAAAACTTCGTTCTTTGTATATTTTTTTATTAAAATTAGCTAAATAGAGTTAGGAAATGATATGAATATTTAAATTATCTACTATAGCCTTGGTCCGGAAGCATGTGTCACGCGTAACATGTTTATAAAACAAGCACCGATAATATATAATTCCAGCCATGAGCATAAATTAGATACTCAAAATTGCAAATATATGTACGTGTGGGTAGGATAGGCAAAGAGAACTTGTCAAAATATTTAGTTCTCCGCTTTCCGTCTGTATTCTATTAAACGAACATACCACGATGCTTTCATTTAAGAGGCGAAGAAGTGGAAAATAAAGCTGTAATATAATCACTAAATAGAGATTAACTCTCTTTAACTTTAACGCTGCATAAAGAGAGAGAGAGAGAGTGAGAGAGGCTTTGTCGTCATAGCAAGAGTTAAAATAATATTTTTTGCAAACAGGAATCGAATCCACAACCATCGCGTTATAAAGCAGACGTTAACCCACAGCGCTATGAAAAGCATATTGATTTTATTTATTGTAAAGGTGACCTTAATAATAAAAGTCTGGATAATTCTGTCTCATAAAAGTTATTTAATTTATTTAAAATTAGCTACTTATCTATGATAAGTATATAATACATATAGTAAACACAATATCAACGTAACTGAGGTCTTTCACATTTGACACGCATCTCAGCGACCGTCTCCGCTTACTGACTGATACCGATATCTGACAACAAGGGCACGTCAACACGTAATATATGTTTTCCGCAAACAATTGATTTAACACGATGCATTTTTTACTGTTATTTATATAAAATGTGAATCATTTTTATCGCCACCCCGGTACAGTGGGCGTCTGACTGTAGACTGGATTGGTTGTGGATTCGATTCACATTAGGACCATAGCTGTTTAAAATACTTGCATTTCTTTGCTCTGACAAAGAGAGGCGTGGAAAGAGACATTCTCTTGACTTGTCCAGATATGCGAAAAAAACGAGAAGCTAAAAATATATAGCACAATGCGGTTGCAGTTAGTTTAAGAACGATTAATATAGTAGTATTTTTTTTTCTTTCTTTTTTTTTGTATTATATAGCTTCACGCTGTATTCCGCACACAGCAGGGTAGGCAGAGGGAATCTAGCGAAGAAAATGCAAATATTAAATATTTCCACTCCTCGAGTGGGAATCGAACCCACAACCAGTCATTTACAGTCACACGCTTGTGCCACTGGGCCACGACTGGCCACTGGTAATATAGTAATAGGGGGTATAAATATTTTTATTACAAAACAAACAAAGAGTTTCGGCGTAGCGGGATTCTGACATTAATTCTTAACCTATAGCTTAACGATCAGAACGTTTGGATAGTTTTCAAGAGGCGCGGGTTTGAATCCCATCCAATCCAATTTTCTATACGTTTTCTTAATAATATATTCATTAAAAAATTAAAATATAATAGGAGGAGCTAAATATTAAATGGACTCTCTACCTGCGTTATTTTGCATACAATTGTGTGTCACACTTTAATTTATTCGATATTTTTTCCTGTTTAGTCCTTCTTACGAAATAAGGAAATCATATTAAACAGCCATTGCATTGGTATTTATTTACGCAATTGTTGTAGGAGTCATCTCGCCACGGAGAGACCAGAGCTCATCATGTCAAGTCCCATTCGAGAGATCTTGGTAGCAGCCCGCTGTCTGGCAACACCACGGCTAATAGTTCCAGGGAGTAAGTATTTTTTTTTTTTTATATTTGTATAGTTTTTTTTTGTATTGGCAATGTTTTAGAATGAATTTTAGATTTTGTTTTGTGTATATTTTGGTGTGTAACTTATGGGTTATTTGTTAATGTTAAATATTTATTTTATTAATGTGAAATATGAAGTGTTAGAGATGTAAGCAGTATTAATAAGCATATTTTTTTTTATAGCTTCACGCTGTATCCCGCATACAGCAGGTAGACAGAGGGAACTTTACTTTCCGCCGAATTCGGAAGCATTCCGTGTTAAGTGGCGGAACTTAACGCCGCGCTTTGCCTCGATACCAGAGCGAAGAAAATGGAAATATTAAATATTTCCACTGCTCGAGTGGGAATGAACCCACAACTAGTCGTTTACAGTCACACGCTTGTGCCACTGCGCCACGACTGGCCCATTGTAATATTAATATTAGGAAAATATTATTGGTATATTAACTTCTTGACGGAATAGATTATATTTATACTATAATTCTTCAATAAAGAGTAAAATAAAGAGTATTTTCAAAATGACGATTAAGTTAGCTTCTACAACAGAACTTAAAAATATAGCTCAGGTCTCAGATGGAGTATTTTACGACCTTTGCGGTTTTGATGTATTTAAATATGGTTATTTGAGACAAAGAGCTTTTGCTTTCAAGGTGAATCTAAAGTAAGGAAACTTGTATGATTCATGTCTAAAGTTTGTTTGTTTTCGTGTGTAAAACTAGACTATTTGAATATTTGAAAAGAAACTCCTTAGTATTCCATGAATTGACGGTGCCCATCGTATTGTAGAGAAGAGCTCGGGACAGTGCCTGGACTCGCAACCCATGAAATTTAAATGAAAATAAAATTAAAATGCTAACTAACCTAATTTAAAAACATTATACTAATACGGTTTTTGAAATACGTAGTAGAAAAGAAATGATGATAGTTCTAGACAGATCGAGATCTTTTTTCATCTCTCGAGCCTACTTCTACCGCATAAAAAGTTTACTCTAAAACATTCCTGGTCAGTTCGTTAGTAAGTTCGAAGTATTTATTTACTTAGTATCTTTAAGAATGTTTCTTTCCCACGTACCGCGGAATTGTAAGTGTTATCAGTATTATACGTTTAAGGTTTCTAAAGGAAAATTTGTGGATGACGACATGCTAACATCCTGAGGGATTTTGTACTATTATACGTATGTTATTTATACGTATCCATAATAAGAATCCAATCTAATTTAGTTCAAAGACAATGAATATAAATTAATTCTAATTCAGCGAAATAAACATTACGGAAGCAATATTTCCGCTCAGCATTTTCTTTTTACAATGATAGACAAATGATAGATAGAATAACATTGTAGTGCAATTTTATAAATCCATTGTCTACATGTTAAAAGTATTGTTTATAGAATTTTTCGTATCCGGTTTAAAATCCGACTTAAAATACGAGCATGTAATACTATGTAATGCATATACAAATGTAATACATACCTACTACATTTCTTCTTAATTTAAAAGAGTTGTTTTATATTAACAAGACATCTAGTATGTATTGTATTCTCGTTACAAGTCAGCTTCACGCTTTTCCCCGCATAGTAGGGCAGTCAGAGAACCTAATGTCAAGACGAGTGTCTTGATTGCTCCGCAGTTTCCGCCCAAAGTCGCGTTGCGTGATAAGTAGCGGAACTTAACATCCTCTTTGTGTTAGGCACCAGAGTGGAGAAATGAAAATAATATATAATTATTCCTCCGAGCGGAAATCGAACCCACAAGCATTTCATTTACATTTAGACGCAGACCCACTGAGCCAAAACGACCATTTGAACGTTTTATAATATTTTATAATCTCATTCTCTTCCAGCTTGGAAGATTCGCCTCAAAAGAAGAACATGTCGAACATGCTCGCGCCGGGCGACTACGCGTACGCGGTGTGCAGTCCCAATGTCTCGTACGCGCTGTCGTCGGCCGACGAGTACGGCTCGCCTGCTTATAGAGGTTGGTTTGGGTTTGTTTAAGAGTATATTATATGTTAGAATTTCACTCTATTAGAATATAATTAAAAAAAACACAATTAAAAAAATATCTAAAAAATACATCAAATTAAAAAACGAACTGAAAAGAAAAAATAATAAGTATTAGGAGGATTATCCAAGTTTAATTTAAATAGGCGGAGGAATGTGGAGAACGAAGTGATAATTAATAACGAACTTAACAATAGATTTTCTCTGCCAGGATAGGCTGTTTGGAAAGAAGCGTCGAGCTACAGCTTAAAACAAATATATATTAGTACTGACTAACTACTATCATAATTTTTTTTTAGCTTTACGCTGTATCCCGCACACAGCAGGGTAGGCAGAGGGAACCTAGTGTTAAGACACTCCATTCCCCACTTTCCGCCGAATTCGGAGGCTTGCGTGTTAAGTGGCGGAACTTAACGCCGCGCTTTACCTCGACACCAGAGCGAAGAAAATGGAAATATCATTTCTACTCCTCGAGTGTAAATCGAATCCCACAACCAGTCGTTTACATTCACACGCTTGTGCCACTATGATGATGATGATATCAATAAATAATCAAACAAATAGAAATAGGTAAGAAATAATAAGTCGTTTATTGTACCTAACATAATAGAACTATAGAATATACTCTGTTGGCAATTGTATTCACAGTTGTAAAAGGTAAATTTTAATAAAACTTGTCAAGATATTCCGTTCTTCATGTCTGTCATTTAATATTTATTTCTCGAAAATATTAAAATATTTTTTTTATATCTAACAAGAACAATTTATATAACAACATATAGGTCTAATTGTAAGTGAAAACAATCGTAATATTTTTAAACATAACAAAAATATACAACATATGCCATTTATGAAGTAACTTAACAAAAAAAGTTTTACTTTTATTTTTTACAAAACAAACAAAAAGAAATATTATTCAATGATAAACCTTAACAAATAAGTTATGGTGAACCTAAACAAATAATGTTATTTGTTTTTACATTTTAGCAATTGTGTGATGAATGCCTTTGACAAAGTTGCTTCTCTGTTTTCAGGACAAGATGGAGATTACATAAATCAAGGTAAACATTTATTTTAGTATTACATGTATACATAGAAAATAGTTTAAATTTAGTGAGTATAAGAGATTATTGGACTTTAAATAATTTTATTGATTTCATAAAAAGGAGCTTGAAGAGAACCTAGTGTCAAGACACTCTGTTCCCAACCTGAATTTAAATTATTACGTTTTGTTTAGTGGCGGAACTAAGTGTTAGGCTTTGTCACAATCATTCCTTCGAGCAGGGATCGAACCCACAATCCATCCCTTTTGCAATAAAACGTTTTCCCACTGCGCCACTACGGCCACTTATTTAATAACATGGTATATTATATAGAATTAGAATTGGATATTTATATAAATTTGAAAGTATATCAATAATATTCATTTTAAATCAATAATAATTAACGCTTTGAATATTTTTTGCTAAAATTAAACTATATAAATGTATACATAATACAATTTGCTATAAAAAATCTAAGCAAAATTTCAAAATGATTATACATAATTGAATATGTAACCATTTTTTATTATATTGAATATAATTATACAAACATACGTCATAAATACGTTTTTACTATGCATGTATATTGTATTTTTAACATTGTATATAATGAAAATGAATAATCATAGACTTGTTCTCGACAAATATAAATATTATATGTATGTGCATTTTTTATCGCAGTTCATTAACGCTCATACCAAATTGTTATATTATACACTAGTGGCCCTCTCACGACTTCGCCTGCGTGAACTACACAACCTCTAAAACTATCACTGTTTCTCTACTATATTATGCATGTATTATACATATAAACCTTCCTTTTGAATCATTTTATCTATTAAAAGAAACCGCATCAAAATCCGTTGCGTAGTTTTGAAGATCTAAGCATACATACATAGAGATAGACTCGGAAAGCGACTTCGCTTTATACTATGTAAAGATATATATGTGCATATTTTTTATAGCCCTTCATTAATTAAGTTATCGTATCGTTATATTAGATATATTATTTTATGGTTAATAATAATTAATTTCAGCAAAGTAACTTAAGAATTATTCGGAATAACGACTAAATATTTCTTAAAGTTATGTTAATATATATGAGGTGCAAATTTATCACAACAAAAGTATTAACTATGTTTAGTTTATATAAGTATATAAACTTAACATACTTTTGTTGATATGTATTGTGAAACTGTTACAATATTCATACTAATCAACTATGGTACAATTAGTAGTATTAAATTTTATATAAATATTATATGTAATAATATTCAAACTATTAAGTAGTAATACATTGATAACTTCTGGTATAAAAAATGGCTGCCTTATCGCTAAATGGCACAGTTTTAACTACTAACTTATTTAGTAAATCACTATATACTCGTCTCGAACCAACATGTCGAATGTTTTATAATATATATAAAAAAATATATTTATTTAAAGTGAAGCATAATTTTTAACCTGTTGTGAAAATAATGAAAAAATCATATCGTTTGTGTATATAAATACATGTTTTTGTGTGTATGTGTGTATTTTATATGAACATGATAAATGTACGAGTATAATGCAAATAACACGTGCTTCAGGTATAAATATTCATTCTAACTAAAAGTGTTACAGAAACTGTTTAAAAGTCAAATATGCAATTAACGGTTAACAGAGAGATTTAATTTTAATGGTCATTAAAATTAATTATGTTAACGCTAATTAACTTTAAAAGTTTTATCAAGTAACTGTGTTATTTACTAGTTGTTGCTCGTGGTTTTGTTTGAATTTGACTCTATGGATATTAGGTGTCGTTATATTATTTCAATTTAAATCGATACTGTTTTTCTTAAATTTCTTGACCCGAAACTTTCTCTGCAAGCAGCACGTATTCTCCAAAAAACCTACATGTCTGATTGATTTTGTTTTTTAATTTTGTGCCATATTATCTATAATCTTAAAATAATCTACATATATGATTTCAGTATTCTACTACTTGCAGTCCAAAGACTCTCGTATATAAATGCTATTATAATTATATTTATATTTGGTCTTAGGTTTTCGGATTTATTGTTTATCTTTTTTATTATTTGTTTTTCTGCTTTACGAACGTGGTCTATATTATATCTAGTATTTTTAACAATTAGATTACTATTTCTTTATTACTTTTCTAAAAGTATCCAAATACTATACCTTATGCTAATTACTTACTGTATGTTACTATAAAGTGTTTAAAACGTCAGGAAAACCTGAAAATTAAAATGTCCTGTCAATCAAGAAAATGAGTAAAACCCATCGAATATTATGATATACGCAATTATTTTAAATATCTATATTTTTTATTACTTTCACGCATTATCCGCATAGCATGGTAGTCAAAAACAATCTAGTCACCTAAAATTAATTGTGATTTGTATATATTTACAGATGAATCTGATGGCAGTTCGAATGTGACGTCGGCGAAGGCGCAGGCCGCCATCGCGCACCTCGTCAGCAAAATAGAACGTACAAAGGACCTCATACGACTGGAACAGACTATACGTGACGGTTAGATATTTACTTTATACCAGAAAATTCTTTAAATTTTAAAGGAGAGCCAAAATTATAAGAAAAATGCAGTTTGCGTTAATGCTTTTTTTAGCTTCTTGCTGTATCCCGTACACAGCAGGGTAGGCAGAAGGAACCTAATGTTAAGATACTCCGTTCCCCACACACTCCCGAGTTCTAGAGGCATTGCACGTTAAGAGGCGGAACTCTAATAAATATTTACACTCGTCGACAGGGAATCGAACCCACAAGTAGTCGCCTTTATAGTCACACGTATGTGCCCCTGCGCCACGTTTTTGTGTCCCTGGCGTCAATTTTAAATATATTTATAAAAAAACGTATAAATGTATTAAATTTGTTATAAATTTGTGTAGTTTAGTTTTTTTATTAATTATAAAACAGTACAAGTAATACACGAACTGCTACGATCACTTGTCTTGCTTTATGTTTCTGTACCGATAAAATTTATTTATCGCGAGCCATATACTCTATTCAGTAAGAAATGTCGCGGGGCGGATGGAATACTGCCGCCGGCCGTAGTTTGTCCATCACTGCTCTATAAATAAAATAAGAAACTCCTAAATAAAAAACAACATATTTTTTTAACTTTTTTTAATTTTTTATTTATATTCCTGTACCGATAAAATTTATTTATCGCAAGCCATATACTATTTAGTAAGAAATGTAGATGTAAAATGCAGATGGAATGCTGCCGCTGGCCGTAGTTTGTCCATCGCTGGTCTATACTAAACTATATTACGCCAGGGACTGCCAGCATATGTATGACCCGCGTGTCACCGAATGGTCCGCTTTGATAATTTCAAATGACCCACTTTATTCCTCTATATTTATTTCCTTAGTACTATTACACTTGTATATTTTTTTCTATAGCAGAGTCGTTGGATTGGACCTAGTGTAAAGGCATCCTGTTCTTCTCTTTCCGATCGTATTAAAATACTAGAGGTATTTTTATACCTAAATGTTTTTGTGGCCAGTCGTGGCCCAGTGGCACAAGAGTGTGACTGTAAACGACTGGTTGTGGGTTCGATTCCCACTCGAGGAGTGGAAATTATATTTCCATTTTCTTCGCTCTGGTGTCGA
Source organism: Dryas iulia moderata (assembly GCA_019049465.1). Taxonomy (NCBI): domain Eukaryota; kingdom Metazoa; phylum Arthropoda; class Insecta; order Lepidoptera; family Nymphalidae; genus Dryas; species Dryas iulia. The sequence goes on from CM032438.1 coordinate 5,396,272, forward strand.
GGTAAAGCGCGGCGTTAAGTTCCGCCACTTAACACGCAAGCCTCCGAATTCGGCGGAAAGTGGGGAACGGAGTGTCTTAACACTAGGTTCCCTCTGCCTACCCTGCTGTGTGCGGGATATAGCGTGAAGCTATTTTTTTTTTTTTTATTTTTAAAAACTAAAATTTTGACTAGCGGCCATAAGTTAATATCTGCATTCTTGAAATACAATAATATATATTTATTTGAGTTAGAAGCAATTTTACACCTTTCACCACATAACAGAGTAATCAGAGAGAACCTGAGTGTCTAAACACTCTGTACTTCACGTTCCGACCAAAATCGAACATTGCATCTCTTATTATAGTATTAGAGTTATTTCAAAAAAGCCTAATAATTATTTCAGATAATGTAAATGAATACCTGAAGTTAGCGGCGAATGCGGACAAGCAACAGCTACAACGTATAAAGGCGGTCTTCGAGAAGAAGAATCAGAAGAGCGCGCTCTGTATCGTTCAGTTGCAGAAGAAATTGGATGGTTATAATAAAAGGATTAAGAATTGGGAGGTACGTTATGTTAAGATACGGTTTTTTTTTAGCTTCACGCTGTATCCCGCACACAGCAGCGTAGGCAGAGGGAACCTAGTGTTAAGACACTCCGTTCCCCACCGTTAAGATACGGTTTTTTTTTTATTTTTGTTTGAATTTGAGGCTTTGTGTGTTGAATTGTGGAATTACCAGATATGTATATAATTTAAATGTAGTTATTTCTTCGAATAGAAATCGAACTATAACTAATTGTTTACTGTCCGCCGCTTTCCTTCTGCATCACGAAGAAACAAGCTAAATTTGAACGTTAACAAACAATAACATAATTGATATTAATTAAACTATGTACTAATTGCTAAAAACATATTGTGTAATGTAGCAACATTTGAATTTTACATGTCTCATGAGAATGACGTTGAGTTCCATCACTCAACGTGATTTCTCAAATTCTGACCAAAAGTGTAGAAAGAGCGATAAAAAGCGTGAAGCTACTGAACATATGTACTATTAAAATATTTAAATATTTAGGATCATATTATCATATTGATAATTTATATTTCCAGCAACATGGCACCAGTGGACAAACGCACAGACAGCCGCGAGAGGTGCTGCGAGACATGGGACAAGGGTTGAAGTATGTGCTCTATTAATATTACTTCTTATCATAAAATAAATAAATGTTTCTACATTAGGACTTATGTTTTTGAAAAGGAATAATGCATTTATTCAACCCACTTTGTTATATAATTTTAAATTACTCTTAAGATTTGCGTCAATATTTAAAGAGTGGCAATAAAAAAGAGAAAAAGTAAATTTTCTGCGGAGATGCTAACAACCAAAAAAAATTATAAATTTAATTGTGTTACATTCACAACATAATTTAGTTGGGTTCGATTCTTATTAGGTGGAAAGATTACGCTTGATTTGCTTTCATTTCCATTTTCAAGTAAGACAAATACAGCCTCTCGATTTTCGCCTGAAAGTGGAGAAAGGACTCACTCTCTGACTACCGTGTTTTACGATAAAAAGTATTAGATAGATAGATAGATAGATAAAATGCTTTATTGCACACATACAAAAATAAAAGAAGACAGAATGGATAAAAACAAATAACACAAAAATAAATAATTGTAGTATGCAAAGGCGACCTTATCACTATTAGTGATCTCTTACAGGTTACCTAAAGCATAGACATTTAAATACAGTGGAAAACCTGCGTAGTGCATAAAAATATGAAAGGATCTACAATAAGTAAATAAATAAATAAATAAGATAAAATACATGATATATACTATGTAAATTATGCTACATATACTCATACATACATATATACATACATACATACATACAAACATACACATACACACAAATATATATACCTATATACATATATATTTCTGAATAAACCTACATTTTAATTGTTATTCTGTAATGCCAAATAATAACGCTTTAAAGATTTTTTAAAAACGTTGAGGGATTTAGAATGACGAATGTAATGCGGTAAATCATTCCATAGTTTGACACTTTTCACAGAAAACGATTCATTAAAACGTACTGTGTTGCTTATAGGAACCTTTAATTTGTTATCACTTTTTGAACGAAGGTGATGTTGGAGCGAGGTATCGGAGCCAAGAAAGGTAAAGCGTTCTTTAAGGTAGTGAGGAGTATTAGGATGGAAAAGAATGGAGTAGAGGGTACAGAGGACATGAAGGTTGCGACGATGCCGAATTGTTAGCCACTGAAGCTTATCGCGATACGTCGAAATGTGATCAATTTTTTTTAAGCCAAATATATATCTTATACATAGATTTTGCAGACGCTCTAGCTTGTTAAGATGTTCTTCTGATAACTCAGGGTAACAGGTATCGGCATAGTCAATAATGGGAAGAAGGAGAGAAGATGCTAATGAGATTTTTGTTTTGATAGGTAGCAAATTTTTCCACCTTTTGAGAGAGCCCACTGCTGCAAATACTTTACGGCTTATATTCGAGATTTGCGGAGCCCAAGACAAAGTATTATCCATAACGATACCCAAATTTTTAACGGAATTAGTATGTGATATGGGAGTACCGTCAAATGTAACTGCTGGCAGCGAGGAAAAATTTAATTTAACAATTTGTTTTTGACTGCCAATAATTATATACTGACTTTTAGCAGTATTTAAATTTAAGCCGTATGATTTGCTCCATTTATATATTGTTTGAAGGTTTTCATTTATTCGTTTGATAGCTTCAGAGATGGTATCTATAGGTGTTGAAACGTATATTTGCAGGTCATCAGCATATAGGTGGTAAGGTACAGTAAGTAAATCTGTTACCGTATTTATAAGTACTGAAAACAGTAAAGGAGACAATACACCCCCTTGTGGAACTCCTGCTTTTAAAGAACATGGAGAAGAAATCTTACCATTATAACGAACACTCTGTTGGCGATTGGATAGATAAGAGTGGAACCATTTGACGACATTATTAGAAATGTTTAGATGTTTTAGAATGGCCAATAAAACATCAAAGTCCACCGTATTAAACGCGTTGGAAAAATCAAGCAGTACTAAGATGGTAACTTGCTTATTATCTATACCAAGACGAACGTCTTCGCATACATTAATCAAAGCGGTAGTAGTGCTGTGACCTGGCCGAAAGCCAGATTGGTATGGACTAAGGATGTTATTTTTAGCCAAAAATTGTGACAGTTGATGATGCACAATGCGCTCAAGCACTTTCGAAAGAAATGGAAGGATAGATATCGGACGGAAATGGGAATATAACATGGGATTACATATTTTAGGAACAGGAATAACGTGCGCAGCTCGCCATGCATCAGGAAATGAACTAGACTTCAAGGAAAAGTTGAAAATGTGAGAGAGGACTGGGAGGATATGGTCAATAGATAGCATCAACATCTTACGACTAACACCATCACCTCCAATGGCATCAGAATGAATTGCTGACATGTTTTTTCGTATATCGTCTATAGAGATTTCGTCAAAGTATAATATATTCCCGTCTCGCTTACGTCCTAACTCCAGTGCATTGATAGTATTTAATTTATTATTTATATGTACTACACTCGAAGCAAAATGCATGTTGAGACTGTCAATGTCAATGTTTACGTGTGTGTCCTTTTTCTGTCGTCCAATGCCCATAGCGTTGAGAAATCGCCAAGCCTTCCCAGAGTCCTTTACCTCTAAAGACCGGCAAATATAATTTCGTTGCGCATCCCTACATTTTTTATTACATTCATTGCGTAGACGCTTATATTTAGAGTAATTAATATCCGAAGGGCTGCGCTTGTATTTACTTTTGGCTTTGTTACGTTTGTTCATGAGTGCCTTTATTTCTGACGACAGCCACGGTGCAGGTAAATGTTTTAATTTAATAGGTCTCAGAGGTGCATGAATGTCAAAAAGTTGAGTTAAAATGGAATTAAAAATATTAAGTTTTAAGTCTACAGTTGAAGCGGCAAAAAACGCTCTCCCAGTCAATTAAATTCAGGTCGATCAAAAATTTTTCGTTATCGAAGTTTTTAAAATTGCGACGCATGACAATCGTAGGCTTTGATTTTGGTGGTCTAATTTTATAGGAGAGGTAGATAAGTTCATGGTAGGAGAACGCTTCTGCGGGAAGTTGCCCATGGAGATTGACATGATCTAGAGAGGAAACAATGATCAGGTCCAGGAGTGAAGGAGAGCAATGAGGGAAAAAGTGAGTGGCGCCAGATGGAAGCAGATGTAAATTAGAGCTATCAACTATATTTTTTAGATCTTTAGCACGCTTGTCATTTTTAATAAGACACGTGTTAAAGTCACCCATTATGATGGTATGATCCACTGCAGATACATACTTTTCCAATAAGGTTTCAAACGATTTAAAATAATTTATATGTAATGATGGACTATAATAAACGCCTAGTAGAACTTTTAAAGAACCAAAAATAATTTCAATAAAAATATGTTCAGCAGCTTCTGAGTACTCTGAGTTGGATTTTTCTAATATTGTAAAGGGTATGTGACTACGCAGGTAAATAGCAACACCGCCTCCACCTTTATTAATACGGTCATTACGTATCAAATGGAAGCCTGGAATAGAGTAGGAAGTAGAAGGAAGACAGGGTTTTAAGAAGGTTTCAGATACAAGTATAGCGTGTATATTTTTTACATCAAAAGAGGAAAGGATATCGGAGTAGTGTGAGGGAATGCTTTGAGAATTTATATGTATAACATTAAAATTTTTAGGGACTGTGGAGAATTTCGTATCCAAAAGTGAGCTTAAAGGTAAAGACGCACTGTGAAAGCTGTCATCTAAATCAGTTGCAGAATCATAGGTACTATTAGCGTTGGATGAACTGCTAGATATATTTGGTATTTGGCTCATTATATAAAGACAACAAAATGTGTATTCATATATATATATAAAAAATAATAATAATAATAAGTAAGTAAGTAAGTTAAGTTATCAAATATAATATAAGTATTAATATAATAAAATACTAATAAATAAAAATAAATAGGTAATTTAAATGATCAAATATTATATAAGTATAAATAAAATAAAATATAAACAATATGTGTATAAATATATAGAACAATATAATATAAATTTCAAATTAAAAAATAATAATAATAATAATTTACAATTGGTAATTTACAAGTTACAGCTTACATACCTGTTATATTATTATAAAGAGAAAAAAGTATAAAAATATAACACAATACCTACTAATAAGACTAGAAACAAACAATAACTATTTACAAGTAATCAAGTTATTACACTTTGCACAACAACAACAAGTTTCCCATTACTACACTAATAGAAAAGACAAAAAAAAAAAAATAGTAAAACATCAAATACATAAGAGAAAAAAAAAAAACTATAGCAAAACAAAATTATGTAGGGAAAAAAATGTAGTAAGGGAAAGAAAGATTTTACATGGTTATTTAGAAATATAGGGCATAAAGAGATATGTTATATAGTGTACATATAATATTATACATTTAAATTAATGTCAGATATTCCTTGTCACTGGAAGTGGACAGTAGACACTTAATAAATGAAAACTTAATAATTATGTAAATAACAGAACTAAAGAAAGTAAAACATTGTACATAAATAGTATAAAACAAAATTATGTAAAAAAAAAAAAAAAAAAAATATTATAAATTTTATAAGGTTATTTACAAATGTAGGACATATGCAAAAAATATTATATATTTACTTATAATATTTACATTTAAATTAATGTTACATATCCCTTGTCACTGAACTGTATTACTTATTATGTAAAAAATAATATTATATCTATAAAATAAACTTTAATAAAACTGTAACTTGTACTATTATTTATACAAATTATAATTTATGTGCAATTCATCGATACTTCACTTACAATTACGGTTAGGGTTGTTGTGCCACTTAATATACAATATCTGAAATTCCCACTCAGAAACTAGGGGGTTTGAACCCTTGCCTGTTGGTAACCGTCCAAGCGCTATTAAGTTATTTATGTTATTTTTTTTTGCCTATATAACACAAATTCTAAAAACGTTTTTTTTTCAATTTGTAAAAATCTTTACAGAGAGGCTAACACAATGATTAACTTGTAATAAAAATTCGATGCAGCTGAACGCGTGGCTTAGCGGTCAGAACGCTTTTACGATTCCCAAGAGGCGCGGATTCGAATCCCGCTGCGTTCAAAATTTATATGTTTTCTAAATGTCTTTTTCAATTTTTCTACACTATTTTAGAATATACAATTATAATTTCAGAAACGTAGGCGGCAACATACGCGATGGTATCACGGGTCTGGGAGGCAGCGTGATGTCGGCGCCGCGCGAGTTTGCCCACCTCTTCTCGAGGTCCAACCGGTTCGGGTCCGCCGACAACATCGCACAGCTGGCCGGTCTGTATTTGTGTGTTTATATGTTTGTTATATACATACATAAAAAATACATTTCACTGCTTGGTATCAGTGAAATGTATTTTTTTGTATATGTGCATATCGTTTTTTATCCCCAACGTAAATAGAGGTGAGTGTGCGTGTGTGTATGTGTGTGTGTGTGTGTGTGTTTATGATATGTTAGGTGTTTATGTTGTATTTTTTTTTTCATTATAAAGCCAACCATGATCTGATTCTTACCTTTGTTTTATGAAAAAGTATTATAAAAAAAAAACAAATTCTTCAAACAAAAGGGCTATCAGGTCTTTTTCAAAATGGTTTTCGTTGTTTCTATTACTATCATTGCCTTATCGTTTGTTATGTTAAGATATATTTTTTTAACCACAAGAAGCTTTAATTATGTTATAATAATTATACTAACTTGAAAGTAGACTTGAAGATTAAATAGAATGGTAATATCTTAACAATAATGGAGAACCCATATAATCGATTAATATTGTTATGAACTTTTATTATTTATTATACATATTAAAAATAACTATAATTAACCTTAAAAATATATATAATTTTTAGGCTTAATTTATAATAATCTAATCTGCCTTTATTTGTTCATATTATAATTCACATTCAAATATATTATTTTATGATCATTTTAATAAAGCGTGAAGTTGTATACTTGTTCTAGTTCTATTCAAGCTCAGTGGAATGTTTATATTTAAATTATTGTCATTTCCCCAATAGTGACAAGACAAAGCGCGGTTGAGTTCCACCACTGGTCACTTAGAAAGTGACTGGTCAGTTAGAAAGTAGAGAACGGAATATCTTAACACTAGGTTCTCCTTACCTATCCTGATATGTGGGAAAAATTATAATATCAAAAACAGAAGAAATTATAATAAATTTATATATTATGTTTTTATATATTCAAAGTTATTATTTCTTATATATTATGCACAAAATGCTATATTTTATCTTTTTGTCTCACTTTTTTTTACCTTATAATGTTATTTTTATACACTTTTCTCCTATTTAGCTTTTAATATTGCTTCAATGGCGGCTTGCAAGCTACTTTACATGAGTTTTTTTGATTATTAAAATTTAGTATAGCTATGCTTATTCTAAAGAGATTTTTTCTAAAACTAATAACAACTATAAACATTTACGTCTTCGAACACACAAAGTACACACATTTAAAAGTAATTATAAAGGAATTCTGTAAATATATTATATTTTCATTATATTAACTTGACGTCCGTTTAGGATATTGGGAAAGAAATAATTTTAAACGTATTTTTTTTCTTGAAAAAGCTGATGTAACTTGTTGCATATAATTTATATCATAAAGATATCGATATACAATGTAAGCTAAAATGTCGTAAATCATCTTAAATTTTATTTACAATTTCATATGAATCATTTCATATAAAGACAGCTAAATGTTACAATTATTGTTAACATTTTTTGGTTTTTGAAAAATCAATTTAGCCTTATGTGCCAACAGTTAAATTTATAATCAGACACTACGAAAATAATTAAGTGTCATTTAGATTTTAGAATAAAAAGAAAGAAATATTATACCTATATACATTATGTATATTACTATTAAATTTATACATACAAAAAAGTTATGTAAAATTATGAGGACGAAGAAGTTTAGTTTTTCGCATAGTTAAAGTTTATATGAAACTGAAGTGCAAAACCCTATTTTATTTTTTTCTAATAGTTCATGAAAAATATAATAAGTTTATAAAATATATAATATTACACGCACTACTTCCGTTCAAGTATAAGGTGACACACACGTTGCTACGGTAACGCGTGTTTTACGCTTCGACAAGTAACTTGCAATACTGGTGCTTATTTCGCAGGCTGCCTTTATAGTATTTTACTTAGTACTTACGCTTTCTGCCTTAACACATGATATCCTATTTATTTTACATTTAGTTTCCCTAACTTTCTATCAATATTCTCAAATATAAGATTTTTGTAGAAATACGAATATTTAAGACGAAAATCTCCTTAGAATCACCTAAGGAGTATTTTAATAATTCCCCTATACATATTGTTGCGGTTTTAGATATGAAATATGTATTTCCATTTACATTTACCGCTAGTATTCATATACATGTTACTAAGTTAATTGTACGTTTTGTCTCGCAGAAAACACGGGTCCCTGTAAGTATGACGCGTAGAACCATTTGTGTTAACCACCGCATCTCATTTTTAACGATTTTCATTATTTTATTATTCATATATATTGATAAATAGTTTCTACTTGCATTTACATTTTGAATAATATGCAAAATTAGAAAAAAAATTATTTATTGTTATTTTTTTCATGAAAGTACACTTACTATCTTTTTAAAGGCACAATTCATAAACGAACATATTATCGTGTCAATTATTCCTTTTTTTTTATTAATTTCAGTCTAAAATTATAATATCTATATATTTAATTAAAAAAAATATGGCTGATGTCTAATATTTTTCATATTTTTATATTTAATTCAATCTCATCTCAACATAAATATTAAAATTAAAAAAATAAAATAATTTCTAAGAACAGGCAAATATGCCTAGATATAAAGCAGAAATATGATCTTAAATTCATCTAGTATTTTACTTCACTAGATATCATCTTTAATCTCTCGCAACTGTCATTCATATTTACTTATCTCAAGGTCACAGCAGATAACACAATAGTGCACAAGTTCATAGACAAGGCTTTACATTTACAACTTGTGACTTGGTCTCAGTTGTTTCCTAACGTTCATACTAATTGCATTGTTTTATATTCAGTGTATGTTTTACATACGATAATAAACTTTATTAGTATGGGATTTGATAAGAAAATTGCTTGGAACAATGTAATGGGGTAATATAGTGAAATGTTATTCAAAAAGTGCCGGAAATGCCGGAAGAAATGTAATTATTTTTATTTATTTTTTGTTTTAGTTATTATTTTTATGTTTATCTATGTTGATTAATTATCTGTGTATTATTATACAGATATATTTTTAATTAGGTGTTATTCTAAAGTTTTGTCAAACATACAGTTATGTATGTATAATCGTTGTAAATATGATATAATAAGTTCAAGGCATTTGACTTAGAATCTCTACAAGTACTTCGCGTGTTAATGCTAAACAAGACCTAGGTTAACTATGTGATAAATAGCCATTTAGTATAGCTTTTTGGGTTTTACATTTAGTTATTCGTAGATTATTGCGATTTTCCTATTTCAATTCTTCTTTATAAATGAATCATTTCATTTTTTATTCAATTTAAATTAAACTTCATTTATTAAGAAATATTTAATGTAAATATATTCATTTCATACTAATATTTTCATTTTTATGTCAAAATGTGACTTAATTTTTAAATTTAAACGATTTAATTTTCAATTACGTTTAAAATATACTTGTTAAAGATGAATTTTTTTTAAAAAATATATTTTATTTCAAATCATTTTCACATTTTGATATAAAATACACAAAAAATCACAAATTCGTATAGCAATTAATGTTCGCTTGTCATCTCATTCTTGCACGCCAGCCCCACAACACACGGAACTGAGAGGTAAATATATTTTTAAATTTATTTATGTATGTATTTATTTACTATTATTATATGTATTTTATTTATGTTTATAGAATTGATGTTATTTTGGCAACTTAGTTGTTGAAGTAGTGATGGAGTAATATAGTTGTAGTTGTATACTATGTATAACTATTTATAATATATACAAAAATATTTTTCTATATATAGATTCCTAGATAAATTACAGATTTTTCTTTTTTTAGAGATTTCGAAATTAGTCATTTTCTTATATATTTATAGTGAGAACACTATACAGTTTTTATTAAAAATGACGTCTAATTATTATTATATTTTTAATATGTACAAAATTAGTTTATTGCTCAAATTACGTGGTGTATAAGAAGATGCCATTTAAAATGTTAATATCATAATCCACGTAAGATATGTAATATAACACTATCTGATTATTTGTTTTGAGATTAAGCAATTTTATCAAGATTAAAATGTGAGGATATAAGACTATGAAAAGCATATACTTTAATATCACTACTTCATTGTAAATCTTTCTGTTTTAAAATATTTATTTATTATTTTAACTCCTTATAAAATAGTATAAAAACAATGTTATTTTTATTTATTTTCTTTGCATGTATGCATTTAAAATACAAAATTATGTAATTGTATGTATATTATATAATTTAGTTATTGTTTTTGTATTGCACAAAGCATTGGCATGACATCATTGGGAACGTTCACGTTCATTGTATTTGTATTTCTAAGGTCGTTCTCATTACGTACATATCAATTATCAACATTTATTTATATTGCGAATTATTTATATATAAATTGAAATATTATGTTATTTGAAGCATTTTTCTTTGTTTAGGATTTTTTTTCTTTTACTCTTATTATTTATGTTTTCTGAAAATCTATAGCATGAAATAAGCATGTGTATATTTTATGTACGAAGTATAGTATATTGACACAATATACATATATAGCATGTACAGTTTATAGTGTACATTAGTAAGTAGCTAGGTTATAGTGATGTATATTTTTATAAATGCGTTTAGAAATGTCGTAGTTGTAAATTTTTACGTTATATATTTATATAAATATATAAATATTATGAAATTATAGGGAATGAAAAATATACAGCATGAGTTCTCTGATTAGCTTAGCGATTTATTTCAGGCACATACTATTTGACACATGCAAATAGTATATAGATCTTTTTTTATTTTTTTGACTGAAACTGAAATATAGCTATTAAATATTTACAGTAAATTAAACAAGACATATATTGAGTTTAAATACAACATGGCGAACGGATCGTCTGAAGGGCTTAACGTTACTCATTGATAACAGTAAACTAAACCCACATTGAGTTTAACTACAATTCAGCGAGCATGTCGTTAACACAACATTACTCAGTACACAAAACAGTAAGAAAACCGATTACCAAGTATTCACCCTCAAAATAACTATTTAGTTTTTATACAACACACGGACACTTAAAACACACATGCTAATTATAATTCCCATATTACCGTTATTACCAAGTAATCAACATGGTATTACTCAGTAATAACAGTAATCTAAATAAAGCCTGTATTGAGTTTAACTACAATGCAGTGAACGCGTCGTCTGAAGCGTCGCACGCGTCGGGCACATAAGTGCACATCCTAACTATAACTCCAACAACATCGTTATTACCAAGTAACGATTACTCGGTAATAAAACTAAACAACGTATTGAGTTTAACTTCTGAAAAGCCTTCGCATCTGACACATACATACTCATCCTAACTATTACTCCCAAAACTACCGTTATTACCCAGTAATGAACATGGTATTACTCAGTAATAGCAGTAGTGTAAGGCTAAGCCCGTATTGAGTTTGCCTACAACGCAGCGAACGCGTCGTCTGAAGGGTCGCGCGCGTCGGAGGCGGGCGAGGGGCGCGGCTCGACGCTGCCGCGCGCCGCCAACGCCGCGTCGCCCGCGCCCGCGCCCAAGTACTCGCCCGACGCGTCGCCGTCCTCGTCGGTTACGAGTGAGGGTGCTCCGTGAGTTGTGTTTTTAAATATATTTCGTTGTTTAATATTGTTATGTATTTCTGGCAGCGTGAAGTTAAATTCAGCTTCTCGCCGTATTCCGTACACAGCAGCGTAGGCAGGCCTAGTGTTAAGACGATCTTATCCGCGTTTTGAGGCCAGTCGTGGTGCAGGAGTACTAAGTGTGACTGTCGATACGACACTAGTTGTGGGTTCGATTCCCATTAAATATTTAATATTTTCATTATGGTAAGAGGTGTCGAAGTAAAGTGCGGAGTTAAGTTCCGTCACTTCAGGTAATACCTGCAAAATTTGGCGGAGTGATATAATACTATGTTTTATTTAGTTTTTTGCTGTATCCCGCACACACCAGGTAAGGCAGATAGAACCTATTTCATACTTTGAAACCAGAGCGATGATTGAAATATTACTTACTTCAATTTTTCGAGTAGGAATCGAACCCACAACGTTTAACTTTTAACAAATCGTCTTACTATGCTGTGTGTAACACGGTATGTAATACAGGGTTTTTTTATAATATATAGTTGTAATGCTTGACTTAAAGTCAATTTTTATATATTAAATTTGAACGCAGCGGGATTCGAATCCGCGCCTCTTGAAAACTGGCCAAGCGCTCCGACGCTTAGCAGTCGCTCAATATTATTTTTATATTTCCAAAGTATGCAAGTAACAGTAACTTTCTTAAGTCTTATCAAAATAGTAAAGAGCACAGATTTTTTGAAATCAAATCTGATGATCTTCTTATATTTTAATATTTTTTAAAGCGTTATTCAGAAACTTAGGAAATGGAATACATTTTTAAACAAAGATTCTAAATCTCTCTGGGGAGATTCTTACTGACTAACGACAAGAATAATTTGTCACAAACGTATATTATATACTGTATTAAACGTATAAGATAAGCTTTGACTAAGCTTTGGTCAGAGTGCTTCACCAAATTTACATTTGCGCAGGTTTAAATCCCACTGTCTTCAATTTTTATACATTTTCTAATAATGTATTGTCTTATTTTGTTTTCATATTCATTTTCATATTTAATGTCATAAATTCAAATTAATTGTATTGAATCAGCCGCAAAATACTCGAAAACTACTTTACTTTTTAATTATACAAATCCTAAATCGATTGTCAATTTGCAGGTATCCAACACAAAGCGGTTCAAACAACATGTCAGACGCAAACTTCAGTATCAAGCCCATACTAAACGAGCTACGCGAGCGGCGGGAGGACTACGAACGGTTAGCGGAAAAAATTGACTCTATTAAGGTAAGTTGTTGATTTAGCATTTTATTAATATGTTCTTTATATTTTATAGGGCATTTCATGTGACAAATTTGTAAACATTAAAAAGCAGGGTAGTCAGAGAGAACCTGAGAACTGTCAAGACATTCCGTTCCCTACTTTATACTTTTCTTTTGTTTTCACTTGTAATGTAGGAAGAATTTATTGATATAGAAAAATATGGTCTTTTCGTATAGGCTGTTCTGGCACAGTTGGTCTGCCTAGAAACGATGGTTGTAGCTTGGATTCTCATCCGAGGGAATGATTATATAATAATTTCGTTTCTCTGCTCTGATCCTAAGACCTTAGACCGCTTAAATTCCGCCACATAACACACAATGTCCCGGAAAGTAGAGATCGAAGTATATTGACACTAGGTTCATCCTGTCTACCCTGTTGTGTGGGAAAAGGCGTGAAGCTGTTAAGAAGAAATTCACTGCTTCTACTAATGTTAGATTTGTTGGTTAGCAATGATAATTATTTATTTCAAACAAAAATATATTTTAATTCCTGGATATATATTATATTTTTTTTGTATTCACGTTGTATCTCGCTCACAGCAGGGTAGGCAGCGGGAACCTAGTGTTAAAACTCTCCGTTCCCCACTTTCCGTCGAATTCGGAGGTATTGCGTGTTAAGTAGTGGAACTTAACGCCGCACTTTGCCTCGACACCAGAGCGAAGAGCATATATTACGTAAATTATAAAAAAAAGAAAGGGTTAATGATGTTTTTTCAGCTTTACGCTGTGTCCCGTACACAGCAGGATAGGCAGAGGGAACCTAGTGTTAAGACATCCCGTTCCGTTCAATTATGATATTATAATGTAAAATCAATATATAATTTGCAGAATTTATCTCAAGAAGTGTCGTTCCTATCCGCGGCGTTGCAAGAGGAGCGCTTCAAGACGGAACGTTTGGAGGAGCAAATTAATGATCTCACTGAATTACATCAAAACGAGGTACGTATATAGTGTGGTTGGATAGAGAGAGAAGCTCTCTGCAACGCAATTGCTATGAAGTGTCTATATAAGACTTAATCAACAAAAAGCATTTAAACAAAAATATGGCACGCAGGTCAATGAGGAGTGCATAAAAAACGATTAAATTACAAAATTTGTATTAGTAAATATGATATTTATAACCCAATATTTTCCATGTTGAAGTGGCACAAGCGTGTGACTGTAAACGACTGGTTGTGTGTTCGATTCCCACTCGAGGAGTGGAAACTATATTTCCATTTTTTCGCTCTGGTGTCGAGGTAAAACGCGGCGTTATATTCCACCACTTAACACGCAAGCCTCCGAAATCGGCGGAAAGTGGGGAACGGAGTGTCTTAACACTAGCTTCCCTCTGCCTCCCCTGCTGTGTGCGGGATACAGTGTGAAACTATAAAAAAAATATTTTCCATATTGAAGTATTAAAAATACAATAAATTAACAAAATAAATATTACTTTCATGTATTCATTTTTGTCATCCATTTTTGTAAACGTGACTAACAAATTCGCTTCGGTTAGTCAACGCCAACTCTCAGCGTTAACAGATCTATCAATTATATTAATTGTATAATTTCAGGTAGAAAACTTAAAACAAGCCCTAACAGACGTAGAAGAAAAAGTACAATATCAGAGTGAAGAAAGAATACGAGACATACACGAAGCTCTGGACTTATGTCAAACTAAAGTAAGTTGTTTAATTTTTATAGCACAAAAAGTTTTTTTTACTGAAAACTTCATCATTCATTTATTCTAGTTCCATTAATAAAATTAATAAGAGCGTTTTCTTACCAAATCAGAGGACAAAAATTGGATATTTTAATATTTTTTATTTTAAAGTAATATTCAAACACTTATAATTAGGAAGATATTTTTAAAAAACGTATAAAACTTGAATGCAGTGTTTGACTCTTGAAAGCCATTGAAACATAGGGCGTGAGTACTTTTTCTATTTAACAGACTCTTTAGTATATAAAAATAGTTTTTATTATATATTTTTTAAAATTTATTATTATTATATCGCACATTGACTTGAAAGAAATTAAAATGAATTTATATAAATAAGAATATTTTATTAAGAACATTTGTACTTAAAATAAAGGAATAATTAATTTCGCTTTTAATAAAAAAAACATATAAAACTAAAATGTTGACTGTTAGCATATAGAGAGATTTTAACAAATTTCTGCTACCAATTAATCTACAAACAATCGTTTAGCAAGAGAGAATAATACAAGCTTTATTATTAAATACTTACATTAGCAATATTTATTAAATACTTTTAAACGTTTTTACACTTAGGAAAATTGAAAAAGTCAATAAGAAGACGTATAAAAAATCGATACGGGTTTCGAATCCGCACCTCCTGAATACCCTTTGTTCAATTTTTTATAATAATATTGTAGGGCACGCGGCCTACACCATATACAAAGTGTCTCAAAAGAAATTTTATATTAAGATCGAATAATCGATCCACGATTAGAAAAAAAATAAGCCACATATAGCAAAAAATGTTTATTAATTATTAAAATACACTTTTTGAGAATTTATTTCTTTAAAATAATATAGTCTGCATCTACATCTATACTCTCGCGTTCTCGGCACTCATTTAATCGAACAGTAAAATTACCTCAGAGAGCTCAGCAGGTGGACTCAGGGATGGCTGCCATTTCGTGTCGGGTATTTTCTTTCAAAATGCGTCAGTGAAGTCGGTTTTTTGGAGTAAACTTTAGATATAAGATAACCCCATAGGAAAAAGGGGTAGGTCCATAAGGTTTAAATCTGGACTACGTAGAGGCCAATGTATGTCATTTCTCCAGGCGATCAATTTTCCTGAGAAAATTTTACTAACACGTCGCAGAGACATGTTGTGACGTGAAGTTACTTCGTCCTGCTGGAACCATGTTCTTTGACTATATAGCCATGGAAGTTTAGGTACCAAGAAGTTGTCTAACATCTCCACATAACGCTCTGAATTCACTGTTTCAATTCGCGCCTCCTTTCGTCTTCAAAAAAGTAAGTTCCGATAATTCCTCGCGCTGACGTCACAATTCGTATTGTCACTTTAATCGAATGTAAGAGTTTCTTATGTTTGCGTTTCGGACTCATTGCATTCCAGAAACGGCAGTTCAGCTTATTTAGTACGTGGCCATTAAGATAAAATTGAGCTTTATCCAAAAACAAAATGTTGGTAAGTGTTGAAAATCGCTCACGAAATTAAGCCTCTAACTGATATCTTGGGGGTTTAATTCTTGCACCAATTTAATTTTGTAGAGGAGCAGCAGGTTAGGTCTTCGTGCATGTAATGATGAATATAATTTTCTACGTGTTACAGTCGCCGAATCACCGTTTTTGTAAAACTCTCGCATGCACAACGCGAGGTCTGCCCGAGAATCGCTCTATAGCAACTGAATTTCTAAGAGCCACGCTACTGATTGACATAAATAACCACCCTGCGCCCCTCGGATACGTTGCGTTCACACAGTAAGCTAAATAAATATAAAAATTCTTTTACGACATCCTGTACTAGAGATTGGCTATTAGGTAAATAAAAGTAAGTATTATAAATAAAACTTGAAATGATTGATTGATTGACTTGAACTTGATCGAGTATGCACTGCCTTACAATATTTGCGTAGTAAAAACGTTGCGAAAGTAAAAACGAAATTAGGTGTTCGGTTACATTGTTTATATATATATATATATATATATATATATATATATATATATATAGATATATATCTATATATATATATATATATATATATATATATATATATATATCTATATATATATATATATATATATTTATATATATATATATATATATATTTATGAATGAATACTTCACGCTGTATCCCTTGCGGGGTAGTCAGAGAGAACGGAGCTCCAAACGCTACGGTCCCTGCATACTTCTTTCGCCTCGTCCACAGTCATCCTCATGCTTTTTACGTGACCTTCCTCCAGTATCATCGATACTGTGTTTTCGAAGGTCAACCGAGGTCTCCCCCTGCCTCTCTTACCACTCACCTTTGCTTCATAAATCTTTCTTACCATTCTTCCATCACTCATCCTCTCGACGTGCCCAAACCACCTGAGCACGCCCTTCTTCATTCTTACTATGACGTTCTCGCTAATACCTGCCATTCTGTGTATCTCTTCATTGCGGATTCGGTCAGCTAAGCTGACTCCGCACATCTTTCGAAGAGATCTCATCTCCACAGCATTCATCTTTCTTTCATTCTTCTTCTGCAATACCCACGTTTCGCTGCGTATAGCAGCGTCGGTACCAGCACTGCATTGTGCGCAGCTAAACGTGCGGCTATGCTCACGTTCCGCCGTCGCATCAACGCAGCGAGGGCACCGTTAACCCTGTTACCGGCAGCAATACGCCTTTCAACATCCATATCATATCTTCCATCTCTGCTAAACATACTTCCCAGATATACCACCTCATTCACTTGTTCTAATTTCTTTCTGTTAACCATTATCTTACATTCCGTTCTTTCTTCGTCTCTTTCAAACACCAGAATCTTAGTTTTACTCGCATTCAGGCTTAGACCATTATTTTCACACCCATCTTTCAGGATGGTGACCAATGCCTGCAACTCGCATTCTGATGATGCAATAAGCACTGCATCATCTGCGTACAACAGGCAGTTTACCTTCAAGTCACCCACTTTCACTCCCATATCGCTTTGTTTCACTCCTTGGAGACAATATATGATATTAAAAAAACCTCTAATATATTGTCTGTTAATTAAAATACAATGTGTTAGTATAATTGAGTAATATTTGAGGTGATGTACACAGATCAGTAAGCTGGAGCAGTGGATGGCCGGGTCGGGGTCCGGCGGCGCGGGCTCGGGCGCGGGCGGCGAGGCGGGCGGCGCGGCGTCGCTGCCGCCCCGCCTGCTGCTCGTCAAGCTGCTCAACGTGGCCATCACGCTGCTGCAGCTCGCGCTGCTGCTCGTCGCCACCGTCGCCGGCGTCGCCATGCCCTTCCTGCGCACCAGGTATCTTACCATTACCACGACCACCCCTTACCATCCTTGCGACCCGTAAAAACTAACTTGTAAATATAGCTAAGGATAGACCCACAACCAACGTTCAGCTTGAATGTACATTTATAATTTAAAATATTTTGATATAATAAACATAAATAAAAGAAAACCAATGATTGAGCAATACTCAGTATCATGATTTTGAACAGATAGTAGACGACGAAGTGTCCCGACACTGTGATCTCTTTTGACTTCTTTGTCAAACATTTTTCACCCCTTTAAAAAAAATCCTAACATAAAGCATATTAAATAAATGTTAAACCAATTTTAGAGTGCGAGTACTAACAACAAGCTTAGCGGTAATGCTCGGAGTGATGGTGCTCAAACAGTGGCCCGAAGTGACGCAACTCTCCGAACACCTGCTGCGACGACTCAAGGAGTACCTACTAGACAAACACCACGACAGGTAATAACCATTTATATATATACATGCATATATATGTATATGTATACATACATACAAACAAAGTTGCATATGCAAGTCTGTGTGTTTAACATTTTTTTACTTATATTTTTATTCTGTGACCAAAATGTAGTAATCATTTGTTATAATTGTAACAGATTTTTATATATAATTTGTTATTTCAATACATTTTATATATAATTCGTTTTTTGATACAAAATAGCTTGTTTTAAAATATTTGATATATGGCGCTTCTATGATGTGAAGTTATTAATTAATTATTTATTGTTTATTAACAATTGTATGTTGAATATTATGGTAAATTATGGCTTTTCTATTGAGCTTGTACGGTGAGTGGGAGAAATGAATGGTTTTCTTTTTCTTTCTATGTTTTTGAGATATCATCTTTTTTTTATTGTTTCTTTTTAACCTTTTTTTTAAAATTAAAATTTTAAACTTAAAATTATAAACAAAAGATGAAGAGTAGAAGACACAAACTGTAATCTATAATTTTAAAAGTTATGTAATTCGTTTTGCATCAAAATATACACTTTATTCGTACTTATATAAATAAATTTAATAAGCGTAATAATTTTCATTTTTGGATTTAATAATATAACGAAATAATAATATAACACCAATATTGATTATGTTTGTATTAAAGTAAGGTAATTTTTCCTGACTTGAGTTTTCTAATACTAATTTCCATTCAAAACTGACAGACAGACATACAATGAAGCATTGATTAGTCTCAAAGTAACAAAAACTATTAACTTTTACATTTCATAATTAACAAAATAAAAAATTAACTTCGCTATAATATATAATACATAAAAAAAAGGTTTTCATTTAATATTTAATTTTCATTTATTTGGTTTTTATGGACCACTTTTTGTAACTTAGAAAAACACTAACACAATTTGTTTTTTAATAAATAAAATATTTGCATCAAATAATAATAAAATAGCTTCACGCTATATCCCGCACACAGCAGGGTAGGCAGAGGGAACCTAGTGTTAAGACACTCCGTTCCCCACTTTCCGCCGAATTCGGAGGCTTGCGTGTTAAGTGGCGGAACTTAACGTCGCGCTTTACCTCGACACCAGAGCGAAGAAAATGGAAATATAATTTCCACTCCTCGAGTGGGATCGAACCCACAACCAGTCGTTTACAGTCACACTCTTGTGCCACTGGGCCACGACTGGCCACTAATAATGATATAATTATTTATTTATAACTCCAAGATTTTTTTTTATTTAACATTAAATTTTTAAATGATTTTAATAATCTAACATTATTAGCTTTTACAAAATGCTGCTGGCGGCTTTATATAATATGTACGTATATTGGTAATGTTCTTATATCACTTATTCTCATTAAATATATACTAACATTTTAATAATTTTCTTTGTTTAATATCAATTCATTTCACTCAAACTCACCTCCATTTCAATAAACATGTGTAACTATGTACTAACTATTATATACTAATGATGACACTTGGGTGGTATTCAAAATGCTGTAATCTGTTAAATTGTATTATAAACAATCTTATCGAAGTAAATTCTTAATATTTTTTTATTTCAACATGTATATAAATAACCATTTTTAACTTTTTTAACCATTATCTATCTTCGCGCAGTGTGATCGCGTCTTATTGTAACGTCGATTGGTTGGGGGTTCAATAACCACTCGTTAGAATGATTATTAGCTTCACGCTGTATCCCACACACAGCACGGTAGACAGAGGGACCTACTGTTAAGACACTCCGTTCCCTACGTACCGCCGAATTCAGAGGCATTGTGTGTTAAGTGGTTGAACTTAACGCCGATTTGCCTCGACATCAGAGCGAAAAAATTGGAAATATTAAATATTTCCACTACTCGAGTGGGAATAAAACCCACAACCATTCGTTTACAGTCACACGTTTATTTTTGTGCGACTGCGCCACGACTGGCCTCTAATGATTATAATTTAATTTCTCCCTCCTGGTGAACAAGACAAAGCGCAGCTTTGAGCTCTGCTACTCAATACGCAATATCTCGAATTCAGATGGGAAATGGTGAACGGATTGTCTTAACACTAGATTTTCTTTGCCCTCGTATGTAAAAGTAAAGCTCGTATGTAAGTGTAAAGAAGATTCATTTAAAATATATTTCATACCAGCGGCCCGCTCGCGGCTTCGCCGCGTGAACTACATGACTAATACGTTGTATTGCAACCCTCGGGGGTGGATTTTTGAAAGATAAAGTAGCCTATGCCTACGCTTAGATTATCAACTATATTTATGCCAAAATTTATTATAATCGGTCAAGTAGTTTAGATTTTTCATATAAACTTTCATCCCCTATTTCAACCCTTTAGAGGTTGATTTTTAAAAAATAAGTAGCCTATGTTAGACCCAGTCACTTTTACTACTTTCATTCTAAATTTCATCCAAATCGGACCGGTAGATTAGCCGTGAAAGCGTGACAGACAAACACACAGACTTTCGCATTTATAATATAAGTATGGATGTGATTGTCTGCATTTCTTATATGCCCAACAATAACAGATAAAGGGGCGGAAAGTGAACGCAGTGTCTTTACACTAGATTCCTTCTTTTGGTAAAATAATATATATTTTTTGTAAATTCTTTGAAAATGAGTACAGTTTTTTGAATACCATTCAAGAATATTATAAACTTATTGTTTTCCAAATATAAATATGTATAACGCTTTGTTATGTACAATATAGTGTACATTATGTATCATAGCTGAACCATATCAGTATATATAGAGGGTGTTATTATGTGTAATTATATTATATATTATAATTATATAGATATTATATTAAATTGTATGCAAATATTATGTTTTGGACGTAATTGCAATAATAATATTGTTTTTTTTTTTTTTTTTTTTTTTTTTTTTTTTTTCTTTTACCAATTGGCATTTTATTTTTTTTTCTTAATTTTCTTTTCTTTTGTTTTCAATTCAGGTATGAATGCAAGTCGTTGTGTGGTTGATATCTGGCGTTTCGGAGATTTGGTGGTACATATTGCAATTTTGTCCTGACTTTGTTAAGTCCCAGCGATTTTTTTTTTAATATAATATTGTTTGGTGACAGCGGTAAGATAAATAAGTGTAATTTACTCATTTTTTTTTATTTTTTTTTTTTTTTTTTTTGTCTTTGTCTATGTATATTGGCATGT
Source organism: Dryas iulia moderata (assembly GCA_019049465.1). Classification (NCBI taxonomy): domain Eukaryota; kingdom Metazoa; phylum Arthropoda; class Insecta; order Lepidoptera; family Nymphalidae; genus Dryas; species Dryas iulia. Next base: position 5,418,245 of record CM032438.1, read on the forward strand.
TCTAGTTGTTTATTGTAAATGAACGATTTAAGAGATCTTTAATTGAATACAAAATAATGATAATGAACTCTGTGATTTTATTTTGTTATTTAGTAAATTATTGAAAATTTAATTTGTCTTCTGTTGTATAGCGAGAACAAATAAATTTATATGGAATTCGTGGTTATGTTTATTTATCTTACAATTTTATCCCTCTTAATGTTGATGATAGTTTCAAAAGTATAAAAAATTGAAACTCTCGTAGGCCTTAGATATGTGTGAAATTTTCATATAAAAATTTCTTTGTAACAAATGAGAAACTAAAGTAAAATATTTGCTTTGTATCTTTAAAATATAAAGACAAAAAGTCAATTTTTGTTGCGTTTGAAATTTTTCTATGAAATTTCAAAATTTGATACAGTAATGTAGGTAACGAAGGGCGGGCTGGGTCCCCTAAATAATGTTGATTATTTTAATGCGGATACTCAGTTTATAATGACATATTATCTTAGCAAAGTATCGGCTATCATCACATTTACGGTGTCAATACAAAAATCTGTTGTTTCTTGAAATTAAATGGAGTAATACCATAAATGTGTATATAGCCTGCTGTGGATGGATTATATTTAACAAGTCTGATTGACAGTTCAAAATCTCGAATCGACGGAGCGTAATTACGACTGGTGATGGATCCTCTTTGATTGCAATTTTTGCTTAAATCTGTTGTAAATATTTGATTTTTGTGAATATTCTCTTTCTTTACCCATCACGAGTAGCTTTTTAGCGAAAGTCGATATTATTTTTATACTGAAATGTGGCTTTAGTGAGTGAAAAAGGTGGTAGGATGTGCATTTGATAGCTATCTTTTATAGGCAATGTTGATTTGTATTAGATAATATTCATAGCTAATACTATCATTGGGCTCTTTCTAGCGGAATTAAATTTTTATTTTTACTGTATACTTCTATATTTATGTTGTTTAAATTGGCTTTATTCGTGTTGAAATTTGTCAATGAAAATTGTAGTTGTGTTGTAAAGTGATTGAAGTAATCGTCTCATATCATTTAAATATTTTTTTTTTTGCTTTTGGATGCGTTCAAATTGGTATACATGATAGAACCATTACCCATTAGGCCATGACCGGCGTAGCGTGGGTTCGAATCCCGCTGCATTCAAATTGTCATACTTTTTCTAAAAATGCTTAATTCTAAATTTAGTAAATGAAAAATATTATTTAAAATCATAGGAGACGAATACTTTAAACACAAGATTAACTAAATTAAAATTTAAGAAAAAGAAACCTTTTTTTATATTGATATTTGTAACATTCCAAATTTCTTACTGATTTAATACTATATATAATTGAATAAATACTAAATTATTCTAGATGTAGATATAACGCCCAGTTTCTACCATCCACTTTGTTATAATGTATAAACGCTCTGATATTAAGTTAATTTTGTATATTGTGTAAATATTTTTTTTACTTTGTGCTGTATTATTTTTTGTTTATACTACTATAGGTTATAATCGACGGTCGTTCCTTTATATGTTAATATATTTTGATAAGAAACCAATCACAAGAATCATTTCATGTAAAGAAAACCTCCATCCAAGCTTTTTAGATAGGAGTTAATCCAGATGGAGGAATTATGAAAAAATCAATATTATCTGGTTTAATCGCGTATATTTTTGGTATTTGTATGTAACTAATTAAATGATTTTAATAAATATACTAATTATTCATACAAAACCGTCGATTATAACCTGTATGTAAGAAATATCAATTTATATCTAAAGTATAATTCTAAAGTGTGCTCTCAGAAGTGTCCTATGAATAAGCAATAATGTATATATAATTTGCACAGAGATTGTGAGAACGACTCGTGCCTCGTGTTATGTTGAAGCTCTCCTGTTGATGTGTAGAACGATATTATGTAAAACATTTCATTATTTGTTGCCGGCTACTGATTGAAATAAATCATCACAATTTTATTCAATTGTTGTATTTTTATTTTATTATATCCTATTAATGTTATAAATAAGAAAGTTTCGGCAGAAAGTGGGGAACGGAGTGTCTTAACACTAGGTTCCCTCTGCCTGCCAGCAGGGTTGCTGTGTGCGGGATACAGCGTTAAGCTAAAAAAAAAACAAATAAGAAAGTTTGTTTGGATGTTTGTTACTCTTTCACGTAAAAAGTACTCCTTTGATTTACTGCTTTTGTAAATTCCGCTCGAACGAAGTCGCGGGCACAGCTAGTCTCCTATATTTTTATTGTACGAACAAACAGGAAAATACTACTACAGTTAAGACTGCTTTAGAAATAAATAGAATTTGAATCTATAGCCGACTAGCGGCCCGCTTGCGGCTTCGCCGCGTGAACTACGTGACTGTTTCCTTTGCAACCTTCGGGGGTGGATTTTTGAAAAATAAAGTTGCCTCTGTTTAAGTTTAGATTATCAACTATATTTGTGCCAAAATTCATTACAATCGGTCCAGCGGTTTAAATTTTTCATATAAACTTTCATCCCCTATTTCTACCCTTTTGAGGTTAATTATTGAAAAAATAAGTAGCCTATGTTAGAAACAGTTACTTTTACTACTTTCATTCTAAATTTCATACAAATCGGACAGGTAGATTAGCCGTGAAAGCGTGACAGACAAACACACAGACTTTCGCATTTATAAGTATGGATATTAGTCCAGCACGTGCACATATAAAAGGTTTTTCTTGCATAAAGTAGTCAGAGAGAACCTAGTGTTAAGACACTCCGTTCCCCATTTTCTGATGATTTTTGGAGGCATTGCGTATAAAGTGGCGGGCTTAACGCCGCGCTTTGCCTCGATACCAGAAAAAGGAAATATTAGATTCTTCTACACCTCGAGTGGGAATCGAACCAACAACTAATCGTTTACAGTCACACGTTTGTTCCACTGCTCCACGACTGGCCCCTAATTATGGCCTGGTTTAATTATGTGTGCATTATGTTAATAATGAGGGTAGATTAGTTATTTTAAATAAATTGTCAGTCAGTCGTCCGATTCGGTGTTTCGTTGACGTTCCGCTGGTGACGAAGTTCGAATTTATGCGAATTACGAGATTTTTTGATGAGAATTGTTCGATCTTTGGCAGTCGTTGGACGTGTGCGAGGTGATCGACGCTTGTTTGTTTTAAGAACCGGTTTAATAAGTGAACGATTTATCGCTGTCGTTTGTGTTTGTGGAATAATGAACTTTAGAGATAATGGATAGGGTGTCGTTTTGCAGTGACGAGGACTTAACACACAACTTAAGTGAAAAACATTTATCAGAGGAATCAACAAATATAATGGATTGTAGCAGCAATACGGAAATATCGGAAAGGAGAAAAAGGTATAGAGAGGAAACAGATAATAACTTTGAGGAATGGCAACAGGTTTCAAACCGCCCTGGAAAAAAAGTGAGGTCTCAATAAAATTTTGAGGATTGTGTGGATTTAATACAAATATGTATACGAAGTAATGAAATTTTGCCCAAACAGTTTGCATTAGCAAAAATTTTACGGGAAAACAACATTATAGATATTATAAAAGTTAAATATATCAATAATTATAAAATATACATTACATTCAATAAAGAATCAAGTGCAGATTTTTTTTTGGGCTGTACAACCTTTTCGAATTTAGGCTGGCGATGTCAAAAGACTTCTGAATTAGGCGTATCATATGGTATCATTAAAAATATGGACATAGATTTATCCGATAAAGAAATAATAGATAATTTAAGAAGCGAAGTGGAAATCATTACAGTTAAACGTCTTAATAGAAGGGATGAAGGGCAGTGGGTGGAAAGTGAATCGGTAAAAGTGCTTTTTAAAGGTCCAAGTTTGCCTGCATATGTATATATTCTAGGATTAAGAATAAAGGTTGATCCTTATACATTCCCGGTGACTCAATGTTCTAAATGCTGGAGATTTGGTCATTCGGGCAAATTTTGTCCTTTTAATAAAATTATTTGTCCTAAATGTTCCGGAAACCATTCAAATTGTGAAATTACCATTTTCCGATGTGTTAATTGCTCTGGAAATCATATGGCTTTAAACAAAGTATGTCCTGTTTATAAAAAAGAAAAAAGGATTAGAGAAATTATGTCTGAATTTAATTGTTCATATCAAAAAGCGACAACTATTTATGTACCACCTTCTCCACTTCAAATTAATGAATCATATAACAATCTTAGAGAACAAAAGCGACCTCAACATACATATGCTTCTGTATTATCAGTTAATTCATCTCCAAATTTGGCAGAGCAACAAGCAGACATGATTAATAATGACCAATTACAAACTGTTAATCCAGTAATAAATAAAACATCAACGAGGAAAAAAAAGAAGAAAAAACAACAAAATGACAAACAAGAAGGAGGAAATATTATAGAGCCACATTTAACAGCTGAGAATGAAGTTGATATTGAGAGTAATATGGATAGCAATGAAGCCTGTGTTAATACGTCTAAAAACAAAATTAAAAATTTTGGAAAAAACCCACGACGGTTTAATTGTAATTGAAAAAGGATAAAATAACTAGACATCCCCCGCCTAAAAGAATATATGTAACGAGATGATGGGGACGACTTCGTCGGAGCTGCCATTACTTTAACTTCTCCTAGGTTTTCATGCTGTTAAAACAGGTTTAGAAAAAAATTAAAATATTAATATGAATTTACAGTTTTGATAACTGGTATTCCTTTTAAAAACTTTAAGAACGAAATCTATACTGTTAGCTACTATATTTAAAATAGAGGTTGCAACTGGCAGCCCCCGACGAAGTTGTCCCCATCATCTCGTTACATATATTCTTTTAGGCGGGGGATTTCTAGTTATTTTATCCTTTTTCAATTATAATTAAACCGTCGTGGGTTTTTTTCAAAATTTTTAATTTTGTTTTTTATTTTAAACTTTTTAAAGTGAATAGATACACATTATATATTATTACATAATTTCGAAATACTTTATAATAATCTTCATGCAAATCCAAAAGAAATTATAAGCCCAATGCTTTCTGGTTATCAAATGCCTATTGCAGCGCCTGGCAGATTGTCACCGTAACATTTTTAGGAAACTTAAGTCTAACCAAATCAGTGAAAATCACAAAACCCACTAGTAGTTTTGATTTTGAACAAACTAATTTATACTGGAGCGCCCCGTGGTAGTTTGTGATATGGCATATAAAAACACGCAACAATTAAACCTGAACCTATCACAGAAAACCACATCTAAATAGGTTTCACACAAAAATACAAGCAAATGCTTACTACAGCGCCCCCTGGTGAGGTGTCACCACGACACATATACGAGAACACGCGCTAATTGAGCCTGATCCTATCGTTAAAAACTGCATCAAATTCAGACTCGTAGTTTTAACTTTGCACCATCAAATGTTTAATGCAGCGCCCCCTGGTGAGTTCTTAATGTAAAAAAAACTAAAAACATACACCAAGTAAAGGTAAATCTAATACTGAAAACTCTGTCCAATCGGACTAGTAGTTGTGGTTTTACATTAAATATTACAAACAAATGTTTACTGCAGCGCCCCCTGGTGAGTTAACACGATAAAGCATATCCAAGAACATGCACTAATTAAACTTGAGCTTATCACTGAAACTGCATCCAAATCGAATTCGTCATTTTAGCTTTGCACAAACAATATTTTACTGCAGCGCCCCCTGGTGACTTGTCACCGTAATATAAATTTAAAAACATGTACTAAGCAAAGCGGAATCTAATACTGAAAACTCTTTCCAATCGTACTAGTCGTTTTTGTTATACACAAAAAATGGAAGCAGCTACTTACTGCAGCGCCCCCTAGAGAGTTGACACATACTTGAAAATATGCACTAAGTAAACATACATAACACATATATGAAAATATGCACTAAGTAAACTTGAATCTATCATTGAAAACTGCATTCAAATCGGACTCGTAGTTTTAGTTTTGCACAAACAAATGTACTTACTGCAGCGCCCCCTGGTGAGTGATCACCGTAACACATATATGAAAAGATGCACCAATTAAACCTGAACCTATCGTTGAAAGTTTCATCTAAATCGGACTAGTAGTTTTTACTCTGCATAAACAAATGTTTACTGCAGCGCCCCCTGGTGAATTTTCACCGTAACGAGAAAACAAAAATCTTAAAATATGCACGAAGCAAAGCTTAATCTAGTTCTGAAAACTCTAGCCAATCGGATAAGTAATTTCGGTTTTAGACAAATAAATACAAGAAAAATTTTAGTTTTACACAAAAAAATACAAACAAATGCTTACTACAACGCCCCCTGATGAGTGGTCACCATAACACATATATGAAAAGATGCACCAATTAAGCCTGAACCTATCTTTGAAAGTTTCATCTAAATTGGACTAGTAGTTTTTGCTCTGCATAAGCAAATGTTTAGTGCAGCGCCCCCTGGTGAGTTTTCCCCGTAACAAAAAAAGAAAAATCTTAAAATATGCACCAAGCAAAGCTGAATCTTTTTCTGAAAATTCTTTTCAATCGGAGCAGTAGTTTCGGTTTTAGACAAATAAATACAAAAAAAGTACAAACAAATGCTTACTGCAGCGCCCCCTGGTGGCTTGACACGATAAAACATATCTAAGAACATTCACCAATTAAACCTGAATCTATCACTGAAAATCTATCGAAATCAGACTACTATTTTTTGAGATAATTGAAAACATTCGTTTTCACGTAAAATGCTTATTGCAGCGCCCCCTGGTGAGTTAAGGCAATAAGACATATCTAAGAACATACGCCGATCGAACCTAAACCTATCATAGAAAACCGTATCAAAATCGGACTTATAGTTTTGGAAATAATTGACATAGTAATTTGCACAAACACACAAACAAACAAACAAACAACCTCTCACCCCAAACACATATACAGTCGCCGTTCTGTCGCGGGTAAAAATTGTTTAATCGATAAAATTAAAATTGTCATATTTAAAAATAATTTAAATTTAAGTTCTAAGATAAAAGAAATAGTTCAAATCTTACTTGAATATATAACAGTTTTGATAGTGGAATATTGTTCAGATTTATCTAAACTAAAGAGTTTTTTAAATAATTTAAGTAACAATGGCTAATATAGTTAATAAAGTTGTTAAGTTAAATATCTTGCAATGGAATTGTAGAAGTATAATACCTAAGTTAAGGATGTTTGAACAACTTTTGGTACAAGAAAAAATACATATAGCTGTTCTTTGTGAAACATGGCTAGATTTGGATAGTATTGTAAACATTAATAACTACAACATTTTTAGGCAGGACAGAATCAATTCTTACGGAGGTGTAGCAATATTAATTCATAAATCTATTTTTGCTTGTAAGAGTAATTTTCATAGCCTAAATAATGAGATTGAGATTGTTGGTGTTAAAATATTGAATTGTGAGCATATTCATTATGTTTATTCTGTATATTGTCCCAGTAACATTCGTACTACACAGAATGATTGGGATCATTTATTTTCTGTTTGTGATTCTAAAACTTTGCTTTTAGGAGATTTTAATGCGCATCATAAAGATTGGTCTTACAAAACAGATACACGAGGTACGCAATTATACAATGCTATAGTTGACAGTAATTTTATAATTCTAAATGATGGCAATGCAACTAGGTTGCAGTTAGTACAGGGTGTTTTAAATATGTCTAGCCCAGATTTGTCGTTGGTTACTTCCGATATTCCTTTTAACTTCGAGTGGCGTGTAACTAATGAAACTCTTGGCAGTGATCATCTTGTAATCAAATTAAGTACTTCTATACATTATAATTTGGATATTACGGAGAAACGAAATTTTAAATTAGCTGATTGGAATGGTTATACAAGCTACCTTAAAACATTATTCAATAATTTCATTTTCACTGATAATGTCCAATATGACTATGATCGTTTTGTAGATTTAATAAATGAAGCTGCCAATAGATACATTCCTTCTTTTAAATGTTGCCAAATACCGAATAGTAAATTTATACCAAAACCTTATTGGAATCCAGAACTAAGTAGAGCAGTAGCTTTACGTCGCATAGCTCTTAGAAATTTTCGTCGTAATTCTACTCCAAGAAATTACGAAATTTTAAAAGAGAAGATTCGTTATTTTCAAAGACTTCTGAGAAGGGCAAAGATTGAATCTTGGGAAAAATTTTGTTCATCTGTAAGTGAATCAACCACATCTGCTGATATGTGGAAGCAAATGAGATGGATTAAAGGATATAAAGTGAAAAAAAGTAGTATTGATGATGTAATGGCAGACCGTTTATTGAGAAATTTATGTCCGGATTTTGTATGCCGGAAAATTCCAACATTTAGGTCATCTAATAAACAATTGGAATCTAAAATTACTGTTAACGAAGTAAATTCATGTATAAAATCTGTAGATACGGTTCCAGGTCATGATAATATTTCATACTCTATGATTAGATTTCTGTCGCTTAACGCTCAACTTGTTTTACTTAATATTTACAATAGATTATTTGAAAATGCTTTTATTCCTAAACAGTGGCAGTACATATCAGTTATACCAATTCCTAAGCCTGGCCGTAATTCATTCGATGTTAGTTCTCACTAATGTCCTGTTTATGTAAAATTTTTCATTCTATTCTTAATAAAAGATTGGAGTGGTTTGTTGAAAACAATAACTTTTTGTCGGAAAACACAATAGGGTTTCAGAAAAATGAGATCTACTTTAGATTGCCTTAGTGTTTTGGTTACTGATGTACAACTAAATTTTACAAATAATCTTACGACAATAGCTTGTTTTGTAGATCTCGACAATGCGTACAATAATGTAGATATTTATTCTTTGGTAAACACGCTTGATAATTTGGGTACTGGTTCTTTATTCTGTAATTACATATGGAATTTCCTGTCACAGAGATTCCTTCAAATCATTTTAAATAATGATATTATCTGTCGTAGAACTTGCCAAGGTATTGCTCAAGGAGATCCTCTATCGCCCTTATTATTTAATGTTGCTACTTCTAATATATGTAAAATTATGAATAATATGATTTTTTTACAATATGCAGATGATTTTGTTTTATACGTAGCAAATTGTAATATAAATAAGAGTGAATCCGACCTACAGGTGGCTATAAATATTTTTTGTGATGGTGTCAGTGGTATAGGTATGACAGTTTCTACTAGCAAAAGTAAAATTATTGTATTTAAAAAAGGCATTAATAGATACCCTGTTAAGATATATGTTGATAAAAAATTATTGGAGGTAGTAGAAAACGTTAAGTATTTGGGCTTTTGGCTTGATAGATCTCTGAGATGGGCAAAACAGGTAAATGAACTGAAGGAAAAAATTATGAAATTCCTTAATATTTTTAAAGTTTTATCTGGTTCTGGATGGGGAGTTCATCCTAAACACCTTAGGCGTATTTATTTGTCTTGTATTCGGGGTCGTTTAGATTATGCAAGTTTCTTAATAGATGACAGTAGTGAGGCACATTTGAAAAAATTAGATGTATTACAAAATACCGCTTTACGTATTATCGGTGGATATGTCAGGAGTACGCGTGGGGACGCATGTTATGGAATCTGATTTGGGTATACCACCTCTGCAATTTAGAAGATATTATCTAGCTGGTAAATTTAGGTTGAGATCCAAGTCATTTCAGTTTTGTAAAATTTTTCACATTTTGGATAACGCAATTAGAAGTAATGCATTTTGTAAATGGAAAAGAAAACGTAAGCCCTTATTGTTAACAATTCATGAACGACTCAAATCTCTTGAGATAAGTCAAAGTGATAAAATTAGTTTTTTTTCTTTTAGTACTTGGATGAATAACTTAGATATAGAAAATTAAATTAAATTAAATATCGATAAATTAGACAAAGCTAAAAAGGTTTATGATACTGAATTTTTAAATATACATTGTATAAATTTTATAAAGAACAATTACAAAGGATTTTATAAGGTCTTTACAGATGGGTCGAAAGATGGTGATGTATCGGGGGCAGCATTTTATGACTCCGAAAATTACACGTCTTTAAAATTTCAAATTAATCACAATATCTCCATTATGCACACGGAATTAATAGCCATTTGTGAAGCATTATCTTATATCTCGTCAGTAAATCATGATAAATTTGTTATTTTTTCTGACTCAAAAAGTACACTTCAACACATAGCTCGATGTACCTCTAACCCTAGAGGTGTTACCGCAGCATTTGTTATTTTAAAGTTAATTTATGAATTTAGTCAGCAGTCCAAATTAATATTTTTACAATGGATACCCTCTCATGTTAACATTTTAGGTAACGAAATAGCTGATTCAATGGCTAAGGAGGGAATTTCAGACGGTTTACCAATAGTTATTGAGCCTGCTTTGTCTGATTGTGTATATTTATTGAAAAACATGTGTTTAGTGCTTTGGAAGGAGTATTTTGACCAACAATCTCAAGTTAAGGGCATTTGGTACAAAACTATTCAATCAGAACCTTTAGTTAAACCGTGGATTGATACTGTTTGTCTGAGTAGAAAGGACTGCGTGTTGTGTTTAAGGCTTAGATCGGGACACATTCCGTCAAATAAATTTAATTTTCTTTTGAAAAAGGCAGATTCCCCAAATTGTAGTATTTGTAAGTCTATTGATGATGTATACCATGTTTTGATGGAATGTGTCCAGAATGAGCAATTGCGCCGTCTTTTATTTTCTAAATGCCTTTTCTACCAAAATGTAGGACAGTGTAATAATAGCATCCTTGCGAGTCCGGACTCCATTGAAGCGAAAAAAATATATAGTTTAGTGCGGCATATCATTTAAAAGATAATTTACTAATTAAGATAGTATACTGGCCCCTAATTATGGCCTGGTTTAATTATGTGTGCATTATGTTAATAATGAGGGTAGATTAGTTATTTTTAATAAATTGTCAGTCAGTCGTCCGATTCGGTGTTTCGTTGACGTTCCACTGGTGACGAAGTTCGAATTTATGCGAATTTTGAGATTAAACTAAATGATCATGTCTATCGGAAAGTTAGAATAACTTGATCTTAATTCTAAATAACGGCTTGCGTATATATAATGCGTGGAAAAATATATTTTGTTAAAAGAAATGAAAGAACTGTGCATTCGGTAGCAAGGGATGTTGGCGGATCTGCTCCAGTTTGTGAATTATATTTGTGAACAGTGTGATGTGAAAGTATTAGTGGATTATGAAGAAGGACGGCGTTAGGACTTGCGGTAGATAGCAGTGCTTATGGAGTAGGAGGAGCGCGCCCACATCTAACCGGATCGAAGTGAGCGTATACGTTTTTACAATTGCTCGAAACAAACTGCTCGATTATTGGGTTATAATTTTTCGATATAGATTTTATGTATAGGTATGTTAGATCAACAGCAAATGCACCCGGGGACGCGTTATTGCGTCTCCGATTTCCGAGCGCACACGACTACAGTCATTTTATTTTGAACAGTCACATCTACGATTTCCGTAATTTCACGCACGTACAGTCAACCAGCCAATGAGACTTGACGAATGACAGGGACACAAAACACCGTGCGTAACGAAATCATGTCTTTTACACACTCTCTTACCATCAATCACGCCCTAAAAGTCGCTTCTTGGATGCCTATTGTAACTTCCGACCTTTCATCACAAAATGAACGTACCATACGTAGATTTAGTTAGACATCGTGCCCGTAAATTTTACAAAGGAAAAAGAAATTAAGGAAAAAGAAATTAAGTTAATTTTGTATAAAATTAGCAAATGAAAAAGTTAAGTTTTAAGCCAGACCTCGCAATCCCTCTCTTGAGGGAGCAGCAAATATAAGCCGTTTTGTTGTAGGTAATAAGCGTATAAGAATGTCAACTCAATTTTTTATATCTTTTCTAAAAATATATATTTCACTTTCTTGTGTGAATAACACTTTAAAATGTAAAAAATATTAATTAATAAATAGCATTATCTTTTGCCAAATGGTTGTTAGTATAATAATCATTAGGTAGCAAAATTTAGAAAAAAAGTCTCTAACAACAGAAAGAAGTTCTAATAAGCGTATAAGAATTTCGAAGCAGCCGGTAGTAGGGTGCATAGCGCACGCGGTCAGAGCGATTTCAAGAGGAGCGGATTCATGCGTTTTTTAAAAATGCTTTTGCTGTGGTAGAATCCAGTTAAAGTAGACATTATGACATACAAAAATTACTTATTAATTACACAGTAACATAACCTGTTTTCCAGGCGACATACTCAGATAATTTATTTGTAATAGTATTTGAAACGTGTAGGGAGAAGTCCCGTAACGCCGGACGGGTCCTAATGCCGGATAGGAGTTGTATTGGGCGGTGAGATAGTTAAATATATGTGAAGTGTGAGGCGCGAAGCATGCCGGTCTGTGAATGGTACAATACCTAAGTATGATATCCACTTAAAAAACATTAATTATTATTATTGGTGTGTGAAACTTATTGTATTCATATACATTCTTTTTATTATGACTAAGCGCGCCCGGCGTAAGTGAGAACTCCTCTTGGATGGATCTAACTGTCCTTAAGATCGGACACTCTCAATGTCCGATCCGTATCCGTAATACCGAAATTTTAATGTGTTAACTTTTTATTTGTTGTAGTAATTTTATCTGTCATTTCTTTTAGATTTAACGAAGTCAAACCTATATCAAGATTTAGATATAACCCCAATAATGAGAAATTCAAAAAGAGCGTCAAAGATTAATTTAGCTAAAGATTCAAGTATATTAACAGTAAGTGTGACTTCTTTATTAGTTGTTGATTTTGAGTATTCTATATTGAATACATATGAGTAGGTACTAAATTTATTCTGAGTAAGCCAAGTTTAAATTTAAATAAAGAAGTAAATTTCTGTGTCCGAAATAAGGGGACCTTTTCGAATACGTCGTCGACTCTTTGCTCTTTATTTTATCATATTTATAGTAATTCTTGAAACTGATAACATATCTACCATGATAGAATATATAATTGAGAGATGGTTAAGCGTAAACAAACAAATTATATATAATTTGTTTATTTACGCCATATTCATAAATCTGTTGTTGAAGAAGAGAACACAGAAAAAATCTGGAAATTTCTTAAGACACTAGGAGTTGGAGAGGCAAAGCATAACACTAATTCCTATAACGTAGATTTGAATAAATTAAACAGGCATTTCTCTCCTTCAGTCACTATAAATGTGACAAAGTCAAAGTCAAAGTCAAATAATTTTATTCAAAGTAAGAAGTTACATGCTTCATTTTTTGAACGTCAAACAATTTACCACCGGTTCACTAAAGTTAATGCCTCAGACCTGAGAAGAACCGGCGCAAGAAACTCAGCGGGACGTTTTTTTTTTAATATATATATTTTTTTAAGTCAAGCATTTACAGATAATTATATATTGACAATGATACCATTGGAATAGCCTGGAGCGAGCATTTCATTCCCAAGGCGTGTTATCGTTCAAAAATTCATTAATTAGGTAATAACCCTTAACACACAAACGTCTCTTCACAATTTTTTTGAATTGTGATATGGAACATTCTTGGACGTTTTCTGGGGTCCTATTGTAAAAGCGTATACAACTAAATTAACAACGCAAAATCAAATTCGCGCCTTGCCCCCTCTTAAAAATCCTAGTTTTAATTTTACTCAATTTACTGAAAGTGGTGTTAAAGAGAATATATTAGCAATAAGTTCGAAAGCTGTTGGCGCAGATTGCATTAGTCGTAAGATGATCCTGACAATTCTAGATATTCTAATTCCTGTAATAAGGTCAATCTTTAATTCTTCTATAAATACCGGTACATTTCCTTCTTCCTGGAAAGAGGCCTTATTCTCTCCTAAAACCCGCAATCCTTCTACCATGTCTGATTAACGACCTATATCAATTTTACCATTCCTATCTAAAGTCCTTGAACGTCTTGTAAACGAACAACTTAGTAAGTACCTAACAACCCATAACCTATTAAATCCTTCACAGTCGGGTTTTAGGCCTGGTCATAGTACGACTACCGCACTTGTCAACATATCAGATGACATTCGTCTAGGTATGGAAAGTCATCAAGTTACTATTCTGACTCTGCTTGACTTTAGTAATGCGTTTAACACCGTAGACTTTGACATTTTGCTGACGATTATGTATTCTCTTAACATATCTCCTAAAGTGGTTGATTGGTTTCACTCTTACTTGCGTGGCCGCAAGCAACGTATCCGGATTCAGGATTCCTATTCTGAATGGTCCCCGGTGGTTGCTGGTGTTCCGCAAGGTGGCGTGTTGTCCCCTCTCTTGTTTTCATTATTTATTGACTATTTCTGCCGCATTATTTCTTCTCCCTACCACCTTTATGCTGACGATCTACAACTCTATCGTCAATGCTCGTTGCAAGATCTTCCAAGCACTATTTTAGCATTTAATGAAGAACTAAAAACTATTTCCATGCATAGTAAATTATTAGGTCTCAATATAAATACCAAAAAGACACAAGCAATTATAATAGGTAGTCCAAGACTCATCTCTCAAATTAAATTGCAAATATTACCATCTATACTACTTGATGGAACAAAAGTCCCATTTACTGACAAAGTCAAAAATCTAGGTATTTTTTTCGATCAATATCTATCTTGGAAACCATTGATTAACGAGGTAAGCCGTAAAATATTTGCAGCTGTTGCATCATTACGGCGACTACGTAACTTTCTGCCCATACCTACTAAGATTGCGCTGGCACAATCTATCTTATTGCCTATTCTTGATTATGCTGATTTTTGTTATCTCGACTTCAAAGAGGAGCAAGTAAATAAACTTGAGCGTCTCCAAAACATCTGCATAAGGTTCATATTTGGACTACGCAAGTACGAACATGTCTCCGAATTTCGCAAAAGGCTCAAGTGGCTCCCAATTCGACTTCGCCGGAATATTCACGTTCTTTGTCTTTTCTATAACGTTCTCTTCAATCCATCGTACCCTCCGTATCTCAAAGAACGATTCGAGTTTTTATGTGAATCAAACGATTTCTGCCTTCGCTCCAAGAATACCTTGTCTCTTAAAATTCCTTGCCACTCTTCTTCCTTCTACACAAATTCCTTTTTTGTTAAATCCGTACGCTTGTGGAACTCTTTACACGTAACCGTCAGGCAAGCTAAAACCTTACTCACTTTTAAAAAAAGACTTAAGGAGTATTATCTGTCACTTTAAAAATCTATATATTATTTCTTTTTTTTTATATTTTCTTATGCTTTTATATATGTATGTGATGATTGTGTGTACGTATTTATGTGTGTACGTATTTATGTATGTATGTATGTATGTATCCATGTATGTATTTATCTTTTTAATTATTTGATATGAAAACACTCTGTGCACCCCTTCCCGTTTCATTTATTTATTCTCTCCTCTACCCTAAGGTTGCCTGGAAGAGATCGCTCATTTAGCGATAAGGCTGCCTATTGTGCTACTTAATAATTGTTATTGTTGTTTCTTTTGTGTATTATTTGTGTGTAAGTGTACAATAAAGTGTATTTCATTCATTCATTCATTCAAATTATATTGTATCATTTTAATTATTCCTCAAGAGTCCGATACTCGGCTACTTTCCCCTATATATTTTCAGCATTGAGCGAATTACTGTAAAAAAAATATTCGGGTTAATATAATCGATATAGTAACTACCTAAATAGCAACATAAATAAGTTGTAATAAGCTTATAAGAATTTTGTCGCAGCTGGTAGTAGAAGGCATGGCTTGGTGGTCAGAGAGCTTGGACGGTGTCCAAGAGGCGTGGGTTCGAATCCCGCTGCGGTCAAATTTTATGCTTTTTCAATCACAAGTGTGTGAATAAAAATACTTTAAAATCATAAAAATGACAACGGGAAAAGTGTTTACTGGGATGCTTATAGCAACAGTCAGTAGAAAAATAAAAAATAGATTATTTTGGTATAATTTTATCCCATTAAAAATAAATATATAAAAATATAAATTTACACTTTTACTTCAATGTCTATTACTCATTGTACATGTGACATTTTTCATATATCTTTATAAAACATTAGAAGCTCTAAAAAGTGTTTGCTCTCACAAAAATGTTACCGAGAGTCATCCGTATACGACGATAAAGCTATCTTTACATTATTTAATATAAAAAATAATCATTTTTTTAAAGAAAAATACTTAATTTACCAACCTTTTTTATCAATCGTTTACTACAACAGATAGGTAATAAACACATATACAAATTCAATTTAATTACTATTGGAATGTTATTTTTAAAATAATAAGATAAAGCTATTTCCAATAGCCTTACCAATAGTACTGCTGGGAAATTCTTTTTCAATAGACTTACTGATAGTATGATTTCCTGTGTATTTTCAGAGCATAAGTTAATAATTATAACGAGCACCGATCAAAACAAAAAAATAATAAGTCTACATAATATTGATAAGTCTCAACTCTATTAGAATCAAAATTCCTAGTTATCTCACTAGCAACTCTCTTATAGTACAACATGCGTAATGAAATCACTAGTATTTATCTCTCGCGTGTCTCTCTTACCACTAATGACTCCCTAAAAGTCGATTCTGCGAAGCCTACTGTGGCTAGGTTCCGATATTTCAACTCAGAATGCGCGTACTATAAATCGTAATCTTATGTAGTGCCTACAATTGGCAAGACTATTGGAAATAGCTAAAATAATATAATTTTTTTGGTATTACAATTCTTCTTGAGCAGACGACACTGATATCGACCTCGGTAACGGCGACAAGTGTTCAGGCTTTGGGGGTAGAGCTGGTTTCTCTTGAATATGTAACCTTAGTCCGGCAGCGTCTTCGTCTACTATATGTATGGAACCATCCACAGTGTCGATTATATCTGGATGTTCGAAGCCAGAGTTGTCAACCACTTGTACTTCAGACCTTTAATAGATATGTTCTTGTTTTTATATTTAAAATTTAATTATTTTAGCAAAATTTAAAATTAACTAATTCTAACGGGCATTTCTTCTCAAATAATATTTCCAATGATTAACGGTGATAGATATAAGCAGTTTACATAACAATTTTCTTATAGTATATTGTACAAAAGTATTCGATTTTGATTTCCATTTTTAAGTACTGAATACAGTATTGTAACAAAATCAGAATCCATACTTATATTATAAATGCGAAAGTCTGTGTGTTTGTCTGTCACGCTTTCACGGCTAATCTACCGGTCCGATTTGGATGAAATTTAGAACGAAAGTAGTAAAAGTGACTGGGTCTGACATAGGCTACTTATTTTTTCAAAAATCAACCTCTAAGGGGTTGAAATAGAGGATGAAAGTTGAAATGAAAAATCTAAACCGCTTGACCAATTGTTATGAATTTTGGCATAAATATAGTCGATAACCTAAGCTTAAAGATAGGCTATTTTATTTTTCAAAAACACACCGCCGAGTGTTGCTATGTATAACGAAGCAGTTACGTAGTTCACGCGGCGAAGCCGCGAGCGGGCCGCTAATAATAAATATATAACATCAAAATTCCACTGATCAGATATTCCTTTTAAAATTTTGCATAAAGGCAATTTAAATTTTCTCAAAAATTCATTAAAAAAAATAGCTTCACGCTGTACCCCGCACACAGCAGGGTAGGCAGAGGGAACCTAGTGTTAAGACACTCCGTTCCCCACTTAACTCAAACATTCAATCAACGATATATTACAACATGTTCTATGTCTTTACTTCTATTTCACTAAAACGCTTATTTTAGAAGTATATGGTATATATTTAGCTAACTAATACATAGTCATGTAGTGCATTTATTAAATTATTTTAATTTAAAAGTAAACTTTGGTTTTTTTAATCCTAAATTTTGTGGCGCAAAAAGATAATCGAATTTTAAATAAATATTTATTAGCCTATAGTTAAATAACTAGTAATTTCACTTTTATACTATCTACTAGAAAATTCGTAGACTTATCGCAATTTTTTTTACATTTATTTTTATAAGCATATAAAGGCTACTTTTAAACATTTTAAAGTGTTAATCCACACTTAGGAAAATTGAATAAGATATTTAGAAAACGTATAAAAATTTGAAAGGCTAGTTTTATTTTTATTATTCACATATTCTGGAAGCTACCATACAAAAGAAAATATGTATATATATATATATATATATATATATATATATATATATATATATGTATATTATATATCGCTGCTTTGGAAGAAGACTGTCACATCTCCAAAAACTGACTTTGGCACGACTGAAAATGTGACACTCTTGAACCGAAAAATCCAGAACATTCATCCCAAGTAAAACTGACACATCTGCATATGACGGCAAACCTTGCAAGCTTGATTTACGACAGTCTTCCACATAATAGTATACCACATTATCTTGAGACATAACTAAACTGGAATTCAAAAATTTTTGAGATGTGACAGTCTTCTTCCAAAGCAGCGATATGTACTAAATAGGCACACGCGATGTATATTCAACTTGTATATTCACATACCACCTACCTTCACAAACCTTCACAAATAAAGATACCACAATAAAAGCAGACACAAAAGACAGGAAAATTTAAGCACCAAAGACCAAATAACATAAATAACAAACAATTTAATAATGAATTTGTAAGAAACAGTGCGTTTGAAAAAACAGGCGTGTTGTAGTCGAGGCGAGATGAAATGAAAGAAGTTATTCAATTCCGATTTATTTATTTACGTTTAAAATTACATTAGTTCACTAGCATACGCTTTATATGGGTAAAATATTTCGAGTCCCAATAAAAAAAAAAAAAATAAAAAAAAAGAGTCCTAAAACAAACATAATATAATAATAATTGTTAACAAATAATAAATGTACATTAAATTTTAAAAAAATATATGGTATATAAAATAACTCGTTGTATTAAAAAAGGAATCCCTAAAGTACTAAAATAATAATGTACAAAATAGAAAATTTCGTCTTTGTAAGAAATGCCGGTAGGGAATGTGAGAGCAGTCGTCGCGGAATGTATGTCACATACAAAGTATTAAATATGTAATGATTTCTTATACAAATGACGAAAGCAAGATTAATTACGGAAAGTTTCTCATATGATTAACGTTAACTGATTCCAAATTAGATAATAAGTAACTGGATTTGAAGTTAAGACCAGCTTCACGCTATTTCCAGTCACAGAGAATCTAACGTTAAGACACTCCGTTCTTCATTTGCCGCACAAAGTCGTCACAACGCGTATTATTTTGCGGAACTCAGCGCCGCGTTTTGTCTTAGGTGCCAGAGCAGAGAAATGAAACTAATATATAGTCAATGCTCCGAGTGGGAATCGAATCCAAAACCATTGCATCTACAGTCAGACACTGCCCACTGCACCACGATGATCATCAAGTCTTTTAAAAATGTTTTATAATTGATTTCCGTTTAATTACTTCAAATAATATTAATTATATCAAGAGGTTGTCTTTTATCGCTCTCAGCCTCTGAATCTCTAATTATATATCCTTATTAAATATCAATAGAATGACAAATATTAAATACGAATAATGAAGGCCATTAATACCGTTTATTTCCAAAAAAACCGATAACAATTACCGTTTCTTTTCGAAAAACCGATAAACTAATACGTAATAGGCCCAATTTAAATCGTTACGTTAAAATCTCAATCGACATTAAGTACCGAAGCTACTTATTTAGTTATTAGTTACTTATTTTAGGATATTAACCGACATTATATAAAAAACACTAGCCAAAACGATTCGTTGTAAAAAACGTATAAAATCGACATAAGTACTGTAATTGTCATTTAATGATTAATGTTTTTTTTTTAATTGTTTTCGATACGCGGGACATTAAAGTTATATGAACTTACTAACCTATAGTTACATGAATGTCATCTGATTTTATGAAAAGTGAAAATATTAGAAATTGGCACTTAAAAGACGAGAAATCATATATTTTTATTACTATTATATTATAAATTAAATTTTCAAATATAAAAAAGTCATTAATAATAATTAATAGTTATTATTAAATAAAAAAAAAAACTAAAAAAAAAATTATTAATATTTCACTTTCCATAACAAAAAGATATTGGATATAAACCTATCTACTTGTAATAATAATAATAATAGTATTGTAATAATTAATATATAGTTATAATTGTTTGCGACAAACGCAAGTCGACACATCACAATACAAACTTCCTTCACCAGCACAGAGTAGACAAAGCACAGAGACATCCGAAAGGAAATTATTTACAATTTTATTAAAAAAAATGAATATAGAAATAATAGTTTTCACATTAAGGACATATACCCACAGAGTAATTAACACAAATATGACACAAAAATTAAAGACATTTTTTATATATACTTCTATATTACAGTAGAAACTCGATTAAATGGAATAATTGTTGTCTTTCAGCATCCGAATAATCGAATGTATGAAGAAAATTAGGTTTTGTGCATATGTAGTAGGTACTTAATGTTATATGTTTAATCATAACAACAAATATATATCAACGATATGGATTTGTAGGTTCTGACCTTTCAAGTTGAATTCGCTTTACTTTATGGTGGTTCCAAGGCGTTTATGCTTGCATAAATTTGACTTATAAGTATTTAATAAGTCACTGGTCCGGATAATAGCAAATCTGCATAACCGAGGGCCGAATAATCGAGTTTATACTGTACATAGTATGGGTGCGATAGTATAAGCGTGTGAAAAGCCTTTCGGGTGATCCGCTTTATGTACACCGACCGACACCCGACTTATGCTAATTTTATATATATATATTAATTTACGAAAAAGGTACCAAGTATCGGAATGTATGACAGTCTGTTTAAAGGCATGTAAATTTATATATATTGCTTTTTTTATTTAATACAGTTTTAATCTTAATAATAACTATCAGCATAAATAATTATTATTAAAAATTAAATTGTTTATTTTAATTTTTCCTCTTTTTCTATAAAAAAAGACATTCCGAAACTCATTTCCTTGTTAAATTACAGAAACATGGCGACATTTCATCAAATAAATTAAAGCATGATTAAAAATAAAACAAAATGTTTCATAAAATGTTGGCTAAGTAAAAAAATACTTAGAAAAAAATATGTAAATATGAACTTTGACAAAAAGTAATTCTTATTTCACATCTTTACGTATAAAAAGAATAATATGTTAAATGGCATTACTGCTTTTTTTATGAACTTATTAAATTATTATAATTATAATATAATTTCGACACCTTTTTTATTATTATTAAGCGAAGATTGTACGAGGAACATAATCTATTGTTATAGTTTACTTTTATATATAATTATAATTTGTTATTTTAACTCAAATGTTGCTATATTATGGCCAATAAATAAAGAAATATATTTTTAAATGGCAACATGTATATCCAAAAATGTTTTTCTGCAGTTGGCAAAACGAAGTACAAAAAGTATTGTACTGTTAAACGATTGTTTAAAGCTTAACAGTAAATTAGATTAATAAAAAAATAAAAGTCTATAGTAATAAAAATTGACCTTTTCAAAAAAAAACATAAATCGATAAAACCTACGAGATGAAATAAAATGAATAAAAAATAATAATCTTCGATTGTTACTTAAATTAAATTATAAAACTATTATAAAGAATATGGTGTTATTGGCTTTGTCATGGCGACTGACATTAATTGTCATATTTATTAAAGTTTAAAATGACAAATGTAATTTGTAGCCGGTCAAATGATTAATTAATATAAGGTAAATACTCAAGAACATTCGAAAAATGTTTTGAGAAACTTGAACAAAAATGGAGGTCTCTTGATGATAAGTTTACACGCCACATAAATATAATCAAGATGACCGCTTCTTATCACGTTTGTATAATGTTAAAAGAGTAGCAATTATATTATTTAACATACTTTGATCAGGCATAACTATAATTTAATACAATTTAAAAAGAGCAAAGTATGTAAAATAAGAATAATTCGAAATTATGAATCTCTATATGCCGCAAAACAAATCCAACAAAAGACCTTCATAAACAACAGTATCGGATTTAAAGTATGATTATTTTTATAATCTCACAAATCTTCTGGAATTTCATATATTCCAGAAAATTCCAAAAACCGATTCTGTTCCCAGTACACACATGATATTCCCATGAATATACTTATATAATCTGTATCATGTAAATGATTTTTGGAATAAAGGAAAAAGAGGGGCCCTTGAAAAAACAAAGGGGTTACACTGAGTGCAATATGATATGGTTATGGGGTAGTGCCGAGGGGTAATTATGGGAATAACATGAAAAACAGTGTGCAGAACCCCTAACAAGGGGTGTGGTGTAATTATGTTTAACACTGAGGGTTACACAATGAAGCATAATATGATAATGGCAATGAAGAATTGTTGACGGACGTCTTACCGACTGAGCGGAGAGAACGGTATGTAGACAAGAATACTGGAAAAGGGTGGTTCCGTGGAAGATATTATCGTGAATCCACAAAAAATGGAAATAAAGTTTTACATTGAGGGCAACACATGACAAGACACTACGGGAGGATACCAGGGAGTGTGGAGGGCCTGTCTCACCAGGCACGTTGTAGAAGGTAGAGCAGACATGGGTGGGGAGGGTGTCAGGGGGTGTGTGGGGGTGTGGGGGTGTCTTACACGGCGGGCGTGGCGGGGGACAGCGGTATGTAGTCGAGGGCCATGAGGCAGGCGAACACCGTCATGATCATCTTGGGCTTCCTCTCGGTGATGTCCTCGGGCAGCGCGTACACGCGCGCGCCGCACCGGCGGGCCATTGATATCGCGTATTTGGCGTTCGCGTGTTTGTCCTGTTGAATATTTATTTAATTTCATATTTAATAAATTATTAATATTTCTATTTTTTGCAGATTAATACTTTTTTATATGTCAATAGTCAGAGAGAACCTAGTGTTAGGACACTCCGTTCTCCACCTTTCGTCAGAAATCGAGACATTGGGTGTTGAGTGGCTTTGACTCAACGCCGCGCTTTGTCTTAGATACGTACGTACGTATTAGGACAATATATAATTTATTTCCCCGAGTGGGAACCGAACCCACAACCGTCGCGTTTATAATTAGACGGTCCTACTGCACCACGACGTCTTTAATTTTTCAAATTCATTGACGTAGCGAAAACAGCTTCACGCTTTTTCTTGCATTACAGAGAAGACAGGGAAAACCTAGTGTTAAGACACTCTGTTTCTCACGTTCCACTTGCACTCGAAGTATTGCTTGTTAAATAGCAGAGGTAAATGCCGCGCTTTGTCATAACTAAAATAATTTAAATACAATCAACACAAATCACGAGTAGAAATCAAACCCGTCACCAAACACTCTACAGCCACAACCAGTACAGACACAACCTTCTTAGTTCACAATGTATCATGCTCCACACAGCAGGGTAGGCAAAGGGAACTTAGTGTTAAGACACTCCGCTCCCCATTTCCCGTCTAATTCTGGAGGTATTGCGTATTAAGTAGAGGAACTTAACTTAAGAAAATGGAAATATCAACTATTTCCTTCCTTCGAGCGGGAATCGAACCCACAACCAGTGGCGTTTACAGTCACACATGATGAGCATGGGCCACGACTAAAAATGATATATTAATATAATATTATGAATATAATTAATACCTCCTCAGTGCCTCCATGTAGCACGAGATCGTAATTAATGGCGCCGGGTTTAATGGAATCTATGAGGTCTAAAACTACGATAGCATCTGCCAGAACTTCATCCTGTAAAAAAAAATAGTAAATTTTGAATTTTATAGACTCCAAAGCAATAAGGTGAGATGTTGTAATCGATATTACTAACAACTATATACGTAGCTCATCCAAATAGAACAATAGGTTACCTTTTAGTTGTTTTTCAAAAAAACTTTTTAAAAGTTGAAAGTCGAACCTGAGGATTATCTAGTAAAGTTGCTATTACAGATTTTGTATGATAACTTTATAAACAAAAAATATTAAAAATACCGAATTGTACAAAGAATTTTTTTTTTAATCACGTCGTTTTTCTATTGGACGAGCGATATATTTATGTTATATATTTATTTCACTTTACGCTTTTCCTCGCTGGGGAACCTTTAGCTAACCTGAATAAAAAGTATTTAATCATTCCCCACAGTGAAAATCGAACCCACAGCCATAATGGTGCGGCGTAGGGAAACTCACAACTACAGAATTAGGCGTTTACAGTCAAATGCCGCCCATATGTATTATGTCCATAGATGAAGTCCTCGAAAAGAAACTAACTACAATATCATATAAAAAACCTCAAAACTTTAAGGTTGTATAAAAATGTTATATATAACATACAATAACTAAAACAATTATCGAATTATAATTAATAAGCGACCTGCTCGCGGATTCGCCGCGTGAACTGCAACTATTATCCCCTATTCGAGCCCTATTCAATCATAATAAAATATAACCTATAGCACTCCTGAACAGTGTAGCTTTCTAACTATGAAAGAATTTTCATGATAGGTTCAGTATTTAAGATTACTCCTTATAAACAAAGTTAGAAACTTTACCTCTTTCTTATATTAGCATAGATTTAGCAATATACAAAAACTAATAACATAATATTACCTGGAAACTCCTAATACTAGAGGTTTTCCCAGCAGACTGTAGTTTATTATTGACCCACTGTACGATTTCCTTCTCAATGATCGGGTTGCCGGTGTTAGCAAGTCGTGTTAATACGGACAGCGTGTATGCTCGCATCAGTTGCCAGATTAGAGCTGGAAAATATTATAAATGTATTGAAATTATTTACGATTAAAGAAAAATACGATTTTTTTATTGAATAAAAGAGCCTGGTGTTAAGTGGTTACCTTCGCCCATAGATATCCATAACATTTAAGTTATGGATGAGTTGCCAGCCTCAGATGTAGGACAGAAGGAGGGAAGAAGGATGGGAATGGTGGGAATAGGGAGAGCTGGCTTACATGTCATCGAACCGGAACACATCATCAGATATTTCGCGGTTCGTCTTTGACAGTCGGAGAACGAATCTTATACCACTAAGCTGCTGGGTTACCCGCATTTTAAGGGACGCTACCCAGCGGCGGGGGGAATTGTATTCTTAAGCAATTAAGCATTTCAATTTATTATCTCATTCACATCTGGTACGGTTATATGTATATATTTTTAACTTCACGCTGTATTCCGTACATATCCGGATAGATAGACAGAAAAATCCTATTATTAAGACACTATGTTGTTCATTCTGCCGAATTCCGAGGCAGTGACTAATAAGTGGCGAAACTTATCGCCGCCCTTTACCTCAACATCAGAGCGAGAAAATGGAAATATTAAACATTAATTATATTACGAATATAATAACACTTATTATATATTAATATGGAAACATTCACACACTCCTTACCTAAAGTAAGCGTAGCATTTCCTTCATTAATATCCGCCCCGGCAATACCCACTAGCGAGAACCCGAGCTGCTTCCCGAGGTCCACCGCGTAGTTGCAATTCTCTAATCTCTCCATAAATTTACGCAGCTTGGAGAATTGACGATGAACCTATATAAAAATAATAAAAATATGTTATAATTTGCATTATATTAAGAAAAAAAATTTTTTTTTTGCAGCTTCACGCTGTATCGCGCACACAACAGGGTATGCAGAGGGAACCTAGGTTTAGGACACTCCGTTCCCCACTTTCCACCGCATTGGGAGGCATTGCGTGTTAAGTGGTGAAACTTAACGCCGCGCTTTACCTCGACACCAGAACGAAGAAAATGGTATAGTGGTAAATATTTCCACTCCTCGAGTGGGAATCTAACATTATTATTTATTTCAATAAAATTATTTATAGATATTTTTCTAATCCTCTAGTCAATTTTCGCCTATGCGAAAATTGACTAGAGGATTAGAAAAATTATATGGATTAGAGAGAGAAAACCTGGTATCAAGACACTCCATATTTCCCTACATATGCTTGAATTAGAGATATTGCGCCTTGAGTGAAGGGGGTCATCGCCGCGCAATGAAAGTTACACAATTTTTATTAGAGAAATAAATTTAACTTGAGAAGAATAAAACATGAAATGATTACAACACTTTCATGCCACCTGAATCAAGCGCCGTAAATGGATTTAACCAATACTACAAGTCCATCCATCTTGGATTAAAAAAAAACATGGATTTAAAAAAAAATACTTAAAAAGACAGACATATAACAATTTTGCAAACTATTGTATATATTCTTTAAGCAATTAACTTATCAGCACATAAATCTTTCTCCAGTCTTACTTTTTTAACATTAATAAAATGTTGGGATACTGTGTTTAGGTGCCAACGACACATTCACCTATATAACGTTTTATTTAATAAAAAAAATACTAAACACCTATAGAAAATTATCATCACAAAAATATAAGTAATAGTAAAAAGTTTCCAAATTTCTAATTAATAAACATATATTACCAACCTTCTTCCAGTTAACAATGCCTGGTTTAATAATATCGTACAGTTGGAAGATAACCAGTCCGTCAGTGAGGTCGGAGTAGAGCCAGTTGACGTGCGGCGCCACGCCCATCGAGTTCATCCAGTTGCGGTACGCTGTAGATCAATAAGGGAATGAATAACAACATGTGGCCAGTCGTGGCCCAGTGGCACAAGCGTGTGACTGTAAACGACTGGTTGTGGGTTCGATTCCCACTCGAGGAGTGGAAATATTTAATATTTCCATTTTCTTCGCTCTGGTGCCGAGGCAAAGCGCGGCGTTAAGTTCTGCCACTTAACACGCAATTCCTCCTAATTCGGCGGAAAGTGGGGAACGGAGTGTCTTAACACTAGGTTCCCTCTGCCTACCCTGCTGTGCGCGGGATATAGCGTGAAGCTATTTTTTTTTATTTTTTTTTATGTATGTGTATGTAGGCCAAAGATAAATAGGCCAAAATAACAATTTCTGCCATCCTTGTCTGTCTGTCTGTTTGTATGTGCCGACTAATTTCTAGAACGACTGAACCGATTTCGACAGCTTCGACTACTTAGACTACTTTTACCTAATAATTTAAATAAAACAATATAATTCAAAATCCAACTAACTCTTCTCCTCTCTAGTCTCATCGAGCTGGTGGTACGCCTCATTATCCACATCAGTCCTCTGCAAGCCAGGGTGCTGGTTGAACAGGTTGGCCACAAACGCCAAGTTCAGCTTGTATACGCCTCCTACGACGTCAGCTGGGGTTACGAACGCTCTGCAGCGGAGCTTGGCGGCTTGCTGGAGCATTACTTCTGCACGACGGAGGAGGTCTGTTTCCTGGGTGGGTTAAATATATATATATTTATTGTATTATTGTATGTAAATTATTGATTGGTAATGTTTTCTTTGTTTAATTAATTGGCTAGATTTAGTTTACTTTAGTTAACTTTACAGACGACAGAAGAGCGATTTGAAGATTGCTATATATCATTTTGCTGTTCAAAGATAACGTTAAAAAAAATAATTAATTGTATATTGTTAATAGGATTCAACATCTAACCGCCGACGAGTACACATCGGCTCCACGAAAAATAATTACTAAAATTTACAATATTAGAGCCGCGCGTGTGTATAGTGTTTATACCTATCGTTTAACTATCTAAAACCAAGGGACCTGTGTGCGCAAGCCATCGTCACTCAAAAATCCCGGAAAAAAAAGGGAAAAGGATCCATTCAAGATCAAGCCTACATTATCGGTACACGGGTGCAAAAGCAAGAAAGAAACGAGTTGCATATTCTGTTGAGGACACCCAGTCAACACCAGGATCGATAAATACGCTCAAGAAAAGGAAAAAAAAGAAAGAAACAACATTCGGATGTTTATATAAATAATATAAAATTTATATAAATTCACGGCGATCACGCGACAAATTGCAACCAGTACATAACCCAATGACCCAGATAATTAAATTACGCTGCATCAAGCAATAACTGCCATACGAGACTTCAAGGTCAAAGCCCGACGTCATAAGTGAATATTTTCTGGGATTATAATTGAAGCCAGTTAGATTAGGGGAACTACGTCCAAATCCTCCCTTTACACAGTGACGTCATTGGAATCGGCGCAACGGTCTGCATCAGCAAACACATCACCAACGCAACAGTTCTTAAGAATTCGAGATACGCAAATCATCAGCGGAACCAAAGAGAGTCCAGGTATTTTGTAAATAAATAAATTATAGAAATTGCCAACATTGCAAATTGTAATTTAACATATTTAATATAGCTTAGTCGTTTATAAGTATAAGTAGTTATTTAATACAGAATGTCTTCGCAAGTTAAAAATGTCACGCGTCCTAAATCTCCCCTCCCCGCATCCTCTAACATTAAACCCCTTGTAGGATCAGGATCGCTTCGAATTAAATCTTTAAGAGACAAATTTACAAAACCCAAAACTCACCAATCCCTTAAGTCGTTGCCAACGGCTGTAAATCGGGAGAAAACAAGCGAAAAATCAGACCTCATTATCGCTTCGGAACCAACGCCATCCGTTGTTTGGGAACAATGCTGTATTTCTCCACCTCGTCCCATCCAGGACGAAGAGGAAATAGAATTAAATTCGTCCTTCTGCGACGAATTGGACAAGGTGCGTCGTCGTAGTCTCCTGATAAACACCGGGAAAAGGATAGGCGTTGAAATGGATATGGCCACAAGAGAAGCAAATGAGATGCTCCTTAAGGGCAAACATGCACTAGAAACAGCCAGCAATATGAAGAGGGAGTACAAGACTGTTGTATTGGAGTGTCTCCAATCACTTTACGAGATAGTTCTTGCTCTTTCTGACTCCAGATCTAGGCACAAGAACAATCTGGAAAAGGAAAAGGCAAGAAATTCTGCTGAGCTAATTGCGGTGGAGAGAGCGCACCAACAGGCGATAAAGACAATGTACAAGGAATTGGTAGATCAATTAAAAATGGCAAGAGAGGAAATCACTCAGTCACATAAGGCGACCACTGCTATACGGGAGTGGCTGAGCTACGAGACAAGGGAGCCCTATAGCCAAATAGGTGATATTCAAAAATGTGTGAAGGTTTTAGAGACACATCTCAAAGTAACGGAAAATAAAAAGTTAAAACCGACAAAGGATGTTGAGTTAGAACAACTTCGTAAGGACCACGTTGACATTAAACTTACTGTGGAGAAAATGTCCAACCAGCTCGACGAAATGAGAAGGTTGCACACAAAGACCCAGGAAAAGACCACGGCTATTTGGACGAGCACAAATGAGACTCTCGAACACCTTAAGGCACAGCCGGCCCCCGAACATGACAGGCATATAGAAGATCATAAACAAATTAAAAATCAACTTGGTACAATCCTCACTGAAATCAAAACACAAAAAACGCAAAAGAGAGAACCTTTCCCTCCCCTGCCGGCTCTTGCCATAAAGGAGCACCTGCAGCCAATAACGGAGGGACTCGAAGCAGTCACATCTGAATTGAAGACGCTGAGACAAGAAAAACCTCCGCTACTGCCTGCAGATGTAACTTTTGATAGAGAAATGTCTGAAGCAATGAAAACGAAAACATCATCGGCATCATACGCCAAAGTAGGAAAGAAGACTCCACCACTAAAACCAAACCATACTTTGATTATATCATCCACCAATCCGCAAAACACTGGTGATAAGGTGATCGAGAAGATCAGGGACGCTCTCGACACTAAAACAACTGGTGAGAGAGCTGGGATCAGGTGAGGAAAGGTCGCAACCAAAAAGTTATAATTCGCTGCAGCACGAGAGAAGATTTAGATCTTGTGCATAAAAGAGTCAGGATGGACAAAAATCTCAAAGCGGAGGTTGCAAAGGCCGGCAATCCACAGATAATAATTAGGGACGTGCTTTCGTATCTAAAGGATTCGGAAATTGTAGAAAACATCCTTGTTCAAAATAGGCATCTTTTGAACGGTGTAGATACAAAAGAGAGCACACTGAAGGTTAAATATAGGAAACGAGCCAGAAATCCCCATGAGTGCCACCCTATAATAGAGCTATCGACAAACTTATATCAGAGATTCATAGAGGCAGGAAAAATATATATAGGCTTACAAAGAAGGCCTGTGGCCGATCACTCTCCACTTGTACAGTGTACTAAGTGTCTTGGCTTCGGACACACCAGAAAGATCTGTCAGGAGAAAGACGACCTCTGTAGTTATTGCGGTGGCGTCCACTCTTGGGATAAATGCAACAAAAGGATTGAAGGCAAACCACCTACATGCATTAACTGTGCCGAGATCAAAAACAAGAATGTAAACCTGGAACACAATGCATTCAGCATAGAGTGCAATGAGCGTAACAGATGGGACGCTATTGCGAGATCGAAGATAGCGTACTGCTAAAGGCGCCGAGGAAAATCTACAAGGTGTCTCCCAAATGCTAAATGGCCAAACCCAGCATCTGCGTTTTATTCAAGTAAATCTGCATCGGGCCAAGATAGCAACACTGGAACTGCTTCAAGTAGCAAAAGATACGGGTATTGAATTGGCTCTAGTACAGGAACCATATGTAGGGAAGAGTGGTATCTTAAAAGAGCATCCTGGAACCCGTGTCATACAGTGCACTACAAATAGGCAGCTACCGGTAAAGGCGGCGATCATTGTCTTCGGAAACCGGTTGAAGATCATGCACGACCCTCAGCTGGTTACTGAAACGGAGGTTGCGGTTACGATAGTTGCTGGGAAGCTAATCTTTGGAGCAGTATCCGTATATCTGGAGGGAGATAAAGATATCCACCCGTATTTAAACAGAATTAGGCACGCGTGTGAGAGACTTAACACAAAAAACCTAATAGTAGCCGGTGATGTAAACGCATGGAGTCTATGGTGGGGAAGTAGTAAGGAGGATGAAAGAGGGAGAGAATATAGTGCATTCCTAAATGAAATGGAGGCCCATCTCTTGAACACTGGAGATACACCAACGTTTGAGACGCTCAGAAATGGCAAAATGTGCACAAGCGTCATAGACGTTACAGCGTGCAGTCAGTCGTTGCTGGGCAAAATCGACGATTGGGAAGTGAAGAGAAATCTCATATCATCAGACCACAACGCTATAACCTTTAATCTGCGTCTAGGGAGACCGCTTGAATCCTTGAAAGCGAATACCACGCGTATATATAACACTAAGAAGGTAAAATGGTCTGATTTTGCGGCACATTTTAAGAGTCAGTTGATGAAAAGGGGAATAAATCTCGACTCCATAAGGAGATCGGAAACACCAGCCCAATTAGATGCCATCGTATCTTCATATACGGATGCTATGCATAATGCATGTGAGGAAACCATACCCAAGCTTAAAGCTAGGAATGGCAATCCAGTACCTTCATGGTGGTCATCTGAACTAGAAGAGCTTAAGAATGACTCTCTAAGGAAAAAAAGGCGTATTAGGAATGCTGCTCCGTCGAGGAGACAATTCGTTATAGACGAGTACCTCCAAGCCAAAACCTTATATGCGAACGAAGTAGAAAAGAGGAGTACGCAGGGCTGGAAAGATTTCTGCTCAAATCAGGATAAAGAAAGTATGTGGGATAAGATTTACAGAGTTATAAGGAATACATCCAAGAGAGAGGAAGATCTTTTACTCAAAGATTCAGAAGGTATAACTTTGACCCCACAAATATCGGCAGTACTACTGGCGGAAAAATTTTATCCAGATGATGATGTGTTGCTCGACCACCTAGATCATACACGAATCCGAGAACACACGAATGACGACATAACCAAAGATCTCGCTGAGGATGACCCGCCTTTCACAAAAATGGAGCTTGATACCGTGTTATATAGCCAGAATCCAAAGAAAGCCCCTGGCCCTGATGGATTAACGGCAGACATATGCATCTCGGCAATTAGATGTAATACAGACGTCTTTCTGGCATTAGCTAACAAATGCCTAGAGTTGACGTATTTTCCAATGATATGGAAAATAGCTCACGTTGTGATTCTGCGGAAGCCAGGCAAAGAGGACTACAGTCATTATAAGTCCCTTAGACCAATAGGGCTGCTCTCTGTTCTTGGTAAAATCGTCGAAAAACTTATTACCGTACGTATACAATGGCATATCCTCCCAACATTAAATAATAATCAATACGGATTCACTCCACAGCGTAGCACAGAAGACGCTCTGTACGACTTAGTAGGACATATTAAACAAAAAATTGGAGAGAAAAATATCGTTGTGTTGGTATCATTGGATATAGAGGGTGCGTTTGATAATGCGTGGTGGCCGGCACTAAAAGCAGCATTAATAGAAAAGAGGTGCCCCCGTAATCTTTACGCCACGGTCTGCTCGTACCTGACAGACAGAAAGGTCGCAGTTAATTATGCCGGAGAAACATATGAGAAAAAAACAACAAAAGGATGCGTTCAAGGTTCTATCGGTGGACCCACCTTTTGGAACATTATTCTGGACTCGCTCTTAAAGAAGCTGGATAGCGACGGAATATTTTGTCAGGCGTTTGCGGACGACGTGGCGCTAGTATTTGCCGAACACTCTACGCATTTACTGGAGCAGAAAATAAACACCACGTTGGAGACAGTTGTTGAGTGGGGAAATCGAAACAAGCTAAACTTTGGAGCGCATAAAACTAACGCAGTGCTGCTAACGAATAAAATTAAGTATGATCTTCCCTGCCTGTTCATGTCGGGTACCACTATCAACTTGGTCGAGGAAATCAAACTCTTGGGGTTGATAATTGATCATAAACTCACCTTTAAATCGCACGTGGCTGCACAATGTAAAAAAGCAGCAAATATTTACAAACAACTTGCGCGCGCAGCGAGGGTGACGTGGGGCCTTAATCCAGAAGTCACAAGAACCATCTACGTGGCAGTTGTGGAACCCATAATGACTTACGCAGCAAGCGTTTGGTCTCATTCAACTGATAAGCAGATGATACGAGACCAGTTAAACACGCTCCAGCGAGGTTTTGCTCAAAAAATCTGCAGAGCATACAGGACGGTGTCTCTTACATCTGCGTTGGCAATCTCTGGTCTACTACCGCTGGACATTAGAATTAAAGAGCATGCGAGTCTCTACAGAGCGAAAAAAGGTTACTGTAAAAATTACCTTCCACCAGGAAAGGAACTTGAAACGAATAGTAATTATCTTAACCAACCACATCCATCAATGCAGATTACTACAGACTTTGAGTTGCTGGAAGACTTGAATCCTGAGACCATCACCACACACAACATCAAGGGCCCTCAGATCTTTACTGATGGTAGCAGGATCGAGGGGAAAGTGGGTGCTGCCCTATCTATATGGGAAGGAGGAAAAGAAACTACCAACGAAAAGTTTAGCCTAAACCCAAACTGCACGGTTTTTCAGTCGGAGCTTTATGCCCTATTCAGGGCTACTCAAATTGTGGCAGATAGTGATGAACTAATAGTCAACATCTTTAGTGACTCTAGGTCATCATTAGAACTCCTAAAGAACCCAACTTCTAGCCATCCTCTAGTTATGGAAGTTAAGGAGAACATACGAAAAATTAGGGCACAAGGGAGAGAACTTAGACTTTTTTGGCTACGAGCACACGTGGGTACTGCAGGGAATGAGCGTGCCGATGAACTGGCCAAAAACGCAGCATTCACGAACACTGCCCAAGACTATGATAAAATACCCCTGTCGTATATTAAAAGAGCAATAAGGGAGGAGTCTGTCAGCATATGGCAAGGCAGATATGAAACATCACAGACAGGTGCAGTCACCAAAAAATTCTTCCCAGATATAGAAGTGGCCTATAAAATAATAAGGACAACGAAGCTTACTCCATTACAAGTTCAAATGATAACAGGACATGGTGGAATAGCAGAATACTTGCATAGATTTAAGCTAAAAGATTCACCGGGGTGCGAATGCGATAGCAATATAGTGGAATCAGTATGGCATATACTACTGGAATGTCCAAGATTTGCTGCTGACCGCTTTCAACTTGAAGCAAAGATCGAGAAGTGCCTGTCCCAAGTTGAACTGCCAATTATAATGACAGATCCATACTCTAGGAAGGCACTTCTCGACTACGCTGAAAGGGCTTTCCGCATAGCTTTTATTATAAACAGTACATTGGATCCAACAAAATCGCGTGCTCTCTACGCAAATTCAATGCGACCTTTACAGTCTGGCAGCTACATACACGCTGATGACCTAAAGCCCTCCACATGCATACATAAAAATCAAGCCAGAAATACAGACGCCATGATCCCGTTACTGCTACAGGCAGAAATAGGTCAGACGGGATTGAGAACTAAGGGAGTGGCGCTATTTATGGACGATAGCATTGAAAGGTTGGGTATAAGCTTTTGTATGCCCAGAAACAATAAGTTTATTGCAGTTTCACCTGGTCTTGCTGGTCTATTGAACGGGAGCACAAACAGAACGGCAGTACGACGCAAACTGTATGACGCGCTCCCCATTAAGACGGTCGGAAATATCACTTGCCGAGTAGTGCTATCAAAGAATAAGTCTATCATACTACTCGACAGTGATACACGAACGCCATTCCAGCGGGCTCGCGAGATGCTTACGGAAATGGGCAAAATCGTGGGATATGGCGTACGTGTGATTAGTATAGACGCTATGGTGGTCGACTACAACAAAGGTGAAGTAGCGGACCGACTGGGATGTATAAAAGCCTCAGAACAGCATGAGGTATTAGTTTATGAGAACAGATGCGAAGATCTTAGTTATCTTAAACTCAAGAACTCAGAAATTCCAGCGGAACAACTACAAACAACTCCCACGGCCACAGAAAGTAGCTCAGAGCGGCTTCAGCGTAAGGTCGCAGAGGATCAGGTCAAACTTAAAGAAATAGTACATTTACAGCCTTCCACCGCGAAATCAGCGTGCAGCGCCATTATGTCAGCTATAGGAAATGTGCTACGAAAGAAGAAAATTTCACCAGAGGACAGGCAGGCTGCGTCTGTAGAGAAATTCACAAGGACTTGTGCCAAGAATCCTTCTGTCCCCGCTCGGTCCAGGCCCACTAGAGCGTCAAT
The DNA here is from genome assembly GCA_019049465.1 of Dryas iulia moderata. Taxonomy (NCBI): domain Eukaryota; kingdom Metazoa; phylum Arthropoda; class Insecta; order Lepidoptera; family Nymphalidae; genus Dryas; species Dryas iulia. The sequence continues at coordinate 5,453,234 of CM032438.1, forward strand.
GAACCAGGTGAGCCCACCTATCTTAATACCTATCTCGGGGCTCCAAGACCACTACAGAAACGCATTCCTCGAATTTCTCGCAGTTTTAAAGGCTACCAAATAAGGAAGCTTACAACTTGTGAGGAAATAATGCGTGCCTTTCAAGGCGGATTTTCAATCTTGGATATAAAGCTAAAAGAGGCAGAAGCTGCCATATATAACAATTATACAGCCCAAACCATCAGAGGTACCAAGAAGGATAAATACATGGCGGCTTACAATGCTGCAGTTGGTTTTGTGGAATTGAATGAAGAGGAAACCAGACGAACGGGCAACCTTAAATTCAATACACCCACTAACGATCATATTGTAGTCATAGCTAAATGTACGCAGGTGATGTTGGAAGATAGAATGCTTGAGAAAGCAAAAACTTTTGACAGTATTCTAGACCCCACGTCATCGGCAGCATGGCATATACCCAGGATACAGTGGATCAACGGAGTCCCCGGATGTGGCAAAACAACCTGGATCATAAAACACTTCGACACAGGCAGAGATACAATTATCACTACTACAACAGAAGCAGCTAATGAACTTCGGGAGAAGCTTTCGGTACGTATAGGGAGTTTAGTTAAAAGTAGGATTCGCACTATGGCATCAATGTTGGTTAATGGGATCAGAAAATCAGAAACGTACAGACGCCTGATTGTGGATGAGGCCCTAATGAACCTCTTTAGTGCGATAGTGACGGCTGCTAGAATGACCCAAGCAGACGAAATAATATTGTTTGGTGATGTAAACCAACTTCCCTATATTGACCGAGAGAATCTTTTCGACATTTTCTATCGTGCTTCATACCAAATCGCCAATATCACTCAGGATCTAATGTGCACCCATAGAAGCCCCATGGATGTTGCGTACGCCCTACAAGCGATATATACTGGTATATACTCATCCAAGGAGGCAGTACGCTCACTCCGAATTGAAAACATCAAGGTAACACCCGTTCCACGAGACTTAAAAGACACCCTCTACCTCACATTCACTCAAGAGGAGAAGGAATACTTGATGAGTCAGGGATACGGCTTAGAAATGGGTTCAAAAGTGCTGACGATTCATGAGGCCCAGGGTCTAACCACTAGCACAGCTGTAGTAGTAAACACAAAAGCATCGAGAATACAGCTTCACGATAGTGTCTAACACGCAATCGTTGCGATAACGCGCCACACCAGCAACTGTTCCTACTACTGTGGTGGTGAGGACGACGCGGTTAAAAGGCTGATAAGAAATGCAACTGGGGCATCGACTAAAGATATTATGGAATACAATATAAAGATGGCCATTAAAGATAGAAACGAAGCGGTCATATCCTCTACAATAGCGATAATGCCTTCATTTCCCATTATTTGAATAAGAAATTGTAATATTAATAAAATGTATTAAAAGAAATATAATGTCAATTAATATTAAGAAATATGTAAAAGATAGTCATAGTAATACTTTGTAATAGATGTAAGTTACATTTAATAACTAAGAAAACTGGACTCTCTTATGGTATATTTAATAAACTTAGTTTTAAGCTCTAATATTGTAATCAAATAAGGAATTTATATATAAAAAGAAAAAGATTATTTTAAAAAAAGGTACAGACCTTATGTCCGTAGTGATGTTAATTAAATTGTTAAAAAAAAAAAAAAAAATTATTTAAAAATATTAATAAGTTTCCTTTGGTTAAATCCTTTCTTATTATTTGATAAAATACTACTTAAGCAACTTTCAAATCTCTTATGTAACATTGTGGATTTACACTTGTACGAACATACGTAGGACCCTTCTGTCTGTGTTGTAAGCTTGATTCCCATTCAGATTATATTTAAATTATTATCGCTGGTCCTTTCTTTTCCGTTTTCTTAAAAAAAAAACTTTATCTTTTTAAGTCCCAAATCTAGGTTCTAGTAGCTGAAAGAAAAAAATACTTGTTTAACATTACTCACTCTCAAAGCGTCCATAGTAACACCAGCATCATCAGGCGCGATCTGCTTCAACAGGTAAGAGTATATCTCCGAATCGGCGACATCTTGTTGGAAGTTGGTACAGCGGCGAGTGATACCAGCACTCTGGAGCTGGTGGTTCACCCAGCGGAGGAGTATCGCCTCGGGGGACAGCGCTAGGAGGTCCTCGATTCTTTCCTGGAATTTGGAATTGGAGGTTATATATAGGACCAATACTTATATGAAATGGCGAATGAAATATACTATATAAATAAAAAAATGTATTTTTTATTCAAAATAAATGACTTCTATACAATAAAGTAAGTTTACCTGGTCATTAAGCAGTTCTGTGAGTCCAGGACAGTGTTCCAGTGTGATCTGGTTGAACAGACCGATACGAATGATCTGCCAGAGAAGACCCAATACCAAATGAGGTTTACCTGAAATTATTATTATTAATTTTTAAAAACCACAACAATATTCAATAAACATTTAGAAATAACTTTTTAATAAGCAATTTATTTAAATTAATATCTACTTTTTCTTCATTTCATATAAAATCACTTATTACTTATAAGTAATTTTACGATACTATAGTATCATTGAATAGCAGTCATGGCACATCATTTTCATATTAATATGTATGTAAAGTCAAATTTTACCGTATGTTTTACATACGCTCTGTACAAAATGCATATAGAAGTTGCCAAGGTAGAGCACATCTCTAGGATCTATCTACTAGGATTATTAATGTATTTTAAAATCTTAATTGATATTCACACCAAAGAAGTTTAAAAACGATTTACAAGTAGCTAATCAAATGAAATCCAGTGCTTTTTAGTTCTTTTTTTACAGCTTTACAATTTTAACACTTCGTTCTTCCTATGTCTAAATAATAACAAAATAAACTTAAAATATTAAACACAAAAAAAATTCCATACCTTTAGCCAAATCATGAGCATCAATATTAACAATATTACACCCGATAGACTGTGAGGAGACGAGGGCGAGCGTGAGGTTCTCGTGCTTCGTATATAATGTTAAGTTCTTCTTGTTGATCGCACGCTCGTCTATTGTGTCCGGACACGAGTGGTTTATTACTTTACTGGAAAATGGTAAAACAATTATAATTAGTTAAAAAAAAGTGTCAACGTAAGTATAGAGAACTTAGTGACAAGTACCCACTTGCGAACACAAAGACGAGCTTTGGTTTATCAGAGCGGAGAAATGAAAAAATACATATAATCGTTTTCTCTCAAATCAAATCGTTGTCGTATGGGGCCAGTGGTGGCGCAGTGGCACAGGCGGGTGACTGTAAACGACTGGTTGTGGGTTCGATTCCCACTCGAGGAGTGAACATATTGGATATTTCCATTTTCTTTGCTCTGGTACCGAGGTAAAACGCGGCATTAAGTTCCGCCACTTACCAATTCGGCCTGCAAAAATTCGGCGGAAAGTGGGGAACGGAGTGTCTTAACACTAGGTTCTCTCTGTCTACCCTGCTGCATGCGTAATACAGCGTGAAGCTAAAAAAAACACGATTTCTCAAGTGGGAATTGAACCCACAACCAATCACGTTTTACTTCAGACGCCGTTTTGCAGCGCCACGATGGCTTCAATCAAAAAAATTATTAACATTTTAGTATTATAAGCTTCACATTATATTTTTATTAGGACGGCAAAATGTGTTAAGACATTCCGGTCTTCATTTAAATTGCGGAGCTTAAAGCCATATTTTGTTTTAAAAATAAACTTTCTCACTTTTAATAATAATTAATCGTCATTTATATAAAAAAAGGGGGTTATTACCTGAGATTAAGAATTTTTCTATTAATTATTAATATATGCAATAAAACAATGTATGCAATTTTGTTTCACGACACACATATACAGTTTAAATTGCTTTTTACATAACTCTTTAATTATCCGTATAAGTCAAAGGGTTAGCATTCAAGCAAGATATTTGTAAAGCTACTTATAACAATAGGGGAAGTCATACAAATGAAGCTTTCTTTATAAATCTTAAGTAAAATCTTGTCTGTACATAATTGTATTAAACTCAATAACTAATAATATTTTTACTATATAAACCTCTCGTATTACTTAGTGACGGACAGTACAGTTAAAACTACACTATACTATAGAATTCTGACATTTTTTTCTTTTATTTTTAACTTCTGGCTGTATCCCTTGCGGGGTAGTCAGAGAGAACGGAGCGCTAAACGCTACGGTCCTCATGCTCTCGAAAGTCAACCGAAGTCTCTGCCTAACTCTCTTGCCGCTCACCTTATAATCTTTTTTACCATATAAAGCTGGCTTTTGGTATATGCCATAGCTACATATGTACATATATATGTAGCTTAATTAGTTAGCTTAGAAGGAAAGAACAAGAGGAAATTTCTTAAAAAATATTCAGAAAACGAGAAAAAATGAGATTGTTTTCTTATAATACTAAGAGTCACAAAGTCACAAACAAAGGACTAGTCAACAACTCGTCGTATCATACATATACACCTCTCGAAGAGTAATGTAGATTAAGGTGCAAAACACATATTTGTAAGTATTTCATATAAAATAAACCATTGTGGCGCAGTTGGACAGCGTCTATCTTCAAGCACGATGGTTTCCGGTTCGATTTTCACGCGAGGAAATTATTATATTTAGATTTTCATTTCTTCGCTCTGGTATCTAAGACAAAGTGTAAAAAACACGTGATGCCTCGATATCAGGGGGAAAGTGTAGGTTAGATAGGCTGAGTGTCTTGACACTAGGTTTTCTATGGCTACCCTGATAAATAAAATAGATAATAAAATAATATCACATATAAAAATGTTCTGTAACTCACCATAAAATTAGACCGTCTTTAAGCTTCTCGTACAACTGCTTGCCCTCGGGGTCTATAGGCAGCAGGTGTTTGAGATCGGGATCGTGCTCTAGATTACTGTTAATCCATCCAGAGAAAGCCATTTGTTCTTCAAGACGCACTGAATGTGTTGTACCTATTTGGTGAAAATAAAAGAAACACAAAATTAATAAATATATCTAAGTGATTTATTATGATCCTAGGCAGCTCATTTTTTTTATAGTTTAAATATTTGTATGGAGTATCCAGTCAAAAATCTTCAGAATTTGCGTTACGTAATACTTGAACGATCCCAAAGTTATATTTCTTTATTTTGTAATAAAAAACCAAAAATACATCGTTATAATAGAAATGCTCAATGAAATATCATAATAATATTTAAAGTCCCTTAAAATTTGAATTATACTACATATAATATGCAGTCAGTCGCTCAATTTTCATACATATTTAAATATATCAAAACAATCTATACCAAATTATACTTAATGATCAATATATTAGAATCAAAACAGCAATAACGCAGTAACAAGTACAACGAGTTCATTCAAGACTCACTTAATCACCATCATTCGAAATCGTTTATTAATGCAGCTGAAAATTTATTTATTAGACGTATGTTAACATTGATGTCTCATTGCAATCAGTTTTATTAGTATTATTCTATTAATATAATAAAATAAAAACTACTGAATAGACTTTATTTTATTATATTAATAGAATAATACTAATAATAATTTGTGGCCAGTCGTGGCCCAGTGGCACAAGCGTGTGACTGTAAACGACTGGTTGTGGGTTCGATTCCCACTCGAGGAGTGGAAATATTTAATATTTCCATTTTCTTCGCTCTGGTGTCGAGGTAAAGCGCGGCGTTAAGTTCCGCCACTTAACACGCAATGACTCCGAATTCGGCGGAAAGTGGGGAACGGAGTGTCTTAACACTAGGTTTCCTCTGCCTACCCTGCTGTGTGCGGGATACAGCGTGAAGCTATATAAAAAAAATAGACTTTAATAAAACTTTACAATAATATAACTATTATCAGAATAAAACCCTATTTATTGGTTTCATTTATAAAAACATTGTGTGGATTGTCCATAATATTAAGTAAATAGGGGAATTATCTGCGAGCTACTTTGACGTGCGCTGCCAAAACCGCTATTTACATATATGCAATGAAGGATTTTAAATAGTCCTACAAGAAAGCCTGCCACAGTATATATAGTAAAAATTACGACATAATAAAATTTAAAATGGTGGATAGTAAAAGTACTCTTACATTCATCCAAAACTATTTTCATACAAAAAAACTACACTACACATTTACTTTTTCTGCTAAAAAAATAAATAAATAAACCGTGTACCAAAAATCAATTTCACAAAAACTCCAACGGTTCTTTTATTTTCTTTTAATGTTTTTTTTGTATGGACTTGTTTATAAAGTGAAAGTACCGTCACTTGATGCCTCGCTCATGCCGCCCAAATGCTCAAGGTTCTCCTTTTTACTGACCGCCTGTTTGAATGTGCTCGACACCTGAAAAAACAAACGGTTTTTATGACAAAAAACAACTTGCATTGTAAACTGTGTAGACGATTACTTAATGTATATTTATTTTTTTAAATCTTTTAGAGGTTTTAGAGGTAATGATGGCGCAGTGGGATTTCGTTTGACAGTAAACGCGATTGGTTGTGGGTTCGATTCCCGCACGGAGGAATGATTATATTAAGATTGTTTTCATTATTCCGCTCTGGTACCCGAGGCAATGCGCGGCGTTCAGTTCTGCCACAAAATGATATTGTCACTTCTTAGTTATTTTTTGCTATGACAACAAAAGTTGTGCATTTTTATTTCGCTCGTTTCTTGTTTGTTCTTTTCCATAAAAAATAAATATATTTACTAATCAGCCAACATTCATAAATTAAACTAAAGTAATGTGCTCAATTGGCATATTTACAATCTGGAATACACATAAATTAAATGTATCACATGCATTTAAAAGTTCCATATAATTCTACTTTGAAGTTTTAATCATTACCATATTTGATTCACAAGACCCAATAAATATAATTATTGTTCGAGTTGAATTCGAACCCACATTCTATGCAAACAGAGGAAAAGTGTGGCGTTAAGTTCCCCCACTTATCACGCAATGCCTCTAAAATTCGGTCAAAAATGGGGAACGGGACGTCTCAACACTAGGTTCCCTTAATGAGCGGAATACAGCACGAAAGTAAAAAAATATGTATATAAAAACTCCTTAAATTTCTGAAGTTCTATAAATAACTTCATCGTCTAAATGAAATACCGTTAACTGCAATATAAATTGCATATGCATGTAAGTAGCATTCAATGAGCTGTAACACACATTTAACCCTTGCAACCTTTGTCGCTGTACGTCTATTGGCTTGGCTTCGTATTGTCAGTATAACTGTAGTGTTAAGACGATTATGCTAGTTTACTGGATAAACTTTAAATGGTATTATCAAAGTTGTAATTGATATCAGATGTTATGAAAAATATTTAATATATTTTTTAATTTCACTTTTTCACATAGCAGCTGGAGAGAAACTCAGTGTCAAGATACTCCGTTCTGTATTGTGTCTTTATGAAATACTATTTATCTTTAGAACTTTCTTTTTTTTCTTCATTTTCATATATTATATGATCAACTACCTAATTGAATAGTACGTAGTTGATTTAAGTACTTACTAATAAAGTATAATGTTAAGTGTAAAGTAATAAAATATGCTTTGAGATCCGAACAAATTATTAAAAAATAAAATAAATAGGTATATATTCTAAAAAAAATATTATTTAAAGGAATTAACACTTAAGGGACACATTTCACAATTATAACATTAAATATTATATTTAATAACACTTCTTTTAAAATATACACAAACATTACTTCAATCATTTATTTTTTATTTAACAAGCAATAAGTGCATTGACAATATCAGAATGATCTTTCAAAATGGCATTGACTTGGCGTCGATAAATATTATGCAACGTGCGGTTACTGTAACACTACAATTACACGCATCGATATCAGCTATGATCGATATTAACATAACCTAAATATGGTCCGACATTTAACGCAAGCCTTATTTAATACTTACTTATACTGGTCTGCTGGCGTCTGATGGCTTGAGCTGGCGCCCATCCAATTTTCACCAATTTTGTCGAAGTTATATAAAAAAACTGCAGTTTAAAATGTTTTTGAAGTGAACGTTATGAAATATCGTTTAACGGGTTTTACTTACCTTTAAATAACTAAAAGTATCAAATAAAATGCTCACATGTTAAATTGATAAGTCTGATCATAATCGAAGTCATAAAATAAGTAATCATAAACTCTTATCTTCCAATAACTAGTAATATCATTATTATTGAAAAAAATGTGACACTCAACAATATCATATATTATACATACATATGTATATTGAGTCCGCTCAACTCGCGTTGTATTTCCGTCGGAAGGTGGAGAACGAAGTGTCGCGACACTAAGTTCTCTCTGACGCTATGCGGTATAAGGCGTGAAGACAGAAAAGAATTTCTTATTTTAATTGTCATCTATTTTAAGTCTCGTTAATTGTATCAAAAATATTAAATTTTATTGGTGTATGCGTTGTTGTTTAAATTGTATGTGTAGTATATACTGTACGTTTCCCAAATAAAAAGGTATATTTTGTATTTTTCTATTTTAAAATGTAGTCAACCATAAAATAAAAAAAATATTAACACAATCAAAGTTTACCTGCTGTGCTTTAAGACTAGCGCAGAGTTCCTCAAACTCTGACAGTGAGATGCCATTCTTCCTGGCGTCACCGTTCATACTGCCATTGACGCCGCGCCCACTCTTGCCACCATTGTCGTAGTATTCTTCGATCATGCATCGTACCTGTCGAAAGTCGTATTTTGTTATAAAACGATTGTATTTTTCTATTGCCAATTGTAGAGCAATGGGACAGCGTCTGACTGTAATCTCAATTGGTTGTAGGTTAGGTTCCCACTCGTTGGAATGATCATAATTTACTTATTTTCGTTTATCAGCTCTGGTACCTAGTATAAGCACGGCGTTGAGTTCCCTGTTTCTCAACACGCTATGCTTACGTTCTCTCAGCTTGACCATAAAATATCCTTTATAACCTAAAAGAGTTTAATAAACAATACCAACAAATTACTTAAGCATTTAAAGTTTTTATAACATTAATATAAACTTTCACACATAATATAAGGTCAGAGGAGAAAAAAATATATAATTACCTTCCACTGTGGAATTTTGTACCCGACGCTGTCGAGGGCGTCTTTTAGCTCCTTCAAGTCAATGTATCCATTCCCACTCGTGTCCAGCTGCAACAAGATAAATTGGATGTTAACACTTGACCTTTAATAAATAAGTTATCAATCTATTAAAGTTAACGATGACATTATTACAAATGGCGTCATATTTCTATGGTATTTACGCGTATAATACAAAACTGATAACTAATATCAAAATTGTACTCAAAAAATATTTCACTAATCTTAACATAACGCATTTTATAGCTAAAAAACTTCAATAAAAAAGTAGCTATACGCTTTTTGTCGCATAGCAGGGTTTGTCAGAGATACCCTAATATCAAGGCACTACGACCTCCACTTTTCGAAATCGAGACATTGCATATTGAGAGTTGAAACACAACGGCGTGCTTTGACATAGGTACAAAAGCGGAGAATTGAAAGAAATCGAACCCACAACAATTGCGTATAGTCAGACGTTGACAAATGACGGCCATGCGCCATGACGGCATCTAAGTAATACTTATTTATTAAATCAAATGAGTTATGTTACGCAGTATTCCCTTTTCAACATAATAAAAAACATTTTCGTAATACCTAAGAGGTTCTTAGATTCTTTAGAAAGCATGAAAACACAAAACGTAAAAAATCTTTTGAAGATTTCTTTACTCGACTTTGTATTTTTTACTTAACAGAAAATTCTTAACTGATCCGGCACTAATTCTGTCGCTTGTAATCAATTAATTATAAGTAAAAAGTTTAAATAAAAATTGAGTTAATAAATTTTAAAATATCCGTAACGAAAGTCCCACCTCTCTGCTAAGTTATTCATTTAACCCACCTCTCGAAACTTGACTTGCTTTGTAGACACTCTTATGATTACATACTTATGTATGTATGTATGTAAGAAACAAATATTTGAAATAGTATGTCATCTCAATATATTTAATACAAAATACTTGCAAGCTTTTTATATTGCTGAGGCCACTATACGAAGTAGGGCAATGATTATTTCATGCAATTGATTAAATAAGCAGTAGTACAACATAAATCTTTATTATAACAGATCATATATAAATTATATATGTATGTTAAATCCATCCGTGTGTAAGTTGTTAGAATAAATATAAGAAATAATATATTAAAAATCTTATGGCAAAAAATAATAAAAAACCTATTTATTAATAAAAAACAGCTTTTACAATTTTTGGTAGAACTAGTGCGGGACCATCCCACTACAGGTATTCTATTTCGTGGTACCAATATACTATTAAATATTTTAGAGGTTTTTAGTGTTGTTTAATGAAAAATAATAACACGTTTACTATATTTTATTCTCAATTAAAATTGCAAACTATGTTTAGTGCGATATAAATTCCACAAAAAAAATCAAAATTTGCCGAATTTGCAGACATTACGTGTTAAATGGCAGTCACGCCGCTCTTTGCCTCGACACCAGAGCGAGGAAAATGGACATATTAAATATTTCCACTCTCCGAGTGAGAATCGCACCCACAACCATTCTCGTTTAAAGTCACTCCTACATAAGTACTGCACGACGACTAGCCCCTGGCGTTTTTTCTTTTTTTTTTAATGTATTTTTTCACTTTTTCACTGCCACTCAACATGCAATGTCACGATTACAGGATGGAAGTCGAGATCCTCAATGAGTGTACTGTACAGCGCGGTAAAAAGTGTGAAATCGCAAATAAAAAACAGAATATATAGGATTTATTTTCAACAACCTTGCTAAGCCATTCTTGTACGAGCAGTTCAAGATTGCATAAAACATTTATGGTAATGTACAATGAGACGTTCTTTATTTCGGAGGTATGAAGGTCGCCATATCTTCACCATATTGAGTCACATTTTTTAAATCTACAATATATCTATTGTATATTATAAAAAGATTATTCACGTGAATAGTTGGAAGAAATAAAAATAATTTAACATTATAAATATATTTATTGATAGGTATATATAATATTGATAGTAGTTTTATTGCTTTATTCTTATTGATTTTCCAATGTACGCTAAAGTGTTAGGTTCATGTCATATAATTGTCAATAATCGAATAACTTTTTTACCATTATAGTAAACTTAGACTAATGGGTTTATAGACTAATGGGCTTGAATTAAAATTTAGACTCACTAGTTCTCTGCCTATGATGCCTAAAGGCAGTCCATCAAAAAAATTGAGATTTAGGAGTAAAATGTAAACTTTTTGAATTTAATGACCACGACGATTAAACTAGATTAATTATACAACTTAGTCATGTCAGTAAGAACGTTTGACTCTGACATTCTCAACATAACTATTAGAGATACAAAAACTTCACAAAAACATAAAAAAAATGAAATCAATGACATACACTCACACTAACCCTTTTATTTAAAAATTTCTATTACAAATGTACAATAAACTAAAACTAATACTTGTAAGAACAGTTCTTGCACAATAACATATGTTTATATTATTTTTATGTCAACGTACGTATTATTTGCCTTCAACGATGATGTAATCGATATATTGTTGTGATAACATCACGCTAACGTCACAATATCGTCTTTCCCATTGATCAGAAACGATATAATAAAAAAAATATATAATGTCTACAACCGGTATATAGAAGCAAAATGCAAAAATTATGCAAAGATGAGTCCGTCCCGTTAATTGTATGAAAGTGAAATACAAAATATAATATTTTAGCGAAGCAACGGTCCGTTTCCATCAAAATGTGGTAACAAGGTCGTCCATTTGTATCTATCTAGTTGAACATACACAAGCGAAACACTTGTTATGTTACCGTGAAAATTGTTGCATAATTAGTGCAACGTCGTTAAAGATCTTGAATAGAAGAAAAATGTTCAAGTCATAATGCTTTTGTATGTTTACTATATAAAAATAATAATAATAATTTCAATTTGTCGTTCTGTACTTTTGTAGTAGCGTTTAAGGCAACTAATAATGCGTAAAAAATGATGAAAAAATAAATATTTGTGTACTATAAGAGAGATTTTTGATCTACCAACTGGTTACAATGAAGAACAGAGTCGCTAAAATCTCTTTTTACCCGAAACACACAAAAAAGTAATGTTACATTACACTGTAATTAAGTAATCCACAAAGTATGTCACAATATTGATCCAATAATATAATTTTTAAATATTGCAGTCATATTTCAACATCGACGTTTGTTTCGCATGGTACATTTAAATAAAGCTGTTTTAGTGCAAAATTAATTATTGTGAAATTTTTGCAACAACAATAAACCTTTAAGATTAAGGTGAAGATAATGAAAAAGGACAATTTTATACTTATCATTAAAAATAATTTAATGCTTATCTTTTGGTTGGTGAGAAATAATGTCAAATAGAATATTAGTATTAACTCCAATAGAATGAGACACTTATTTGCTAGACAACATTATGGTAGTAAAATAAATTCTTTACAATTTTTTTTCAATTATTAAACGAGCTTCACAAATTATTTATTACATGATGTATTTTGTTTATACAGCGAATTACATAAACAAAGAAATAAGGATTATATAATAAGTATATATTTTTGTATGTCTGAGTACATAACACTGATTACTGTATTTAATTATTGAGTAATAAGAGTTAAATATAGTGGTGGGAGATAAATCTCCCGAATTACCGGAAAAACGGTAAATTTGGAAAAGACATATTATATTTAGGCTAAACTTTAACAATTACATGTACATTTAGGGATACATCAAATATTGACACTACTGACATACTTTGCATTTTAAAATTGAGTAATCAAAGTTTTTACCTTTAATTACTTACAGTAAAATCATTTTCGATGTCATTGCAGTGTAAGAATGTTTAAAACGCCTATAAGTTAAGCTTTTCTTTAATAACATTTTTATAAAACAAGAAACTATTTGCAAGTAAACATGCCTATTTTTTTTCGTTAACATTACAAACTGCTATTTTTTTAGCTTCACATTTTTTCCCGAAAATTGTCTCTGGCTATTCTACTATTAGAATAGTCAGACAGAATTTTCTGAGTTTCTTGCTCCAGTTCTTCTCAGGTCTGAGGCATTAACTTTAGTGAACTGATGGTAAATTATTCGACGTTCAAAAAAAAAAGCATGTACCTTCTTATTTTAAATAAAATTATTTGATTTTGACAGGGTAAAAGCGCTGAACCTAGTGTCAAGACACTCCGTTATCCAAAATTCAATTTCTTATAGAAAAACTGTAATTTCAAGTAAATATTACGCGAAAACAAAATCGTTGCATTCAATTCGTATTACACGATTTATTATATCGGCACATAAAAGTAATTGGAGACATGATAACCTTCGAGTGATATCAGCTTAATTGAAAAGAGCGCTGACCTATTAAAGTGGCCGGACGTATGTTATGTAGCTCTAATTTTTAATTAGAAGGTCAATATCAAATAGTGAAATGTAATAGTTCAAAGTGTACGTATTTCTCTATTTGTTAATATGTTTAGGAATATTTTAAAATTACAGCTTCCAATTAAAATTAGTAATATAATATATTTAAGAAAGGATATCATTTTTATAATCGTATAAGGAATCGGTACTATGCAGATCAGAAAGTATAGAAAATTACTAAAATATGTCTTTCACTTTAGAGCCTTCGACATACTAATGTTCACAATTAAATTCACTTATTACAATTAAATTTTTTACACTTTCTCAACTTGTTTTTCAATTTCATAAGTGTGTCTAAAAATGTTAAAATACATGTTTTAGATGTTATTTTCATCTTATTTCTAACAATAAGGTCGCTGTGACGGGCGTCTGAATGTAAAACGATGATTGTGGAACCTGTACCTACTGGAATCGGAACCACAACGAGAGAGCGCAGCAGCGCTCTGCTACTTAGGACAAAGCGCGACGTTGAATTCCGACATTTAACACGAAATGTCTCAATTTTAGACGGAAAGATGAGAATTAACACTTGGTTCTTACCGATTATACTGCAATGCAGTTAAAAAGCCTAAAACTGTAAAAAAATATTTTTTACTAAATATTGATTGTTTTCATACTAGAGATGTTATTATCATCTTATTTTTAACAACAATTCTAAAAAACTAGCACAGTATATAGCGTATTATAGAACAACGCAAAAGATAATGCGTCGTCCACATGTCTGACACATCCCGTCATATCACCACACTCTACACTGGTTCAGAGAAATGATAGAGTGGTTACAGACTCCAAACAAATTTACATTGTTTGGTACTTATAATTGACCTCTTTAATAGAATTTATAATACTGAGAAGTGTTACAATCTAATAATATTTTATATGTGTTTTATATGTTATAAGTAAATTGTTAATTAGTAGAAAATTATAATTTTAATAACTTCTAACTATAATAAAATATGTTTTTGTGTTTATGATAATTACCTAATTAATGTTTCTAGAAGAAATACGCAATGAGATTGAAATGATCGCTCCGGCCTAACAAAGGTATCATTGTCACCAATAAATAATTGTAAGTCTGCGAATTATTAATATAAAATAATAAGCGCCTGCTAAATTTCTTGCGCCGGTTCATCTAAGATCTGAGGCATAACCTTTAGTGAACTTTGGTAAATTATTTTACGTTCAAACAATGAAGTAACTGTTTATTTTAAGTAAAATTATTTGAAATTGACTTTGAATTCTATCACAAAGAATTATAATTGATGCATGCAGACATTACGCTCTATATATATAGTACTGAAATTAGTAAAATATGACCACTTCAAAATTTACAAGTAGGTACTATAACTTAAGTAGATGCTATGCAGATATCTTATCTAGTATTTACTCGATGCACCACAAACAATTCAGCGCACCCTCGGTTCCCGACAAATCGATTCCATTTATATTGCGTTTGCAGTATCTAAACATTTTAACAATTACTAAGGAATAATATATACATTGGTTATTTATATTACTTATTTATTTTTTAAAATGTATATCTCATTATAATTTCGTCAGTGCCAATTATTTTTTATTAATAAAATAATTAATTGATTGTTTATTAATAGTAAGCTAAATTACACGTAACTTGCTCTAAAACAGTTTTCCTTGTCACAACAATTAAGTAACAAATTTAATATTAATATTCATTTTAAGAAACTGATTGACTGAAACTGAAAGCAATTAGTTGTAGGTTCGATTCTCACCTCGCTCTTTACAATGATTATATTTATTTTAATATTTCTGCTGTGTGAAAAAAGCGCAAAGTTGAATAAGTAGAAAACGGAAACTCTTCTAATATATATTTTTTTTATCTTCACGCTGTATCACTTCATGCACACTTCAGGGTAGGCAGAGGGAACCTAGTGTTAAGACACTCCGTTTCCCACTTTGGAAAATGGAAATACTAAATATTGCCACTTCTCGAGTGGGAATCGAAGCCACAACCAGTCGCTTTACACTTACACTTTATGCCTCTGCGCCACGATTGGCCCTTCTTCCAAATATAGATAAATAAACATTTCAAATCATTCATTAAATCAATGACAACAATAATCACATACTAGGAACTAAAACTCGTATTCATTATAATCTAAGCACATATAAATACGTCCTTTTAAGGAGGTGTTATTACTTTAAGCTTGATTATTTACGAATTTGTCAACTATGCGGTTATTCCTCATTCTCTAAACACACTGTATGTGGCATTTTGTATGACTCACCCGTGATTCACTCGAGGACAAATAGTGTTTATATAACACCGTCGTATGTATGTATTTTATGTCTTATGGCTGTTTTGTATGATATATAATAGCCAAGAAATATTTCATATTTTAAGCTTACTTTGGACTTAGGCGAGTCTATTTTACAAATAAATGAAATTGGAGTGTTTAGTACAACATTTAGTATGTTTTTAAAATTTTTGTGTGTCTATCTGTTTCGGCTAATCTCTGGAGCAAATGGGCCAATTTTGACGAGACTTTCACTGGATCTGCCAGTATACAGGTATATTAAAAAAAACTCATACATGGTATTTTATTTAAAAAAATCTATAGGCACCTGCAGTAGTTTTTTATTTGTTACATATATTTCATATACTTTATTTATTTTTTATTTATAATATATGTATTGCAATTACCTATAATTTAATACAAGTTAGCTTATTTTTTATGAAATAATAATTAATAATTATTGATAAACGTCTAGACTACACCTACACATGAAGCAATCACGTTATAAGCTTCAAAGCCGATAAGGTACTTCTTATATTACGTAAGCATAGAATATATCTATAATACCAGAAAGATAATCATTACATGAAAACGGCATTATGACTTATCAATGAAATAAAATGATTATAATTTGATTTGGAGGCATTTTTATCGTAAGAAAAATAAGACTTTAGTTTTCGAAATAGTCTACCATTATTAATTCATTTATTATATAAATTTTCATAATATAGAGTTATTCAAAAAATAAATGGGGCCAGTCGTGGCGCAGTGGCACAATGTTTGACTGAAAAACAACTGGTTCTGCGTTCGTCTCCCACTCGAGCAGTGGAAATATTTCTATTTTCTTCGCTCCAGACAAAGTGCGGCATTAAGTTCCGCCACTTAGCACGCAACGCCTCCGGCGTGGCTTGGCTTGGTTGAAAGTGGGGAACGGAGTGTCTTAACACTAGGTTCATCTGCTTACCTTGCTGTGTGCGGGATGCTAAAAAAATATTAAATCGAATCGATAAGTCTTCTAATTAATTGTGATTTTCAAAATTTTTAATTATACACCTACATTAAACAACTTCTGACATTTATGTCTGTTACTTCTCAATTCTCTTCAGCATTATTTGATAACTTCTTTTGAGACTCACTTAATTTAATGCTTGAAAGCCAAATGAGACTTGGATATAATATGGCAAAGATTTTCTATTAATATAGCCAAATATTCAAAAAACACACACCAATTTAACCATAAAGCGAGAAAATAACTATTACAATAATCATACAAAAACAAGAGCACAATCCTCTTTTATTAGCAAAAAACCAGTCAAACAACTAGTCTATATTTGGTCAGTATTTGCGAAAGTCAGTACGAATGTATTTGCGAATCTTAGCATTCCGTACTGGTAGAACATAGTGTATAAGCTACAAGGCAGTGCAAGGTATGGAGTGGTAGGCTTGCCAAGCATTCCGCTTTCATCGGATTTACTTGTTTACTTGTTTTATTTTTTATTCTTCTCTTTTATAAACACATTATAAAAGAGAAAATTAAAAATCTTAACGACCAACATAACTGGGGTCGTCGTGACGCAGCGTGACATCGTCTGACTATGAACACGATGGTTATGGGTTTGTTTCCAGCTCGGGGAAATTGTCTTGATTTCGAAAGGGAAATTAGAGGATGGAGTGTCTTGACACTAGATTACAGGAAAAAGCGTGAAACTGAAAAAAATAACAAATACCTATAGCAAAATTGTGTTTTTTTACTCGATCTCAATATACATGACACAATGAATAAGCTATCAAAATTAAAAAGAACTTACGTCTAAAAATGAACGAGCAGACCCTTCAATTACTTGGCAAAAATTTTACGACCGTATCGTGGACACCCTACAAATATGTGCGAGGTCAAGGACCCGTCTCCGATGATTCGATTAGGGGACCGTTGACCCAGTCGATATGCACGACTATGATTTATATTTAAAATCAATACCAAATAAGACTCTGTATTAATGCAAATATAATAAGGCTAGCTATACAATTTATAACTTTGGGTGCATAAAAAATATTTGTTTGTTTAAAGAGATTTATGTTATGCTAGCGGCCTGCTCGCGGCTTTGCCGGGTGAAATACATAGCAGTTTCGTTATATTGCAACCCGCGGGGGCTGAATATTAAAAAATAAAGAAGTCTATGTTTAACCCTGGATATTTTTGCCAAAATTGGTTAAAATCAACCCAGTAGTTTTTACTACTTTCATTCTAAATTTTATTCTAATCGGACAAGCCCTGACAGCGTGACAGACAATCGCATTTATAATATACCTATATGTAGTATGGATTACATTAATTGTTCTAAACGAAATATACTTTAGAAAGAAAAAAAATGATAGGTCAGAATTTGGACTATTTATATAAAATAGTAAATATCGTTGTAATGAACTTAATAAATCTATTTCAGTATTAAAATTGTGAGATTTTCACTAGAATCCAAAATCTTAGTAACATACACAATTATACAAATATTGTTTTTAAAAAAGCATATAATAATAAGAAAGTATATTGCGAGTAAGCCAATAACATCAAAATCAAATTACAGCCGCTAGGCCGTGGGGGTTGTTCTGTGCACGAGACAGACGTCTAGACAGGACGGTGGGTAGGAAATTTACTTAGAAGTCCATTTCAAAGAGTGCTAGTCATTTTTATGTAATTTACTTTAGTTATGTACAACGACGCATTCTTTTTTGTTTTACTGATGTGCTTGATTTGATTTCATGAAAAAGGTAGTCATTTTAAATGAATTGCATTTCATCGCGTTTAAATCAGCGATACATTAGTTTTTCCTTAACGTATTGCTAGTTATATTTCATTTACTATTTTTACCTGTTCAATATATGTATGTATAATAACAAATAAAATATATGATAGTAGTCTCATTGCTTTGTAGAATACGCCTTGTGTAACATGCAACGTGTATACCTGTATCTTGCTGGTGAAACGCATGGCAGTGTGCAAAAAAATTTATATATTTTTTACTTTCAGGTTTTTCTCCTTTATAGCGATTATGGGGCCAGTCGTGGCGTAGTGGTACAAGCGTGTGACTGTAAACGACTGGTCGTGAGTTCGATTCCCCTTCGAGGAGTGGAAGTATTTAATATTTACGCCACTTAACACGCAAAGCCTCCGAATTGGGTGGAAAGTGGGTGAGTCTGAACACTGGGTTTCCTCTGCCTACGCTGCTGTGCGGGGGATACAGCGTGAAGCTATATAAAAAAAAGACAATACTTATGTCAATGTTCCTACTCCTTTATTTGTTTTCTTTAAATGCAAGTTTAATGATTTTCTTGAAGTATATCATGTAAATACATAAAACTATGGAAGTTGTATAATTTGTGCTGCTGAATGTAGGTCTCTAATTTCCTATTCACATAAAGTTATTCTAAATTAGATTGTATTTTCATCAACTTAAGATATATTGAAGTAGAAAACCTTTACAAAACGGCTGAATAAACGAAACTAAAAAACTATTTGTTAGCAAAGACACTGTATAATCATGTCATGAAATAACGCTTTATAAACACGTTGAAATAAATGACTCTATGCAAAACAAAGGTATTTAAAATGATGAAAGCTGATTTTAATTTTACACCTTACAGGTATTATTCGTGTAAATAGACAGAGGTTTTCTCTAATACCAAGACACTCCGTTCTCCACTTTTCGCTTGAAATCGAGACATTGCGTTTTAGGTGAAAGAATTTAAAGCTACACTTATTCTCAGGTACCGGAGCGGAGAAATGTAAGTATTATATAATAATTCCCCCAAGTGGAAATCGAACCTACAACGATCGCATTTACAGTCGGATGCTCTCCTATTGCATTATGAAGGCCTCGAGTTATTACTTTTTTTTATTTGATTATACCTATGACCACTATAGAAACGTGGATTGTATTCCTCTTTTTCTTCACATTATTTGATTTGTAACCGTTAATTTATATAGTAAATATGATTAATAATTAACTAAGTGATGTTTAAGTTAAGCTAAGCAAGTTATTTCTATTTGAAGTATCTGTTACAAGTGTGGCCAGTCGTGGCGCAGTGGCACACGCGTGTGACTGTAAACCACTGGTTGTGAGTTCGATTCCCACTCGAGGAGTGGAAATATTTAATATTTCCATTTTCTTCGCTCTGGTGTCGAGGTAAAGCGCGTCGTTAAGTTCAGTCACTTAACACGCAATGCCTCCGAATTCGGCGGAAAGTGGGGAACGGAGTATCTTAATACTAGGTTCCCTCTGCCTACCCTGCTGTGTGCGGGATACAGCGTGAAGCTATAATAAAAAAATAAAAAAAAACCTATTACAATATAAGCTGTTATAAAAGAGTAATATGTATTACAATAAACGATTTTATTTGTATATTTAAATCAATTCTAGGATATTAATATTGACAGCATTGTGATTCACATAAACGGTATAGAATATCATAGGGGAAGCAAGGATCTAGGAAACCCTATAAGGTTCCAACTAATAACATTTGCGGTTTACGAGTTAATATGGAATGCGCATACAGTCACGTATAAGATCGAGGAATAAATGCGTCTTTTAACTCCCAATAAGGGAATTCAATCATTGGATAAGATGATTTACTTTATAATGGTATAAAATATGAATAAGAACATTTGTCTGTATATGCGATGGTTGTGGGTTGCGTTACCCTTCCTTATTGATTCGAGTAGGTCGAATGATTATAATTATATTTTAATTTCTCCCTATGGTATTAAACACACATGGTATTACGATTTAAGAATAGTACAATTGAAAAGATAACTATTATTCTGTAAGTAGAAATATTTCTCTGATATATATATTTTCTTTCCTCTTCTTACCAGAGACATAATGTCATAGTTCCACGAATATAGCTCAGGCATAACTACGAAGGCCAATCTCAAAAGTATGTACATACATATTATTAGGAAGTACTTAACAAAGAATTATTAAATATATACATATAAAATAAAGTGGAAGTACAATATTTATATTCATGTAAAAATATAAATGTTATACTACGTTTAATATATATATATATATATATATATATATATATATATATATATATATATATATATATATATATATATATATATATATATATATATATATATATATATATTTAACTAACGGCCCGCTCGCGGCTTAGCCGCGTGGACTGCCTAATTGTTTCGTTATATTGCAACCCTCGGGGGTGGATTTTTGAAAAATAAAGTAGCCTATGTTTATCCTTGGTATATCAACTATATCTATTTCCAAATTCATTACAATCGGTCAAGCGGTTTAGATTTTTCATATAAGCTTTCATCCCCTATTTCAACTCTTTAGATGTTGATTTTTCTAAAAATAAGTAGCCTATTTTAGACCCAGGGTTATTTACTATATATATATATATATATATATATATATATATATATATATATATATATATATATATATATATATATATATATATATATATATATATATATATATATATATATATATATATATATATATATATATATATATATATATATATAACTAGCGGCCCGCTCGCGGCTTAGCCGCGTGGACTGCCTAATTGTTTCGTTATATTGCAACCCTCGGGGGTGGATTTTTGAAAAATAAAGTAGCCTATGTTTATGCTTGGATTATCAACTATATCTATTTCAAAATTCATTACAATCGGTCAAGCGGTTTAGATTTTTCATGTAAGCTTTCATCCCCTATTTCAACCCTTTACAGGTTGATTTTTCTAAAAATAAGTAGCCTATTTCAGACCCAGGGTTATTTACTATTTTCATTCTAAATTTCATCCAAATCGGACCAGTAGATTAGCCGTGAAAGCGTGACAGACAAACACACAGACATCCATACTTATAATATAAGTATGGATGTACCTACTTGAAATTAGAATCAGCAACGCTACGTATCATGAGCGCTTGTTTATAGTGGACTTATTTTCTAAATGTCTTTGAAAATACATACACAGTATATAATACTTAAATTGTGCATTCTGTACACATATAAAACGGCTCCAGAAACGTACCCAAACGAAAATAGTTAAATTATTCACAACAGACTCATCACTTAAATCTTTCAAAGAACTGCTATATCGTCATTTTCGCAGAACAAAAACACATTTGTATTCTATACAAATACTCTATTACAGAGAACAACAACTAATGCCTCAAGTTAGCAGTTTCTTAAGAAATTTTAAATATTTTTTTATGCATATGTCTATGACAATGAGGGAAACAATTTATACTTACATATATTATAAAAGCGAATGTCTGTCGGTTTGTCTGTCACGCTTTCACGGCTAATCTACCGGTCCGTTTTGGATAAAATTTAGAATGAAAGTAGTAAAAATTACTGTGTCATACATAGTCTACTTATTTTTTAAAAAAATCAACTTCTAATGGATTGAAATAGGGGATGAAAGTTTATATGAAAAATTTACACCGCTTCACCGATTGTAATGAATTTTGGCATAAATATAGTTGATAATTTATTTTTATTTGATAATTTATCTACTTCAGAAACCCACCCCCAAGGGTTGCAATATACCGAAACAGCTATATAAATCACGCGGCAAAGCCGCGAACGGGCTGATAGCATACATATATATATATATATATATATATATATATATATATATATATATATATATATATATATATATATATATATATATATATATATATATATATATATATATATATATATATATATATATATAAAACTATAATAACTGACTGTCAACGCACAGCAATGGCGAGGTATAAAAAGAGGAAATCAGCAAATGCGTTCCTGAAGGAGTGTAGAAGAGCACTAAGAAAGAGTTTTCTGAAATCTTTATCGAAACGGGAAAAAATGAGATATTATAATTTATATTAGCAAATACGTCTAAGCAAAAATAATCAAGAGCCACTCTCATATTATATTAATGTCTATTTCATATCAAGGACTCATAAAAATAAATTCTTATTCATCATACATAGTCTTCGAAATAAGTAAGCAGCTGCCAGATCAAAGGTGACGATTGTAAGCGAATCATGAACAGAATCATGCACAGTGAATCGCTCTGCTAGTACGCCTAGTCGTTACAAAGGTTACAAAAGTAATTATAGTTGTACATATAAATATTTTTTTTTTCAGTTTCACGGTTTATCTCGTATAGATGGAAAGACAGAAAGAAATTAGTGCCAAACTTTTTCAAAACTAAATTTAAGCAAAACATTAAGAACAAATTATTCCTTAATAGATAGATATAGGTTATTCATATATAATTAACTCTGTTAGCAAAAAACCATATTGTCTATATTTACTTAAACTTACCAAACAGTAGGAATAAAACTAAGAATACCTAGAAAATAGCCTAAAAATAGTTTCAAAATCCATGATTTTATCATAAGAATAATTTCAAACATCAGATGACGTACATAGTACAGGACATCTGCATACTACATAGTACCTGTGACACCGGATGCTCTTAAGTGGACCACGCGACTATCAATATTCATTTCCTTTTGCTAGTATTGTAACGTCATCGGTTTAACGGTAACTTTAATTCATAGGAATCGATTAGTAAGAGGAGGCATAACAAGCTTACATACGTTTCTTAAATAAAAAAAAGCTAAAAAAGGACCTTCACTTTTTCCCCGCATAGCACGATAGTCACAAAGAACCTATTGCCTATATCTAAGTATCAAAACACTCTGGTCTCCATATTTTGTCCGCAATTTCAAGACTATCTGAAGTACCAGAGCGGAGAAACGAAAAAATAAACAGTCAATCCCTCGAGTGGGAAACAAACCCACAATCATTGTATTCACAGTTACAGGCTGTCCCACTGCGATACGGCGGCCTCAACTCAACTCCGTTAAGTAAATATAATACTATAATGTGTTTAGTTTCTTAACAACCATATTATATGAAAAAAATAGCAAACTATAGGCAAAAATAAATTAGACGACGTTGTTTCTAAAATTGCGATTAACCAGAAGAATACACAATTGTACGTGAGAAAATTGCTAACAAAATAGACTAATATTCTTATTATATCGCCAATTAAAAATAACGAAATACGTACTTAAAATTCGTAATACCATGAATTAAATGTTACAAAAACGGACGGATGGCGAACTAACGGAATAAGAATTGCAACTCACTCATTTGGCATCCTCCATTCAATACAATAATGGAAAAAAAACAAAGAAACTAAGCGAATCAATGCAAAAAAATAATGAAAAAGTGCTTTGTGTGGTACAGTAGGTATTTTAAATGACTGTTATCTCTTTACGATACAGGCGTTGTGGCGCAATGGAACTGCGTCTGATAACTGATTTTAAGGGATTGTGGGTTCGATCAGGGTAAACATTATATTTATGATATTTTCATAATCACGTTCTGATAAGACAAAGCCCGACGTTGAGTTTTGGGAGATGACACTCAATATGCCAAATTCGGGCGAAAAGTGGAAAACGGAGTGTTTTAACTCTAGGTACTGAAAAGATATCCCACACTTTTTTAATTAGTTGATTTCAAGTATATACGAACTATAATAATGATATTATTTACTCTTTACTAAATAAAAAACAAAATTAAAAATTTTGAAAAAACCCACGACGGTTTAATTGTAATTGAAAAAGGATAAAATAACTATAAATCCCCCGCCTAAAAGAATATATGTAACGAGATGATGGGGACGACTTCGTCGGAGCTGCCGTTACTTTAAGTTTGCTAACTTCTCCTAGGTTTTCATGCTGTTAAAACAGGTTTAGGAAAAAATTAAAATATTAATATGAATTTACAGTTTTGATAACTGGTATTCCTTTTAAAAACTTTAAGAACGAAATCTATACTGTTAGCTACTATATTTAAAATAGAGGTTGCAACTGGCAGCCCCCGACGAAGTTGTCCCCATCATCTCGTTACATATATTCTTTTAGGCGGGGGATTTCTAGTTATTTTATCCTTTTTCAATTACAATTAAACCGTCGTGGGTATTTTCAAAATTTTTAATTTTGTTTTTTATTTTAAACTTTTTAAAGTGAATAGATACACATTATATATTATTACATAATTTCGAAATACTTTATATTAATCTTCATTCAAATCCAAAAAAAATTATAAGCCCAATGCTTTCTGGTTATCAAATGCCTATTGCAGCGCCTGGCAGATTGTCACCGCAACATTTTTAGGAAACTTAAGTTTAACCAAATCAGTGAAAATCACAAAACCCACTAGTAGTTTTGATTTGGAACAAATTAATTTATACTGGAGCGCCCCGTGGTAGTTTGTGATATGGCATATAAAAACACGCAACAATTAAACCTGAACCTATCACAGAAAACCGCATCTAAATAGGTTTCACACAAAAATACAAGCAAATGCTTACTACAGCGCCCCCTGGTGAGGTGTCACCACGACAAATATACGAGAACACGCGCTAATTGAGCCTGATCCTATCGTTGAAAACTGCATCAAATTCAGACTCGTAGTTTTAACTTTGCACCATCAAATGTTTAATGCAGCGCCCCCTGGTGAGTTCTTAACGTAAAAAAAAACTAAAAACATGTACTAAACAAAGCGGAATCTAATACTGAAAACTCTTTCCAATCGTACTAGTCGTTTTTGTTATACACAAAAAATGGAAGCAGCTACTTACTGCAGCGCCCCCTAGAGAGTTGACACATACTTGAAAATATGCACTAAGTAAACATACATGACACATATATGAAAATATGCACTAAGTAAACTTGAATCTATCATTGAAAACTGCATTCAAATCGGACTCGTAGTTTTAGTTTTGCACAAACAAATGTACTTACTGCAGCGCCCCCTGGTGAGTCATCACCGTAACACATATATGAAAAGATGCACCCACTAAACCTGAACCTATCGTTGAAAGTTTCATCTAAATCGGACTAGTAGTTTTTACTCTACATAAACAAATGTTTACTGCAGCGCCCCCTGGTGAATTTTTACGTTACGGTGAAAACAAAAATTTTAAAATATGTACGAAGTAAAGCTTAATCTAGTTCTGAAAACTCTAGCCAATCGGATAAGTAATTTCGGTTTTAGACAAATAAATATAAGAAAAATTTTGGTTTTACACAAAAAAACTCAAACAAATGCTTATTACAGCGCCCCCTGATGAGTGGTCACCATAACACATATATGGAAAGACGCACCAATTAAGCCTGAACCCATCCTTGAAAGTTTCATCTAAATTGGACTAGTAGTTTTTGCTCTGCATAAACAAATGTTTAGTGCAGCGCCCCCTGGTGAGTTTTCCCCGTAACAAAAAAAGAAAAATCTTAAAATATGCACCAAGCAAAGATAAATCTTTTTATGAAAACTCTTTTTAATCGGAGCAGTAGTTTCGGTTTTAGACAAATAAATACAACAAAAGTACAAACAAATGCTTACTGCAGCGCCCCCTGGTGGTTTGACACGATAAAACATATCCAAGAACATCCACCAATTAAACCTGAATCTATCACTGAAAATCTATTGAAATCAGACTATTATTTTTTGAGATAATTGAAAACATTCGTTTTCACGTAAAATGCTTACTGCAGCGCCCCCTGGTGAGTTAAGGCAATAAGACATACATAAGAACATACGCCAGTTGAACCTTAACCTATCATAGAAAACCGTATCAAAATCGGACTTATAGTTTTGGAAATAATTGACATAGTAATTTGCACAAACACACAAACAAACAAACAAACAAACAAACAAACAAACAAACAAACAAACAAACAACCTCTCACCCCAAACACATATACAGTCGCCGTTCCGTCGCGGGTAAAAACTGAATTCAAACAAAAATAAATAAAAAGAGCTTCATACAACATCATATGGACGTTTGTTTGTCTAAAAAGGAATAAAGTTGTCATCTAAATGACATGACAAATTATCTTCTAATGAGATGGCCCATTAAATACGGCCTTTGGCCTGCTGCGGCTGCGACTAATTAATGAACTACACAGCTTGTTCTGATTGAGTAAGTGACTTATTTTAAAGGTTTTTGAAACTATTAATTTCAAATTAGTTATTTTACTGTTAAAATAAACAATACAATAGGCTAGTCTTGGCATAGTGGCACAAGCGTATGACTGTAAACGACTGGTTGTGGGTTCGATTCCCACTCGAGGACTAGAAATATTTAATATTCCCAAAGCGCAAAGCGCGGCATTAAGTTCCGCCATTTAACACGCAATGCCTTCGAATTTGGCGGAAAGTGCGCGGGACACAGCGTGGAGTTAAAAAAAACAATACTCATCGTATTTATAAAAGATTTAAAAATGAATTTCCAAGAACTTGCACGCTTGATTTAGTTCAATGTTTAATTGAAATTTATTTTATCTTATGAACAGGTCTTGTGTCATCTGCCTCTAACACTCATAGAAATGCCATAGTTTTTCTAACTAAAGCACATTTTTCTAATATAAGACATATTAAAAATCTAAAAATAAGAATTTGACAATGTTAAAGAAAATGTATACATATATTTCACTTAAAATTAAAATATTATATTACATAACAATAAAAGAGCACCAACGTCACCCACTCAAATCTGAAGGATGGTGATAATTACTAAGTGCACCTGAAGGCAACTAATCCTGCCGTCGATACGTAGATAAGGCGAGCGAACTGTTGCATACTCTACATGGCTATTAACATGTTTTTATAATTAAGTTCTATTCTTTGTTCAAGTTTACACCATTTCCTAATGAGTATTAGTCGTGTGTACGTCGTAAACGATAATGGGCTTACTAAGGCTTCTAATTCTTTACTAATATTTATACATATGAATATAATATGGTAAAAATGTAGTAATATCATAAGTCGAGTGTTAATTTCAAAGATAAAGAGAATCATAAGTGTACAAAAATATGCATAGGAAAGCAATATGTGGGAAAAACAATAAAAAATAGTTTATTTTAAGAATTTTTAATATAAGAATTTTTAAATGAAAGAATTTATTTTTTGGATAACTTCAATATTCAGCCATTCGGTACCCAAGTTCTGCATATATCCATCAAAGGTCAGGTCACGACAATTAACGTACAATAATATGTGATGAGAAACAGAGCATGGGAAGCAAGCGGTACACCTATGTATGGTGCATGAGCGCGCTGCGCCGGCGCACGGAAAGTTCGCACGGTATTTAAATTAATGTGGAATCTGACGGTTTCTACGGATATACTCGGAAACATTCTTGACTTTAAAATACATACTAATATTATGTTATTGTATAGTACAAACTTTCATGTATATGTACATCTACAATACTAGTGACCCGCTATAAAATGATTAAAACTAATCTCACTTAAATCAGAAATTAAATTTTTAATTTGCTTAAATTTATAATTTAAATTATTGGACCTTTTTATTTGTGAACTGTATAAAATAAAATAAGCGTAGAATGTTAAGAGAAATTTACCAAAACACTT
Organism: Dryas iulia moderata; assembly: GCA_019049465.1. Taxonomy (NCBI): domain Eukaryota; kingdom Metazoa; phylum Arthropoda; class Insecta; order Lepidoptera; family Nymphalidae; genus Dryas; species Dryas iulia. Next base: position 5,481,531 of record CM032438.1, read on the forward strand.
GTACAATAGCCAGAACTGCATTTAAATTGGTTAAGCCGTTTCAGACATTAGCGTGCACAGACGAACAAAAAAGAAATTTAAATTTGCGTAATTTAACAATACATTGAAAATGTCTGCATTATTTTTTTATATATCTTCCATGCACAGCGATCAGTTACATTTTTATTATACCCACATATGTACATATAGATAAGCAATACACTACTTAAAAGGTAAATCTAATAAAAAGTAGTTCCAGTTTAATTAAATTGCGTGTCATGTTGTATATTATAATAATTAGCGAGAGAATATAAAACATTTCAGGCGTAAACAACTACACATAATTATACACTCGTTCGTTCAAAACAGGTGAGATTTACAAATACACTAGAAGAAGCTTTTCAAAGCAATATTAATTTTCAATTCCGAAGCAAATACATAAAACTGCCAAATACCAAAGCTTTGGAAGTGTTTATTGCGGGAATCGCATTACGATCTAGAGATTGCTACAAATGATTTGCATAACAAAGTAACTTGCAATATTTAATATCTTATTGTTTGAATAAATACTCTCATAGTAACATAATAAATGGAAAGTCTGTTTATCTATACGTTACGCTATCAGAGCTAATTGACCGGCCCGATTTGGATGGAATTCGAAATGAAAATAGTTGAACACTTAAGGTCAAACATCGGCTACTTTTATCAGTCCTCTAGGGTTGAAACAGGTGGTGAAAGTTAGTATAAAAATATGTGTGACCGATTTTGATAAATTCCCTTAACAAAATAGTCTATGACGCGAGTTCAAACATAAACTACCTATTTTTGACTTCTCTGACTACCCCGATATGCGGTCAAAACATGGAGTTGCTTATTTTTTATAATAGTTGTGTGTTCACGCGGACGAAGTCGCGACCGGGTCGCTAGTGTTTTAATATTTCATAATTTAAATGAATGTGGAAATAAAAACTGATGTAATGAAATATATGATACTACCGTAACAAAAAATAATTGAGGCGATTAATTGCTTCAATTACATTTAATATATAAAGTTTTTAAGTTTCTTTACAAATAAACTATATTTTAAAATGTAATGAAACATGTATGGTTGGTCAATATATATTTTATGTTAATTTTGTTACACCACTAATGATACGTATATGGGTAACTTTCTTAAAATAGTTTAATGAGAATAAATGATTAAATTGAGACTTGTATGAATGAGAATAAATGATTGAAGTGGCGGAACTTAACGCCGCGCTTTACATCTACACCAGAGCGAAGAAAATGAAAATATTAAATATTTCCACTCCTCGAGTGGGAATCGAACCCACAACCAGTCGTTTACAGTCACGTACACAGTACACGCTTGGGCCACGACTGGCCTCATGGTGAACTGAGAATTGATACTTTTCCTTCCTTATTTAAGGAAATTCAAAGAATGTAAAATAATTTATTTTATATACACATATATTTATCCAATTTCCATATTTTATATTAATTAATTGTTTACATTGACATACACTGTATCTCAGAGTAGTCTATGTAATCGCTTCATACACACATATCCATATAAAGCTTTTATGCTAAATTATTACTTCCTTTACAGTTATATCACTTATAAATATTCGACTGCCGGATCTTACATTACGACGCAAATGCAATTCAATATTTTATATCCTCTTCCGAAAACTAAACGAGTTTCATGTCACTCCAAAGTACGACGCCGTCATGGCACCGTGGAGGAGCGTCCGAAGCGAATTTCCACTTCGAAAATGATGATATATTATTGTCATTTATCCGCTCTGGTAGCTAAGATAATACGTAATATCATGATTTCGAGACCGAGTGAGAAAGTGAGAATAGAGTGTCTTCATACTAGATTCTCTCAGGCTGAGAGTACACCTATGCGAGTCAAAGTGTGAGGCTGCAAAAAATAACAGAATACAAAGTTAACTGTGACTGTTTGTGTAGTGTTTTAACGGAAACTAATATGATAACAATATAATATACAAAGAATGACTGTACTGAACTTAATTTGTTTTGTTCTAAAAATAGTTTTATCGTCTGACAGTACAATAAAGTCCATATGAGGGAAATATTGTGATTATGAGTAATTAGCACAGTAAGTCCATACACAGTTAGTCAATCAGACTTTTATTTAGCCTGTATCCGTATTGGCATAATAAAAAAAACTGTGTTTATTTTAAATATCAGCGTTTATCAATATAAATTATTTAGCCGCTTCACGCATAGTAGGGTAGTCAGAGAGAATTTAGTATCAAGATATTCCGTTCCCCATTTATCGCCCGAAATCCAGACATTGCGGGTTAAGTGGCGGAACTCAACAACGCGCTTTGTCTTATATACCAGACCGGGGGAATGAAATAATATATAATTACCCTCGAGTCGGATCGAACCCACAACCACCGCGTTTACAGTCAGACGCTATCCCACTGTGCTGTGACGGCCTCTTAAAAATTATATAACACAAATAAAAAATATATTAGTCAGCCATGTTTCTTTCACTTTCTGTACTTTCAATCATAAATTCAGCATTACCAACATTAAATTTTGACGTATCACGATCAGTTTTCTTTCCATTTTCGCCGATAATCCGAAGTATACGAGACAACGATGAGTTATTTATGCGTATGGCCATAAGAGCGAGTGTATGTTGTTTTTTTTGAGCGTTCATAACATAATTCATAAGCAATGAAACTTGCGTGTGCAAGTATAATTAAATAATAATATTAAAGAAAAGTGTTAGATTTGGCATGAATATATAGCTACACGAATAGATGCAGTCAACTGGATATTATGTTTATATGTGAATTATTTCAAATATTTTTTCATATTCTAGCGATTATTGTTTTTATTTATATATTATTTATAACATTTATTGGCGCAGGACGGAGTGTTTTGACACTAAGTTCCCTCTCGTAAAAAAGCAAGAACACGATTTTCAGTTCCTATTTACACATATGTGTTCCTATTTACACACTGCTTTACGATAACAGAGAGAAACTAGTCTACTAGACAACTTTCCCATATAAATGGACACTATATATTCATTTTAGATTAAATTCAATAACTTATAAACACAGTTAATACACGAACTACAATTATTGTATCCTTAATTTGTACTTTTTATTCTATTTCTTATGTTATTTTACATTGTTGTCCTTTTTCGCCAAAACCTCGTAGGTATAATAAACCGCTGATACAATTCGCTCGCATTTTTTGTCATTTTCCACATCCACATCCACATTCCTAACCATTACTACAAATCATTCACAACAATTATAAGTAAGTGTTAAAAAAAAACTCAGGCCACAAAAACAAAGCCAGAATTAGCTCGAACACATAAGAAACAGTTCCGTTACACGCTCGATGCCATAAACAAACAGCTGACAATTATTGAATTTATTAAGTTATTCTGTTCGTACTTACTACTTGCTTTATGACAGCAGAGAGAAAGTTGTGTTTCTTGGTGAACTTTAAGATATAAATAGTAATGTGACATATGTAATTTTTATATATTTTATATTAAATTCAGTCACCGATATAACCTTTAAGAGGTTACATATATGAAGTACATTTATAATTAAAGGCAAGAAAAGGACTAACATAGCTACAATAACAAAGCTAGAATTAGCTCGAACACATAAGAAACAGTTCCGTTACACGCTCAGTTGCGATAAACAAACAAGCTGGCCGGCGACTATTTGTGGAGGAGGCTGCGCGTGCGCACGTGCAACGTTTCCCAAGTCCTAATGTTAGTGGAGGTTAAGTTATTTAGTACACTTGATTACGTGGTATATAGTGAAATGTAAAATAGTATGGAAAGGTTGAATCAGAGAGAAGCAAGTATCAAAACATTGCGTTCTCCAATTTCGGTAGACTTGGGGAGAGATTACGTGTTGCTTGCGGATCCTAACGTAGCGCTTAGTCTTGTTCACCAGAGCGGAGAAGTGAAAATAATTAAATTATGGTTGTTTCACCAAGTGGGAATCGAATCGACAACCAGTAGCGGTTACAGTCAGATACTCTCTCTGCGCCACGATAGCCACTACTCACATAACTTTTGTTAGTCCGTTACACTGAAAGATTTTGATTACGTTTTATATGAAATTAAGTGCTATTGATGCTCACTTGGGGAGCTAATGAATTGTGAAGTTATACTTGATATGAGCAACTGTCGAGTTACTTGCTGGCTCCTCTCAGCAAAACTGTGTTATATTTTATATTGCTAAGATTGACAATACTATATTTGTTGATTAACTGATAATTTGAAAATGTCGGTAATAAAGCCTACTTGAACGAATACTTTAATTTCAGATTTATTAGTGTAAACTTCTCATAAATAGTACTAATTACAAAAAGGGATTTCCCATACGAACAATGCAAAGCTTAATCCTTGGAAAAATTGCAGTCAACGAGAACAATACCAAAAAATTTACAATGTAAACCACAAATTTATAAGTAATATCGTAATGCGGTACTTTTAATGAAACATAAATAAAATACATTCACAGAGTTTATTCATTTACGTAAGTGTGTTCGTAAAATCATACTTTATTATATTATTTCATTGTCCCTTTCCAATAAAGTAGTTATAAAATGCGCTCTATATATTTTTCAACTGTTAGGTAATACAAAGCAATGAATAACGGTAATTACTTTCAGGCCATCATAATATAAAAAATAAAATTAAATAATATTAATTTGCGTTTGATAACATCACTGACGTAATTTTTATTCAATTGATAAGCAGAGATCATTTTGTGACATTACACTGCATCTTTATATTTCAGCCATATAGACTCAACGAATTTAAAAACAATAAGGGACATCGTGACGAGCGTCTGTTTGTAAGCCTAATGGTTGTGAGTTCGATCCCGCCTACAAGAAGCGTGTTCGGCAGCGAATTGGCATTCGTGTAGAGTGGCGGAACTCAACGCTGCATTTTGTCTTCTTCACCAGAGAGGAAAGATTTAAATATTTGGTTAACTTATGATCATTTCACCGAATGGGAATCGAAGCCACAACCAATCGCGATTATACTCAATCACTATCCCACTGCACAAAGATAGATAAGATAGATATAAATAGATATAACAACGACTACTCGTACACTAGGCACATAGTTATAACAACTACTATATATAATCAGTAATGTTACGCTCATTTCATAACTGTTCAAATAAGTAAACCAAACACATTGTTTTCCTATGAATCATGCGTTCAATTTCTTGTTAACAACAGCCTCTGGCCACGAACAGAATTACGTTGGCAGGGCGGATACTCCTAAGTACATTAACAGAATAACAAAAGTACGCTTAGAAACTCTATAAATGTTTTCAACTTTTAAGTTTGTAAAAAGTACCTAGTGATAATACCTAGCGAATTTGTTCTATATTCTCCTTTCATATGAACTCAATGCCTGCCTTTTTGTATGTATTTAAGGTATAAACTTCTTTTCTATAAACTTAATGTTCGAAGTGGGAATAAGATATAAAATCATAGAACAAATAGTCAAGACTCTTCTGAACTACGTCACCTACAAGTAAAAGTTGAGCATAAGTAACAAACTACAGGTATTAAAATCGAGAAGGAATTATTGACTTGAGAATAGTAAGCCGTTTATTATCATTTATAATTATTTGTACAACTCTTAAAATCTTTTTGTCAGGACTATTATATGTATCTTACTTTTTGGCTTTCGCTGTCAAACGGTGTCAGTTGGAAATGAGAATGATTGTGGGTTCGATTCCTACTCAGGGGAATACTTATATTAAAATGATTTTAATTTCTCCCGTTTGGTACCTTAGACAAAGCGCGGCAAAATCATGATTTCAGGGGGAAAGTAGTAAATAGTGTCATGAAACTAGATTCTTTATCTACTACCCTGCTATACGATCAAAAATCATTTTCAAACTTGCATGACATTTAGAGGGCATCGTAGTTACTTTATGTATAATCTTTAGCTCACCTTTCAATAGTGAGTCAGCGTCTGTTGACCTAAGCTTGAACACTACATAACTGTATACATCGGTACATATCGGACAGTGCTTCTTTGTGGCAGCCTTCGAGTTATGCGTCTGGTGCTTTAGATAAAAGGATTTAATAATTATCTGGATAAATTCACTGATTTCAATTACTGTCTAGACGAGAAAAATGTTGGAATGCTTGTGAAGGCTCGCCTTTGTCAGAGCAAGCTCATAACTCGTTCCTGCGCTTGGAATTAATAATGATTCCTCGATCAATTAAAATGCAAAAGATCTCCCGTATGTTAAATTAAAATTAGCCTTAGAAAAACTATCATTCGTGGTTTTACAACATATTATAAAACAAATTTTAGTCTGATTTGATATGTAAAATGTTTAATAAAGTAAAGTAATATAAAAAGTGACGCCATCATGGCGCCGTACTGCACGTGTCAGACTAGACCATGGTTGTATATTAAATCCCTAATAGGGGGAATATTTACTAAATTTAATAAAGATGTTTTATCAGCCTGGATAAAGTGCCACATTAGTTTGCACGCATACGATTATCTCTGCCTACCACGTAAAATGAGGGAGGTTCGATTCCTGCTAGGGTAAATGATTTTGTTTCAATTATTTTCATATTTTTCTTTGGGAAACAAAACGAGGCATTCAATTTCGCCACTAAAAAAACCAGAGTGCCATAACACTATGTTTTCTCTGCATGCTAAATAGAATAAAATATGCAGCTAAAAATACATAAAAACACATTTGCCCCATAGCTGTTTATGTGTTGAAAACATTAACTTTTATCATTGTTGACATTTTGGCGGCACGTAAAAGGTTTATCTAAATCTACATACATATCTATTATCTAACGATGTTCATTTCATCAGAGGGTAGCCACCCTTTTGCAGAAATATTGATTTTTAACCCTTTTTTCATTTAAATGGACAGCGGGGCCAGTCCGAGTGGAATAACAAATGCGTGTTAAAACTAGTTAGAGTAGGAAAGGTTCTATGGAGTGATGACTCACGTGCTGTGACTATGTGCTTAATATGTATGCGCAAGATATGAAATGCATGATTTTGAAACATTTATAATTATATTAAATTGAAGAATAAAAGTGAGCTTTATGGGCCAACGTGGGGAGTGGCTGGCTGGGTAAAGGCGGCGATTCTGGGTTGGAGTCCCACTGGAAGGTCATATATTAAATTTTTTTAATTTCTCTCTCCGAAAACACAAAGCGCGAAAACACAAAATGAGTTCCACTACTGAAGGAGCAATGTCTCGAAAACAGGCACAAAGTGGAGAACCAAGTGTGAACTCTAGATTCTCTCAGCCTACCCTGCCATGCGGTATAAAATTACCAAACTGAAAAAAAAAAAGCAATACATAACAGCTAGACTTCATTCATTTTTTATCCAAATTTTGCTAGTTTTCGATAATTACCTATACTTCGTTAAATTCAATGTTTTATTTAGTAGTGTATCTTTATAAAAGTAGATTATTTGGACAATACACGATAATATATTATTAATCTTATCAGAATATATCAACGTTCCGTATCATAACATCTACCAAGTTGATCGAATATTGAAAATAGAATAATAAATAAAATATTTTAATATTCTTTATTAAAAATTGTTAAAGAAGATAGGTCGCAGAATTCAACGCTGCGTTTTATCTTCGGTGCCAGAGCAGAGAAATGAGCATACTTTAAAATTCATTCTCCTAAGTGAGAATCGAACCCACTACTGATCGTATTTACAGTTAAACAATGAACTCCACCACGATGGCCCCTTAGTAAAATAGGATCACTAAAACAAGCATATAAGTAAATATATAAATAAATAAATATAGAAATACGTCAAGAAACCACTAATACTAATAACAACAATAATTTCACAGAAATAAAAAATAAAACATGTATATAATAACCGCAAGCTAAATGGTCATCCTTTATTACTAATATCGGACAATTGTTCTAAGAATATGCACGGACCTACTTAATCACAGTTGTCACCAATTGAACGTTATTAGGAAATCAGAACACGGGTGACTCATCGGTTACGTAGACACTTGTACACTTGCTGTATTTGTATACATAAATAACAAACTAGTAACCTATATAACAAATATTGTATTGGTTCAAATCCAGGTGAGGGGAATGTTTATACTAAATTACTAGTAAAAATGAACACAGCGGGATTCGAACCGCATTCGCCTCTTGGACGGTTTCCTAAAGACTTCATTCAATTTTCTAAGTATGTGAATAACACATTAAAAAATACTACTAGCAAAAAATACTAGTAGCTGTCCGCAATTACAATGTCCTGAATTAATAAAGCAAACTATTTCAGCTTATCATGTTTAACTAATAACTAAGACGATTTTTGTTTTTATTCAGTCCGACTACTAGTTCTTCATGAAAGCATAAATAATGTTCATTTTTGAAAGTTTTATTTAAATAAAGTTGCATTCAAATACTATATTACTATGTCAGTTCAAAAGAATTTACATTATAGTAGTTCAAAACATTTTACTCTCTTTCAAAATACAGTATTTATTATTGTTATAGAAGAAGCTTCATATTACAAAGAGTAAGGTATTAAGGCCTTATAGGAAAGTGATGAATGAGGCGAGGGCACGTAGCTTTCCAATAATAATTATGCCATCATACTTCGCTAATGCCTTTAGGTATTACCTCTAATGTACTACATTCTATTCGCTAAGTTAAAAGTCTATTTTCTAAGAAGCTGTATAATTACTATACAAAAGTATTGTTGCGAAAAGCCATCACAAAGTAACAATTGTGCTCGTTTGTTCCAAAATATTCTTTTTTACATTTAAATCACGTTTTTACAGTAATTGTTAAAAAATAAAATAAATGTTAAACACTAAAGCAGTTAGGATTAGTTAATAGTGGCCAGTCGTGGCCTAGTGGCTCAAGCGTGTGACTGTAAGCGACTGGTTGTGGGTTCGATTCCCACTCGAGGAGTGGAAATATTTAATATTTCCATTTTCTTCGCTCTGGTGTCGAGGTAAAGCGCGGCGTTAAGTTCCGCCACTTAACACGCAAAGCCTCCGAATTCGGCGGAAAGTGGGGAACGGAGTGTCTTAACACTAGGTTCCCTCTGCCTACCCTGCTGTGTGCGGGATACAGCGTGAAGCTATAAAAAAAATCACTTAGTTTAGTATTCATAGATGTTTATCTGGTAGCATATATTTTCTTGATGTCGTCAATAGGTCTAGTGACGTTCAAGATTCGATATCAAATTGTGAGTCACACCACCGAACTACACGTCTTATCTTAGATTATGAAAGTCATGAAAATGTGTATAAAAATATGTAAAAGAAAACCTTTCGACTCTTTTGTACGAAAATATTCGAATGGTTACTTCGTTCGCATTTGAAATTTAGCATAATTAAAGTTTGTGTAGAACAGTGCAGTGTCAGATTTTGAGTCCATATACTCGGCTGTGTTTGACATTTTTGCACGCTGCTAAAGACACGCGTTTTTTATAGTAGCAGTGGCTTGCATTTTTTTTCTCTATATTTATTCTACTAGCACCAAACGTTAAAAAAGTTAAATATAAATATCATAAAACAAATAATATTACTAATTCATACACAATATATATGTACCAAAAAAACACAATTGTTTTCAAAGTTAAACTAAACATAGGTACATTGTGGTCAACTGTCTGTCCAAATCAAATATAATCGAATGATTCATTACTCGTAAACCGCAATCGAGGTGTAATATCGTATTTGGTTTAGGGAAAGTTTGTGGTATTTCACTACATAATAAAATACCGTTTAACTTACGCATAGAATGTAACTTTCTGAATCATTGAAGAAAATCATTATACCTTTAAGTTGACATATGTTATAGATAGCGTTACCAACATTTCTTTATGTTTTCATTTCTTTACACAAATTAATTTATGTTATTGACCATGGCTAGAGTGGAACATACACTGGAGTGTGAGCTCTTTAGATGAGCAAGACATCTGGGAAGAGCAACGGATGCGGTTCAACCGATTTCCCGGGCTTTTCAGTTGTGTCGAGGGCGGCAACCGCAGGGGTTTTAGTGGGTGAAAATCCCACATAACCTGGTTACCCAGACTGGGTATCTTTGAAAATTTCCCCTGCGGTATAAAAAAAAAATGTTATAGATAGGGTTACCAACATTTCTTCACCTGATATATTCATATTTTAATAATAAAAATAGAGAAAATAGAAGTCATATTTACTTCTTTTTTAATAAAAACAACTAATAGTTGCACTTGTTACTTTTTTAAACTCTTTTTTTCATTTAATTTGAATCGTTGTCAAAATAATGGAATTATTTTTATTACTTTATTAGTATTTTTTTTTACTTTATTACTTAATACTTTATCAGTTTTAGTATTGCAAGATTGTTTTAAAATGTAGTATTTTCGCTTACCATATATATTTCATCAGGAGTATAATAGTACAAAGTCCCGAATCACAGTACATAATATAATAATAATAATAATAGCTTCACGCTATATCCCGCACACAGCAGGGTAGGCAGAGGGAACCTAGTGTTAAGACACTCCGTTCCCCACTTTCCGCCGAATTCGGAGGCTTGCGTGTTAAGTGGCGGAACTTACCGCGCTTTACCTCGACACCAGTGCGAAGAAAATGGAAACATAGTTTCCACCCCTCGAGTGGGAATCGATCCCACAACCAGTCGTTTACAGTCACACTCTTGTGCCACTGGGCCACGACTGGCCACTCACAGTACAATATTATACATTATAGTAGGGTTGACCTTAAAGTGAAAACCGGTGTCTGAAACTTAATACTATATTCTTTTATGCATTTTACACTAACAAAAGATGAAAAAAGTAATAAATAAAAAATAATAAAACATCATCATCAGTTCAAATAATGTGGTTATAGCTTAACAAATCGATGGATTCGTTAACGGAAGATTAATTTGGTAGGCAATTACTATTTTATTTACGCTGTAAATTGAAATAGCACGAACAAGTTTTTCGTATAAACGCAAGTAACCGTCCTTTTATCATTGTAGGCTATACAGCATGCAAAACAACACTTTAATATTTAAAAAAAAAAAATAAATAAAAAAATAAAATAAAAAAATAAATAAATAAAATAAAATAAAATAAAAAAAATAAAAAAAAAAAATAAAATTACTTTAATATTTGTCACATATAAAAACTTAATAAATTTAATTAATTAAGAAATAATAAAGAAAATGAACCGTCGAGTTGCCGACGTGTGCCGGAGTTTGTCTGTAAACGCGATGGTTGTGGGTTCGACGGTACCTCGGGGAATGATAATACATTATTATTTCTCCGGTCTGGTGTCTAATATTAACGCGGCATTAAGTTCCTCCACTTAAAATGCTATGTCTCGATATCGAGCGGAAAGTCTTCTGTACTACTTGAATGAAAAAATTGAAATATCTGAATCTGTTGCAAAATAGTTAAAACGGTTTCATACCAGTCTATTACTTCGGATAACTGATATTTAAGTCTTAAAAAATATTACTATAGCAAAGTACCGTTTAAGGGATCCGCAAGAAAGCCATAAAGGCGACATCATCACATAACGTTTGATCGGTCAATGGCATTCAAAACTGTACCGAGAGATCAGGCTTGTTTTAGATGTACTAAAGATTCGCTGGAATTATTTGTATTTGTAATAAATGTAATAAAAAACGTATATGAGTACATAGCTTGCGTATAAATATTGCATTGTACATTCTATTGAAAAAGGTAGTTTAAATACGTAAAAATCTACATTAAATATATATTTTATTGTAGTACTTTTAAGTGTTATTTAGAAAACATCTAAAAATTTCTAATCTGCATTTCATATAAACCTTCATCCCCTATTTCAACCCTTTAGAGGTTGATTTTTGAAATAATAAGTAGCCTATGTTAGACTCAGTCACTTTTACTACATTCATTCTAAATTTTATTCAAATCGGACCCGTATCGTAGATTCTCCGTGAAAGCATGACAGACAAACACACAGACTTTCGCATTTACAATATTAGTATGGATGTATATTAAATCATAATAAAGACGTTATTGTGTTATCAAATTTAAGCTAGAATCCGAATATTTTAATAAAGAATAATATGTTAAATTACATGTTTTAGTCTGTTTAACATGTAAATATCAAGGCAGAACGTTATTGCTGTCATGTAACATTAAACCACTCGGTCAGTGGCATTCAAACGGCGAGAGGTTAGATATTCGTGACATATCCGATGTCAGCACTCTTTTGTGGCTACCGTATGTATTGTGCTGTTAAAAATAGGTTTAGATATAATTATTGTTTTTGTCTATGTCCTTTAATATTAATATAATATCATTTAAGAAATAAAAGAATTGTGTCCAGTCGTGGCCCAGTGGCACAAGCGTGTAAACGACTGGTTGTGGGTTCGATTCCCACTCGAGAAGTGGAAATATTTAATATTTCCATTTTCTTCGCTCTGGTGTCGAGGTAAAGCGCGGCGTTATGTCCCGCCAATTAACACGCAATGTCTCCGAATTCGGCGGAAAGTGGGGAACGGAGTATCTTAGTACTAGGTTCCCTCTGCCTACCCTGCTGTGTGCGGGATACAGCATGAAGCTAAAAAAAAAATAAGAAATAAGAAAGTGGTTAAGAGAAATAAACCAGAAAGAACGTGTAGTACTTTTTTAAAAAAATCGGGGCAACAATGATTGAGTTGTGAATGGGGTGTCGTCATACTATGTTCTCTTTGCCTATCCTGCTATAAAATCCTGCTGTAAAGAGTTAAATTGAAAGTGAAAGGATTGTGCTATACCAAGCAAAATATCTAGTTAAGTTTATAAAAGCTAGCTAGAAATTTATTAATCACTTAGAAGGTTAAAAATTGAACTTGCCATAACCATACATGATTTAAATACGAATCCAATATTAGAAATATCCACCATTCATGATTCACTCATTGCCTTTGCTACGTACAGTCTAAAAAGTTTTAATTATCACTCTTTTAGTATGACTAACTCATATTTTATGTAGCTTGCCGCTTTTACCCGCATAGCAAGGCAGTCAGAGAAAACCTACTGTCAAGATATTTGTCCTCCACTTTCCGCCCGAAATCGGGACATTGTGCGTTAAGTGACGGAATTTAACGCCGCGTTCCTAATTTGTCACTTGAGCGGAAAAAAAGGAATAATTTGAATAAAATCACTGCTAAAAGCGAAAATCGAACCCACAACCACCGTTTTATATTCAGACGCTGTCACATAGCTCCATGGTGACGTCATATAAATTTAATGAAATTATCAGTCATTTGGTATGACTAACACATTTTTTTATAAGTAATTGATTAATATTAACATAATATAGAGGTCACAACACAATCCTACGAACAAATTAATTTCATTAATCATAACGGGATTCGAGATTCGTTTAACTAACTAACGTAACATATTGTAAAGTTATAAAGTAAAATTGACGTGTTACTTGTGGGCGTTGCCCGATCTTATCACAATAACGAAGGGGAATAAATCGAATGCCTCGCTTTTGATATATTGTTTCGACCCTTGGTAAGAGTATATTAAACTTTGCTCTTAATATTTCTATCTATGTTTGTATGTAAGTTTAAGATTGCAAGTAAAAAAAAAGATAAAATAGAAATAAATAGATCTATAGTAATAAATATAATTGAAGTATCTGTTTGTAATCTTAAAATAACCTCTTTTTACTAGATGATTTTCTACGAATATACGGTACATAAACCAAAACGCATTTATTACAATATTTGCCTGTCTGTCTGTCTAGTCAGGGGTAATCTCTAGAACGGCTGGACCGATTTTGACGGCATTTAAGTTACACCTCATTACTCACTACTGGCAGATGTAGTATAACTCAGCCTATTTTTAGTTAAAATTCACTCGGTCAAAATCGCAGGCAGTGCTAATTCTACAATGTAATATAGATAATAAAAAATATATATTACATATTTGTGTAGTTGTATGTGGCATTAACCTTAATGTAACTCTATAATAATTTCACGTAAGTAAACAATGTATCTTTTTTATGTATTTATATTATTTTAAAAATGATAGTTAACCTTACAAAATCAGTTGACACTCAGTAGAGGTGAAACTTCGAGAAGGAACGTAGAATGCGTATTTAGCAGAGAAAACTCAGTATTTAGACAATACCTTCTACACGTTCTGTCGAATTCGAGACATTGAGGGTTGAGTGGAGTAATTTAATACAATGTGTACGCTATACAATTTATCCTGTAACCTAACTGCACCGATGGCGTCAATATTATATTACTGTTGAAAAGTTACACTTTATTCTATATACATTATTAATCTCTAACAATTAATATTTATTAGGACAAACAGTATTAATGTATATAACTACTATCTTTTCTATTGTAGGTAATATATTAGAAATATATGTTTGTCATATTTTAGTCTAAGTTTTAGTTTCAACCACTCTCATAAAAAATTACTTCAAAACAATAAATATATTTACAATCATGGCTATAGAAAATAAATTTATTTTTCAAAGATAACACAAGTACTGTTTCACTTACAATGTTAGTGGGTAATACCTACATAGTACATAGTGACAATTGCAAAATACGATTTGAATAACAAACAGCGCTGATAGAATATAAATAGCTTGATTAAAACAAGATTATTCAGACTATAGATCCGTAAGCAGGTATAGCGTATTTATCACTGTATCGTTCCGTCATAATGATATACGAAGTACCTATATGTGTCTTAATTAAGCTAATATTATAAATGCTAAGGTCTGTCTGTCTGTCTGTTACGGTTTCACGGTTGATTTACTGGACCGATTAGGATGAAATTCAGAAGACGCCGGAATGTAAGAAGGATACATACTAGAGCATGCGCATGTTTTGATGATGCAGAGAAAACCTAAATCTCGTGACTCTGCTCTCTATTTTCTGCCCATTGAAAAAGTCTAGTTTATATTAAACGATGGAACACAACGTCTTAATTTATATAATTCTGACTGTAGGATCTATATACTTCTTACACCTATGTTTTAATTATTTACTTTACTTATAGTGCGAATTGTACATACTAACATTACCGCTCTTATTTAAGACTGACTCATAAACTTTTTACAGAAATACAGCCTACATTTACCATATATGTTAAACGTAATTGCATCTTGAAGTAATCAAATGACTACTACAAAATACTACAATACTAGTTTATTTATAATTTCATTGTGTAAATAACATCTTACAAGCTTGGGGCTAGTTTAATAGATTGTAGCCACCGTTGCGTCACGAGGTAGGACAAAGGCATGAGGGACCGCATTCCGGCCCAAGGTTGATGCACATCTTATATAAACCCGTATAGTACTAAAACCACACTCCTAAGAGTTATTAAGTCTATACAATAACGTTTAAATGTAGATCAGTGTAGAATATAGTATGAAAATGATAAATATTTTAATATAAACTTTAAAGGCTGTCGTGGCAGGTGGACAGCGTAAAAGCGTGATGGTTGTGGGTTCGATCCCTACTCAGGGGAATAATTTTACATTATTTTCAGGTGTTCACTCTTATACCTAAGACAAAACATGACTTAATAAGCAATATCTCGGTTTCGGACGCAAAGTGGAGGACGAAGTATGTTAACACTAGGTTCTCTCTGACTACCATGCTATACAAGAAAAATCTTGAAGCTATAAAAAAAACTTTATTATAATCTGTGAAAAGCTAAATTTGACTTGATATTGGATATTTACTGTTGCTTCTGGCCGTTTAAATTTCTCTGAAAGCCCTCTTTGTTATAGGTATTTAGTACTGAATTAAATCTAGACATCAAACGAACGCAACTAGAATATCCCGTTACAGTTTTCTATCCCACGGGATTCTGATGAGATAAATCTGTTTTTATTAATCCTTACAGTCTTTGTCTAAAACCGGAATGTTAAAATAAATTAGAGACTAGTTTCTTGAAAAGTAAAGTTATTATCCATACTAATATTATAATTGCGAATGTCTGTCTGTTTGTCTGTCACGCTTTCATGGATAATCTACCGGTCCGATTTGGATGAAATTTAGAATGGAAGTGTAAGAAGGCTTGAATAGGGAACGAATGTTTATATGACATATCTACCACCGCTATACCGATTAAAATAGTTTACGATTGTGCTGTAATGAGACATCTTCTGACTTAAAACACGACTGATTGTGGGTTCGATTTCTTCTCCTGGATATGATTTTATTTAAAATATTTTAATTTCTACGTTCTTTTAAGACAAATCGCGGCGTTAAGTTCCGTCACTCAATACGTAACTTATCTTACTTACGTAAAGCGTAGAAAAGAGCGTCTTTATATTAAAATCTCTTTAAAGGGAGGCGTTAAGCTGTTTATTAAACATTTTCTTCGCATTACTATATTACCTAAAAAGGTATTGTTTTACGTCGCAAAATCGTACACGATACAGCCAAGCTATGAGTCAGATACCGGAAACCTTTTAGCGCATGGGTCACGATCCCGTCGAAATGACCGCATTCTTGAGAATTTTAAGTATAAATTTCATAAATTATTAATAATTTTAATATTAATAATCAAATATGTATATAGTACTTGTTATAGCAATGTTAAGGCGTCGTTAAAATGTTTAGATGTGTTTAAAGAATATTCTGATGTTTTTTTTGCAACTGCACGCTTTTTCAGGAACCTAGTGTCAAGACACTCCGCCCGCCGAGCGAAAATATGAAAATTAAAATATCATCATTCCCTCGAGTGGGAGTTGAATCCGCAACTGTCACATTTACTGTCAGACGCAGAATAACGTAAAATGTTATAGTATGAATATTATTCGTATATATAAGAGAATAAGCTGACTAGCCTTATTTAGATTAAAAATTCTATGAATTAATAAATAAAAACAGGTTGACCAAAATAATATATACAAATAAAATGTTAAAATACATGCATGCATGCCAACACCACATGCCTAACAAGTAATTAATGGTAATGAAAATTGATATTGTTTATGGGCAATTTGAAAAGGTGAAATAAATATTTTATTGCATTTTTTTTTTGAATGGTTTAGTGTTAAATGTTGTGCATTTGCCTAATATGCAAAAGTTTGTTAATATTGATGATTAGTGAATTAAATTTAAAAATATAGTTAGTACTTATTTATTTTTTTGCTAAGGACAGAACAAGGTTAAAATATAGTTGAACAACACAAATCCACTCAGGCCAGTCGTGGCCCAGTGGCACAAGCGTGCGACTGCAAACGACTAGTTGTGGGTTCGATTCCCACTCGAGGGGTGGAAATTATATTTCCATTTTCTTCGCTTGGTGGCGAGGTATAGCGCTGGCGTTAAGTTCCGCCACTTAACACGCAAGCCTCCGAATTCGGCGGAAAGTGGGGGAACGGAGTGTCTTAACACTAGGTTCCCTCTGCCTACCCTGCTGTGTGCGGGATACAGCGTGAAGCTATAATATAAAAAAAAAAAAAAAATCAACAACAACACAAATAATGTAATCTACTACTAAATCATTATAATTCTTTTCTTTTATATAAATTTAAATGTTGTATTGATATATAAGTATCACCTATAAAACATAACATATAAAACAGTAGAATCTGTGAAAGTTATATGCACATACAATAAAATAAAAACACTAATATTAAACTTAAATTACTTTACAAGTTTACACTGCAAAGTCATTAAAATAAAAATTACTTTCTTTTTGAAAGTGCTAACACTACAAACTATTATCCTTACTTGAGTATGTATATCCTTATATATTGGGGTCAAGTAAGATTATATAATTTAAAGTATTTAAATTCAATAGTGGCCATTGAAAGCAATTTGGTTATTGAGTTAAGTAATATAAGTGTCAAGGCGAGGCTTGGACACATTAGGAATATCGAATTGTTTGCGACAAAATGTACTACCTGCTTACTAATGGATTATGTGTGATATGAGTGGAAAATTTCTAGTACAAGATATAATTATTTTTTTCTTTTTTTAGCTTCACGTTGTATCCCACACACAGCAGGATTGGCAGAAGGAACCTAGTGTTAAGACATTCCATTCCACACTCTCCGCCGGTTCGGAGGCATTGCGTGGCAAGTGGCGGAACTTAACGCCGCGCTTTACCTACGACCCACCTTCCTCGCGAAGGAAATGGAAATATTAAATATTTCCACTCCTCAGACGTGAGAATCGAACTTACACCCAGTCATTTACCACAACCACTTCATCACAACTAGCCCCAAGTTGCTGCAAGTTAGATTACCTCACTAAAGTAAGCATTGTTTTAATATTATTGCTTACTAGTAAAGAAGATAAATATAACTTATTTTTGACAAAATTATTATAATAATCAAAATATTCATGGTTTTCTACTACATAGAAGGGTAGTAAGAGAGAATCTCTCAGGTAAGAGACATTGCATGTTAAATGCCGGAACTGAACTCCATACTTTGTCTTACCAGAGCAAAGAAATGAAAATAATTTCAATATAATCATAAAAAAAACAATTTCAATATTTTATTGCTTTGTTTATTGTGAAAGTTAACAAATATTTATTTATGGTATCTAAAATAAATAAATATATTGAGAATAAACTGCGATGCTAAGTAAATATACACAGATAGCAAACACTATAGACATGTCACTTACAATCTAATATCAAATGTGTTAAAATAAGATAAGGGCTTATCAATAATATACTATCTCTTAGGCTACCGACTTGTTGTCTTATAGAATAAAAAAATGTTTATATTTAAAAAATATATATTTTATATTGACTCAAGAAAAAAAACCAACTTAATTAATAAAGCAAGTAAAACTTGAATATATAAATCTATAAAAACTTGAAAAGATTATAATTATGAATATTGTTAAATAAGATAAGATTATTTATACATGAATTTGAATTACTTGGAAATAATTTTGTGTAATCTAATGATAACATTTTGTTCTGTTTATCTTAATACTTTAATTGCCAAAAATCCTCAGCATGACTCAAAATATTTTTTTTAATATAATATAATAATAATAAAAAAATCAATTTTCCATCCATCAGTTTTAAAACCCATTTTCACTTAAAATACGTGAAAATGAGTTTAATTATTCCAATTTAAAGTAGATAATTTTTAGAAAATTTATATTAAAGAAAATATTGACATAAATATTACATATATATTTTTTTAATATAATTCTAGTCGTTTAAAGATTTTTTTCTTGAATATTATTTGCATGACTTAATACATAAGACAACAACAGTTGTCTCTCCGACCACACGCAAACTCAAGGCTAAGCACGCTAAAATATACTGGAACTCCTTAAACGGTGTACAAAACACAAAACTATTGCAAAATGCGGCATGTCCTCTTTCCTGAGATATCGTAACATGCGCATTTAAAACGCCGGCTTAAGTTTTAAATTAAATCTACATACCTGTGAAAATTGCTCCCGGATTTCTGATAACTCTTCGTCGGTCAATTTTGAATTGTCTGCCATTGTCGCACAATTTAAATCACAAAATTCACAAACATATACTAAATATGTTCAGGTTGTAACGCACTGTCTTCTTACACTAAATGATTATAAAAAGTAATATAAAAACACTGTACACCTATTATTTTTTAAAAATACGCACAAATTTATCACAATTTTAAAGTGTGTAGTGTGTTGCGGTAACGCATTTACTTTACTACGAAATACGAAAACTAAGTCGACGTAGAACTTGAAGCCGACGATCAGCCAATGGTGAACCACCACTACCCTGAGTCATTCGCTTTTCGATAAAACCTTATGAAGTATTGCTATTTTATAAAAATATAAGTTATTTAAGTTTTGCTTAAAGCTCTTTATTCTTTCTTTATAATTTAAACGCTAGTTTATTTACAATTTAAACCTGTAACTTATTAATCAAAGAATATAAAATTCAGTATATTATTTTTTACTTTTGGCAATTTTTCTAAAGTTTATTTATTTATTATATAGATGGCAGCACTCGGGAGTTAACGCCATCTACCGTGAGATTAAAAAAACTTTGGTGAAAAAGTTCCACTACTCTCTCATAGATGTCAGAAGAAAATTCTAGAAATTTCTTGTTAATAACCAGCGGTAGTCAAAGATGGGGTCGGTCGTGTAAATTTTGTGAGGCCGTTAGCCACGTAATTAACAATATAAGAATGTAAATTTTATTTTACGTAATATGTGAAGGATTTTTTTAGGAATAATGTCAAAGTGTAAAATAAAGTAAAATAACTTTGTTATTCAATAAGTGCAGATGACGTTGTCTGAAGTTGTGTACATAAAATATCATACTTTTCATTATTTTGAGCCTAAGGAGTTTCTTTTACTTTCCACGTGAATTCGAGGCATTACGGTGCGTATGAACGCATGCTATGCAGTATTATTGAATAGTGTAAAGAAATATTATCTTACAACCTTTTAATTAGTATTTTTTTGCAATGAGGTAATGACATAAAAATTTTTTAATTTATCTGTAAGAGTAACATTAAAACATATTCTTAAGCTTAAGTATTAATAAAATAATGGATTTAATTTGACCTTTACTTTTGACCAATTAAGCCGAATATGAAATTTAATCTAATATTAAAATGTTAAATTTTTAATATGCAATGTCTCGATTTCATGCAAAACGGAGTGTCTTGACATTAGGTTCTTTCTGACTATGAGGGAGAAAGCGTAAAGTTGCAAAAAAAATACTGATGAAAGATTAAAACTTGAACTCAAAGCGACCCTAACTTGAAAACACCTGACGTTGAGTAGCAAAATCTCGAAACATCTATACTGGAACATTCTACACATAACTAGAACGACGTATGTACGTTTAAATACGCGCGGCAAGCGCCATTTTGCATCAGTTTAAACAAAGCATTCACAAGCGAAACGTTGCGAGATTTTAACGCAAGGCGCTCTAAGTTAAAATCTTTACATTTTTAAGAGGATATTGAAGAATTGAAGTAAACAATGGCTCTTCTACCATTCTTGTTGGATTACGAATTTGAACGCCCTCGCCGTTTGATTGATCAGCACTTTGGACTGGGTATAACTCCTGAAGATTTGCTCAGCGTGGTTGCAAGCCCTGTCAATCCTATGGTAAGCCGGGAGTACTACAGACCATGGCGTCATATGGCTGCAGCAGCTCGCGACCTGGGTTCCAGCATCAAAAACGATAGAGAAAAGTTCCAAGTGAACCTCGACGTCCAGCACTTCAATCCCGAGGAGATATCCGTTAAGACTGCCGATGGCTATATCGTAGTTGAAGGAAAGCATGAAGAAAGGAAAGATCAGCATGGCTTCATCTCTCGCCAGTTCACCCGTCGCTACGCATTGCCCGAGGGTTGTACTCCAGATACAGTTGAGTCTCGCCTGTCTTCCGATGGAGTGCTGACGGTCACTGCCCCACGTAAGGTCCCACCAGCTGCCCAGGGAGAACGGGCTGTACCGATTACTCAGACTGGACCAGTACGCAAGGAAGTGAAGGACCAGGCGAATGGAGATAAGGCCCAGTAAAATAACTACCCACCGCTAAGTCATTCCGATTTTGTTTTAAGACTGATTATTGTTTAGTTTAATAAACTAATTTCGTTTTCTTAAAATTTTGTAGTTTCATTTATTCTAGTCTTCTAGTTGTTAAATTATATTCCATTAGAGAACTTTTCTATTTCCCAATTGGCTTTTAAATATTTTAATTTAATATTTCAATTTGAATATTCAGGATAAAGTTAAATAAAAAGAATCTGAATATATTTCCTTTACAACTCCTTTTAATGTTCGAAGAAATCTTTTATTGTGGTCAAATTTGTACGTGGGATAGTCTCGATAGTAGGTACAGAATTGCTGCAAACCATTTTTGCCACATTCTTAAAGAAAACATATCTAAAAACATCGGAATAATTTTCTAGCTTAATATAAAGCAAATTTCTAACAACTTTAAATAATGTAATCGCATCTTAGTACGATTTTAAATTGTTTTATATCTAACCTATTATTCGTGAAAATACTGTTGTGTGTAGAACAGTCATGTCTCATGTTATGTCTCATGTCTTCAAGCAACTTGTGATTTTATAAATTTTTGGCTTTCGTATGAAAAATCTGATAAAAATCGATCCATCCGTTTGAAGGTTACGGTGACAGACGCACATAAATCGACTTCATACTTGTATCATTAGTCGGACCTTAGGTTGCAATTTATAATAAGTTGTGTAAAATGTTTTTAATAAAAAAAAATATTGTTTTACTACAAGAAATAAAGTTTAAATTGGTTTTGGAAATAATTTTTAATATTTATAATATGATGAACTTTGCACCTATTTATACTCCTTTTTCTCGGTGAAGTCAACAATCATTTATATTCTTGATATTGAACTTGGCTGTCATTTTCATAATTATATTTTTTGTGGGAAATTGTTAATTATTGTAAAGATTACTTATGATTTCTTTTTTAAAAGTGATTTCTACTTTTTTTGTTTACGTTGTACCCACCTATAGTTCTGTTTCCTGGGGTAGGTAGGGGAACACGGGGGAATTGGCGCCACTTAAGGAAAAGCTCCTATATTTTTTGTAAAACATGACACTCCGTTCCCCACTTTCCGCCGAATTCAGAGGCATTGCGTGTTAAGTGGCGGAACTTAACGCCGCGCTTTACCTCGACACCAGAGCAAAGAAAATGGAAATATTAAATATTTCCATTCCTCGAGTAGGAATCGAACCCACAACCAGTCGTTTACAGTCACGCTTGTACCACGACAACGTAACGTACGTAACATCAAATGTGGAAATCTGCTTTTTAAGGTTTTTGGGTTCAGTATCAATGTCAACATGGCATATAACGGTCTGTAATAAAATATAATATACGTTTTTACTATAAAATACCAATCCACACACAATACTTTGATTTTTACACTAAATAAAGTGTTAGTAATTAAAACAAAAGTAAATAAAATTTTAAGTATCAGTTTTATAACAGCTGAGTGCCGTGAGACACGTTTTCACGTACACGTTAAATAATGTTCAACATTCAAAATCAGTATATTTTGAAGCAGGTAACAATCTTTATATAATTCTTGTAAATTCTTCTAGCAGCTTTACTCTTTTCCTGCACGACAAGGTAGTCAGAGTGAACCTAGTGTAAAGACACTCCGTTCTCTAGATTCAATTTCTGTGCTAAATCATTAAAACATTGCGTACCTGAACTCAATACTGCGATTTTTCTTATTAAAAATTACACATTCCCACCACCAATGGGCCACCAACCCAAAATCAAGAGTCAGTTTGATTTAAATAAACTGGCAGAATACTAAAAGTAATTGTTTTTGTTTTTCTTAGATAAGCTACTTCATTTTTTAAGGTCACCATATACATAGATTACATCACGCTTTTATTTCTTCATCTTCATCTTTTAAAGGTGCGATATATGACGACGTATCGCAGTCGGTATCAGTATTAATCAAGCTCTGTCTATATTGATGGGCTAGTGGAACGTAACCATCTCCATACTTATATTGTAAATGCGAATGTCTGTGTGTTTGTTTGTCACGCTTTCACGGCTAATCTACTGGTTCGATTTGGATGAAATTTAGAATGAAAGTAGTATAAATTACTGGGTCTGACATAGCCTACTTAGTTTTTCAAAAATCAAACTCTAAATGGTTGAAATAGCTGATGAAAGTTTATATGAAAAATCTACACCGCTTGATCGATTGTAATGAATTTTGGCATATATATAGTTGATAATCCAAGGTTAAACATAGGCCTTTATTTTTCAAAAATCCACCACTAAGGGTTGCAATGTACCGAAACAGCCACGTAGATAACGCGGCGAGGCCGCTAACAAAAAAAAATGATGGAAGAGTGAGTGGTAAGATCGTTATGGGGATATTCCGGTTGACCTACAAAACAAAATGTCGAGCATTATAGAGCAAAAGCATATAATGGGCTGGAGACGAAAGGGAACAAGTACGGAACGTAATTTGACTTATCCGCTAGAGATTATTCTTATTAGTGTTTCATGTTATGTCAAATAATTAAAAAATTAAATAGCTTCACGCTATATCCCGGACACAGCAGGGTAGGCAGAGGGAACCTAGTGTTAAGACACTCCGTTCCCCACTTTCCGCCGAATTCGGAGGCTTGCGTGTTATGTGGCGGAACTTAACGCCGCGCTTTACCTCGTCACCAGAGCGAAGAAAATGGAAATATAATTTCGACTCCTCGAGTGGGAATCGAACCCACAACCAGTCGTTTACAGTTACACGCTTGTGCCACTGGGCCACGACTGGCCACTCACTGGCCACTGGACTGGTCAAATAACATAAAAATTAACTACTGCTTTTAACCTCAAATAATTCCTCTGGTCCCACACATTATAATAACGCCAATTTATGTTACAGTTAACAGCAACTTTCGTGTCAGGCTTGCTGACGGTGGCAGCTGGGTTCGCATTCGGCTTCAGTGCTGTTCTGTTACCAGAGCTTAGAGAAGACGAGAGTTTTCCTTATGACGAAAGTCTTGCCTCTTGGATAGGTATTATTTTTTTCCTTCAATTTGATATTGAGATATTGCAATCTGAGTGTGGAGCTCGATGCTATTATTTCACTTACCTTAGGAGCGGGGGAATGAAAATAATTTAATATTAATTGTCCCCTCGTGTGGCCAATCGAAATCGAATCCGCACACTCCTCGTTGAACCGCCGCGGCTTAATATACCGACTCAATAAATTGAAAAGATACCTTGACGAGATCCTAATTTAATTATTACATGTCGTTATAAATGTATTTGTGTTGCAAAAGTTATAACTTATAGCTATTGTACATATATTCATAATCTATCATGTATGCTAGTCATATTGTTTTTATTCTGCTTTAATTAGCTCACCTATGTATTAACCACGATGATCTAATATTTTTATAGTATGAAATGTATACCTTTTTTGCCAGAATCACCTGGATTCGAATTGAAAACTTTTTTTTATTGAGTTATCGTATATAATTAATGAATGATTAACATTAAGAATGTTAAAAAATATATCAAAGCGGTTTAATTATTTCACAAGCGATGACTGCGCTTTCCTTACGTAGTAATGTAGCTAGAGAGAACTTAGTGTTAAGACACTCCGTTCTCCAATTTCTGTCCAATGACGAAGCCTGCCGAAGGCGCTTCAACAAAGCGGAGAAAAAAAAAAAATCATCATTTCACTAAAGACATTGCTTTTTACATCACTGAGACATTGCGTGTTGAATGGCGGAAATTAATGCCGTGCTTTCTCTTAGATACCAGAGCAAAGAAATGAAATTTAAATATAACCACCCTCCAAGTGGAAATCAAACCCATGTGATTACAATCAGACGCTATCTCACTGCACCATAACGGCCTCAATAACATTTTTTAAAATATATGCATTATTTTATTTATTTCAGCTGCGATCACTCCCCTCTCCATGGTAATCGGTTGCCTCTGCGCTGGAACGCTCATCGATGCGTATGGAAGAAAAGTTGGCCATATTACAATAGCAATCATAAGCACAGTGAGCTGGATCACACAAGGACTAGCCACTAACAATACTATATTGTTAATAGGCAGATTTATTGCCGGAATCTCAGTTGGATCTAATAGACCGATAACCTTAGTCTACGTGGGAGAAATAACTGACCCGAAATACAGGGCTTTGACTTTGATATGTCCATCTTTCTCACTTACTTTAGGAATTTTAATTACTCATATATTAGGTGGATACGTATTTTGGAGAACCAGTTGTTATATATTTGCAGCTACAAATCTAGGCTGCCTTTTTCTTTTGCTGTTTTTAAAAGAGAGTCCTCTTTGGTTGATATCTAAAGGAAAAATTACGGAAGGTATTGCAAATTTCGAATGGTTTAGAGGAAAGGATTTAGAAGCGGACAAAGAACTTAAGTTAGTTTTAGAAAGACAGAGGGAAAAATCTAAGAAAATGAAACTAAAAGACGTGTTATCCTTAGATCTTGTTAAACCTTTCTTCACTATGCTATTCCTATGCATTACAATACAGTTCAACGGTACAAATTTATTTAATTTCTACGCACAGGATATAATCGAAACTACATTTAAAGGTCAAGTTAATCCATTTATCGCTATGGTTATATTAGATAACGTTAGACTAGCAACACTTATAGCTGTTTTCGTCTTAAACAAATTCGTGCCTCGAAGAATATTCTTTCAAATCAACAGTCTTGGATGTTGCATTGTTCTATTTTCCTTAAGTGGATTCCTAATGTATATAAATATAGCAGAATACGCGTGGTTATCTATATTTATAGCTATACTATATATAAGTTTAGGAGGAGGAGTCGTAGGGCTAGCCTGGTCATTTGTGCCAGAATTATTCCCAGCTTCCCTAAGAGGAATATCATCAGGTATAGCAGGTTCGATATCGTTCTTCTCACTTTTTATTATAGTCAAAATTACTCCAGGCTTTATGGTGGCATATGGTGAAGCGGCCATGTTTATGTGTTATGGGGTAGTGCTCGCTGTTAATTCAATTGTACTGTTCTTTCTTTTACCGGAAACTAATGGAAGAACGTTGCAAGATATAGAGGATAGCTATAAGAAGAATAAGGTTTTAGTGTCTACGTTGTAAGTTATTGTTATAAAAATAAAATATATTTTAACTGTATATGAACTTTAACTCATTTATAAGATCATATAAAATAACTGAACACTATCATAAATAAAATAAAAAAAACGTATTATAAAACTATGAATACTTTTCATAATGAATATATTCGTCTGGGACCATTTTGGCGCAGTAGTACAAGTGTTTGATTGTAAACCCGAATGATTATGGGTTTGATTCCCATTTTAATTAAAATATTTTCAGTTTTCCGCTCTAGTGTCAAGACAAAGCGAGGCGTTAAGTTCCGCCACTCAACACATAACGGCCCTCTCTGAATTCCCTGCTATGCGTAAAAAGCGTGAAGCTGTAAAAACATATTCACCTAATACTTATTTTTTTTTCTTTTTTTTTACCTTTGCCCTTGTATCCCGCACACAAAAGGATAGGCAGAAGGAACCTAGGCTTAAAACACTCTGTTCTCCAGTTTCCGCCGAAGTTGCGTGTTAAGTGGTGGAACTTACGCCGCGCTTTGCCTCGACACCAGAGCGAAGAAAATGGAATTATTAAATATTTCCACTCCTCGAGTGAGAATCGAACCCACAACCAGTCGTTAACAGTCACTTGTTTGTACCACTGCGCCACGACTGGCCCCAATTTTGTACATGAATCAAATTTTTGGAAATTGTATTTTATCTTAATAAATAATATCTATAGTCATATTTAATACGTACAATTAGGTATAAGATTTAAAAAAGAAGCAACTTGTTTTCAATGTCACTTGTTTCTGAAACAGCGAAACATCGAACAGATTTTTCAAATCAGAATACAGTCACAATATAGGCGTGTCCTGAAAGTCTAGATATCCAGTGTCTGGCACACTGAAAATCAATACATGCGCAAACTCAGTAAACGTACGGCTTATGTGGAACTAGCTATAGATGTAGGTGTATTATATATTTAGTTGTTATTAGTTCGAAAAAAATGAATTTTAAAAGTTTTAAATTTCATATAGCGTTTTACTTTAATTATCACCTAAATAGAAAAACCACAGTACGCCTAGCTAAACAATATAGCAGTTTAATATCAACCACATGTGGCACAGCACAAGGCTCAATCATCGGTCCTACTGAGTACCTGTTGTACGTAAACGACATGGTTAACATCATAGATGAGCACTGTATTCTGTTCGCGGTTGACACATGCTTAGTAGTAGCCGAAAAAAACATCAAACAAGCTTGGGACATATTTCAATATAATTTTAATCAACTATGTAAATGGACTCATGATGTGGGTCTGATAATTAACGCGCAAAAGACCAAGTTTATGCACATTCATTGGCCGCACTACAAGACAGATATCAAACCTACTATCGTGGCTCACAACCACTCTTGTTTGCACTCAACATATGGTCTGAATTGCTCGTGTGAAAATATTGAACAAGTAAAAACACATATGTATATAGGCTTAATAATCGATGACAGATTCACCTGGGGTCCTCATGTACTACAAGTCTGGTCAAAATTAAGATCAATATTAAGCAAACTAAGTATACCCAAATCTAAATTACCTTACAATATATTACGGCTTATGTACATGGCCTTGGCAGACTCCGTCATAGGTTACAGTATTAGTAGGTATGGAAGATCCTGTAAATCTCACTTAGAAAATATATACAACCTTCAATCAAGATTGCTAAAAACAATTGTACCTAAAAACGTACTTTCTCGTCACAAGGACCTACGACCAGCTTTTTCAATATTGTCATGTTCTAACTGTGTATGATAAAGTTAAGTTTTCGACTCTTACTGAAATTAATAATTCAAACCTGTTACGCAAAAAATTTAGATCTACACACTTGCGACAACTGGATGCTAAGCATAAATATAACTTACCTAGAACTAATAATTTGCATGGAAAGAGATCTGATGACTATCTAATACCTGTCTATATTAATGAACTGCCAAAGGAACTGCATGAATTGCATATAAGTAACTCGAAAACTACGAGTAAATCACGTTTCAAAAAACATTTTTTACATAAATTAAATTAAAAACAAAATGACTTTCTGTACCCAGATAAACCTCTGAGGTTTTTGTGGCACTCAAAGCACAAAATAAGGGATAATGTATGGTTACATATTGGACAATAAACCAAAAAAAACACAAACATAAAACGTAATATTTACTGAAATGATTTACTCTAAGTTACTACAGAATTGTAAAAAAAAAATCTTAAAGAATGTATAAGTGTACATAGTTATTATGTTTTATTACTTAATATTTCTATTGTTTTAGTAAATTATATAAAATTATATAGATAAATAACTTATATATGTATACATATATTTTGCACTTTGTTAAACATTGGTTTAATTATGTTATTTAATTTAGATTGGTATAATTAAATTAATAAATAGATTAATCATAAATAATAAATCTCACAACAGTTATTGTGTACTCTTCCTGGGCTATTTGTAGTAAACCTCTGAATTTTGGCAGGGATATCGAACCCAGTGACTTGTGTGCTGTGAAGTGTTTTGGTGATAATTGTAATTGTAGTTTTTGAATAAATGGTAATTGAATGGTCAAAAGTGCTCATAGACTTAGGCTGTGGAACGTTGTGTTATGTTAGTGTTAAGTGTTTGCTTTTCAAAATTTATTAACATGTAATAACATTAAATCTGTACTTCGCTCAGCTCTTCCTGCCATGCAGAGCAAAGACTTTCCTAGTTAATTATTGATGCTAGCAACAACCAGCTGCAACTGGTTGTGGATTCGATTCCCACTCGAGGAGTGGATTTCCACTTCATTTTTCGAACAAAAATAAAATATTTATTTCATATTTTCGTTTTTTTCGTTCTGATATCGAGGCAAAGCGAGTCTTTAAGTTCCTCCACATACCACGCAATGCCTCCAAAAGCTCGGCGGAAGTGTCTTAACACTAGGTCTCCTCTGTCTACCCTGCTGTATGCTATACAGCGTTAAGCTAAAAAAAATATTATTGTATTGTCAATATTTTACACGAACATCACTTTAATAAACATGATTTAGACGATTTCAAACCACATAAACAAAATTCACAATTTTATTAGAAAGTAAAAACAAACAAATACTATATTACAGTCTCATTATTCAGTCAATTAGAAAAAAATAAATAATACAACATCAATATCCAGCAAATTATTGGTCAGATTTCTGCTCCACGGAATCTTCCTTCACTTCTTTACGCACTGGTCCCGTATGAGTGATCGGTACACTCCTTTCTCCTTTAAGAGTGTCTTTTCTCGATGCCAAAACCGTTAATACGCCGTCCGAAGACAATCTGGATTCAATCGCATCAGCATTTGTGTCTTCTGGGATCTTAAACCGTCTTACAAACTGCCTGGAAATGTATCCATGTTCGTCCTGTTTTTCCTCATGCTTGCCCTCCACTACTATATATCCACTAGATGTTTTAACGGTTATTTCGTCTGGAGCGAAGTGCTGGACGTCCACGTTGATCTGCCATTTGTCCTTTTCTAATTTAATAGATGAACCTGAGTCCTTTGGCCACCAGAGTGGATATCTTGGAATAATTGGGCTTATTGGGGCGGGTGTCGCTCTAAACAGGTCCTCAGGTGATAATGCTAGGCCAAAGTTTTGGTTCAGAAGCCGGCGCGGCCATCGCGGTAAATCGTAGTCGAAGAAGTAAGGCGCGAGAGACATTTTGCTCAGATCTCACTCTAATCGTGTTCGATTTCAGTATGAAACAATATAACCTCGACACTCCTATTTATATGAGGTAATGACGCTCGTGTATTTACGTACAGAATTTTCTAGGTGCAGACGAAATTGCAGCTTCGTGAATGATTCATTTGGTTTGTTTAGAACTAAAATAAACTGTCTTATAAATTTTGTGCTACCAACGCCACAAATATAGATGGCTATTTTTAAAAAGTGGAGTCATCACTGTTTGTCAATAGACAAAAATAATGTTTGTACTAAGCGTTGTGATACGGACTTGTTTTTATTTAGCATAAACAATGTTATCGATAATGTAATTTAGCATTATATCACTTTTTATCAGATGGAGGAGGCTTATCGTCAACCGTACTAGTACATTCAGCTTTCTTCGAGTAAGTTATAGGTATGACGGTCTCACACGGCCAGTTTATATCGCAAGTGTCTCTCTTAGCTGTTATAGTTAAGAACCCATCTTGAGATAGCTGAGACTTTATTTTATGAGGGTTGCAACCGTCTGGAAGTTTAAATCTACGAACAAACTGACGTATAACGCATCCATTTTTAGTTTTTCTCTCTTGTTTTCCTTCAATAATTATATGTTCTGGTCGTGCCTTCACCCGTATTTCGTTTTTGGCGAATTGATGCACATCAATGCATAACTGAAACTTTTCTTTACCTACTTTTACTATTGGCCTGATATTCCTCGTTTGTTTGACCCAAGAGTAAAGTTTTGGACGAAGATTAATGCTTAGAAAGGAGCTTAAAATCATTTGTAAAATTTTTGAACATAAATGCCAATTCACGATAACTAAATCACTTTAGCAACGATTTAACTGTCTAATTTTGACGTATTGAGGGAAAGATAATAAATATTTTGAGTGTAACATCAATTGCTTTTAAATAAGTTCAACTGACTATACGTCATGATCAAGCATTTTAATAAATAAATATGAGACCTTCGTAGCACAGTAGG
Organism: Dryas iulia moderata; assembly: GCA_019049465.1. Classification (NCBI taxonomy): domain Eukaryota; kingdom Metazoa; phylum Arthropoda; class Insecta; order Lepidoptera; family Nymphalidae; genus Dryas; species Dryas iulia. The sequence continues at coordinate 5,512,841 of CM032438.1, forward strand.
ACAGCGTTTGATTGTAAATACCATATGTGGTGGGTTCGATTCCCACTCAGAGGAATAGAGGAATATATTTAAATATATTTAATTCATTTCTCCACTTTGGTAGCACAACGCGCTCCGTTCAGTTTTGATTCCAGGCAGATACACGAGTGAAAGGGTGAGGATGTATATATAAAAAATGCATACTAAAATCATGTATAGCTTTTTATTTAAGACCAGAAATTACTTTAATGAGCGCACAAATGTTGGCAATTCAAATGATAAGGAATGCATATTAGCTGTTGGAAACGTCCTCGCACACCGGTTGCCTTAGCAACGTGGATGTTTTTATGCACTTTATGTAAACGTGTATAGGAAACACATAGTGTGTTATTTATTTACTATTTTAAAAATAATACCACACAGTATGCTGTGTAGAATGTAGTCGGCGAAAAAAAACACGGCGTTGAGTTCCGCCACTCAACCTGCAAGTGTCTCAATTTCGCGTGGAAAGTGGAAGTCGGAGTGTCTGGATACTAGGTTCTCTCTGACTTCCTCACTATCCGTATATTCAAAATTCAAATTCAAATTCAAAATATCTTTATTCAAATAGACTTTTGTAAGCACTTTTCAAATTACTTTCAAGTCAAATGTACATAAAGCTACTACCGACTCGGAAGGCAGATCTGCTGAGAAATGCCGGCCAGAAAGCGTAAAAGTAAGCGTAAAAACGTAAGCATACAAAAGAAAATAGTTTAAAATAAAAGTATTTTAATACATTTCATTGATACGTAATTTTTGGCAGCACACGATGGTTGTGGATTCGATACCATCTCAGAGTTATATTCCTACATTAAACTTTTATCTTTTTATATAATGTAGGTAATTGTAACGTACTTTTGTTTTTATAATTTACTTATTGTACATTATTTTGTTAATTAATTATTAATTAATTTTAATTAATTCCATTATATGTGGACTCCTAAATATATAGGTAATCTAATAGTAAATCATATGTTATATGAAATAATATTCAATTTCCTTATTTTTTTATATTATTAGTTTTTGTTATCTCTTTATTTTTTTAAACGCCTCAGACTCGATATCCGTGTACTTTTCTGCATTTTTTTCTTTTTTCTGCTTGTCATTTGTTTTTAAATTTTATTTTACCACGTATAATAATATAAAAAGCATTCTAAATCCATGATACATCTCATACTACAAAATTCATTTTCATTTTGTTTTATTAATGCTTCTATATTATGATTTAAATTATTTTTATTTCCCGTTTTAGTGTCAGACAAAGATTGCGGGTTTGATCAACCATTCAACACGTATATCCCTTAAATTCACAGTGTCGTGACACTAGATTCTCCGACCACCCTGCTTATGGCAAGTAGAAAACAAATATGTTACATTTTATATCAGGTGCTGAGTTATATTATAATTAATGTAGGATTATTAGAATATAATAATTATTACTTTAGCTGTTAATTTTTGCTGTTTTACAGTAAATTTGAAATACATTATATAGTTAAATAAAAAAATATTTATAAAGAAAAGCAATAAGACAACAAAAATTGACAATTTAAAATTTATTTGTGCATATTAAAGAAGAAACAAAATTTAAAAACAAAATCAGTCTCAAAAGTTACAACTTAATACATAAAATCAGAAATTACTTTTTCTCTTCTTCATTGGCATCTTTGATTTCTTTACGAACTGGTCCGGTTTGCTGAATGGGAACACTTCTTTCATTGTTAGCAATGGAAGGTACCCTTGGTGCGGTCACAGTGAGAACACCATCAGAAGACAGCTTGGATTCCACAGTATCTGGATTACAGCCCTCTGGCAAGGCATATCTTCGGACAAATTGCCTAGAAATGTATCCATGTTGATCCTTCTTCTCTTCATGCTTGCCTTCCACAACTATATACCCATCAGTAGTTTTAACAGTAATTTCTTCCGGAGAAAAGTGTTGCACATCGAGATTAACTTGGAATTTATCCTTATCTGCTTTAATATTGGATCCGACATCACGAGCAGCGTTGGCCAGCTGACGCCAGGGTCTAAAATAATCCCTGGATAGTAATGGGGAGACGGCAGCGGTTAACATATCGTCAGGTGTGAGAGGCAAACCGAAATCTTGATCCAAAAGTCTGCTGGGACGGTAGCGAGGGTGCTCGTAGCCAAAGACAAAAGGTAGAAGAGACATTTTTGTAGTAAAATACGTATAAAAATATTAAACTGGGTGATGAAGTTAATCACTTGGTTTGCACCGAGTTGTTGTCGCTTCGATCGCTTGATTCAAATTCCATGCCGGCTGACCGTTTCCCGCCGTATTTATACTCGCAGCGCCATCTAGTGAGGAGTGGAAAATTCTAGAAACTTGTGTTTTGAGTACAATGTCTGCTGGCAACGTGTGTTGTCTCTCGAAATTTCTTGAATTTCGCCGGCCGGCGTGACTTGTTTGTAAACAGTGGAGATATTATTCACCTTTTAGTGTAAATATAATGATTCTTGTGAAATAATCTATTTTGTTCAATAATAATGGTTAGAAATTATAATTTTTTTAATGAGTTGAAATTTTTGCAGCGTGATATGACGATTTTACTGATAATATCTTCTTGATCGACCTCCTAAGTTATTTAGCTGCTTATACCTATGCAATTTTTTACAGAATTAGCAAAAATATCTACTTTACTTCGTTATTGTTAGTAAGGTAATAAAACAAGTCTGTTATATTTAATATTAATTTGTAATATCAAAATATTATGAAAAAAGTAAGGAGTGTCCGGAAAATGAACATATGAATGACTTTTTTTGAAGTTTCTGTCCTGCGTCGGTAATTTTATAATGATTTATTGATAATTTAGATTAATTTGATTATTATATAGATATAATAAGAGCTAATTTGAAGAATTACTTGGGCCCAATCAACAAGCGTTTAATAGAAATGGAGCAAAATACATTAGGATTTACTCTGCCTGTTGAATATCACAAAAAAATACTATTTGTGTTATTAAAAATAGTTATGTAATTGCATTAAGGTACGTGATTATGAGGCGGGTGGTAATAACCGCGGCATAATAACACTAATGCGGTAATTATCACATAAAATTGTTGGATATTTTGCTAATGTTAGAAATAAATAAATTCAGCTTCACGCTGTATCCCGCACACAGGCAGGGTAGGCAGAGGGACCAGTTTTAAGACACTCCGTTCCCCAACTTTCCGGCGAATTCGGAGGCAATTGCGTGTTAAGTGGCGGAACTTAACGCCGTGCTTTACCTCGACACCGGAGCGAAGAAAATGGAAATATTTAATATTTCCACTCCTCGAGCGGGAATCGAACCCACAACCAGTCGTTTTACAGTCACACGCTTGTGCCACTGGGCCACGACTGGCCACAAATATATACACAGTTAAATAAACTTTCTTTAAATATTTAAAGTAATATATTATAATTATGAGATAATATTGCATTGAAACCTGATACAAAGTCGACCTACCTCAAGGGGGAATGCGCGACGGTTCGAGAATTTGCTCGAATGTACGCGCGCGGTCAATGTATTCGCATGAAGTGCGCGCAGGGGTCAAGAACATTTGGCTTGGCTTTAACGTATCGATAAATTATTTTATTATGAACAATAAAATTGTTATAGAATTTTTTCAGTAAAATTTCATTTATAACACTTATTATTATAAAATATACTGGAGATGACGTAAATTTAAATTTTAAAAAAATAAAAAAATGTTTGTATTTAAAAACATTGTACATATTTCTTTATCTCTTCAGTATTATTTAAGAATACATAATATATAATGGATACATAATGGTGCCCTTTATTCAAGCAAGCCAGAATACTTTTTCTTGTTTTACTGTGAAAATAAACATTTTTCTTATTATATAAAAAAAAATTGTCTCTTAACATATATTAGAAATTACTACTATTATTAGTATTACTGCAAATTACTATTGCACCATATTCATTATTCATATTTTACAAAAATATGTATATTATAAATTATAGCAGAAAAATAAAAGTAATAAGGATTGTCAAGTTAAAATTTTGATTTTATGATTGTTTTCTTTCATATTTACGTATTATTTATAAATAAAAAAAGTACTTATTTAAAATACTTAAACAACCATTGTAACTTATTCAAGGATAAAAATATACTGTTACAATTAATATGTTGTTTTATAAAAGCATTAATAATATATACGTCTACATTATTAAGTACATTAGCGTAATTACAAAATAAGACACTACTAAATATCTTATACTAAAAATAAATACATTTGTCAAAACGTAAATCGAATGCTACGCGCATCTGGCAGTAACCTTATCCAGACTAAAGTACTAGAACAATCTACTCCATACCAGATGGCGCTGCGCGTATAAAATGTGGCGCGCGAGAAACAAGCGTCATTTTTGAATTGAACATAGAAGCGATCATACGAGCTGCAACTAACAAGTGGCTGCGAATCTTCGTATTTTTCTGCTCAAGTTTATTTACCGAGTTCTTAAATAGAAGGAATCATGTCTCTGCTACCATATTTGTTTGAAGATTACCCATTCAGACACCCTCGTCGTCTCATGGATCAACATTTCGGCTTGGGATTGACACCAGACGATCTCCTTACAGTTGCTGCGGGACCTCTTATGTCCAGAGAATACTACAGGCCCTGGCGTCAAGTGGCGGCTGCAGCACAGGACCTGGGCTCTAACATCAAATCCGATTCAGACAAATTCCAAATCAACTTGGACGTCCAGCATTTCTCACCTGAAGAGATATCTGTTAAAACCGCTGATGGTTTCGTTGTCGTTGAGGGTAAACACGAGGAAAGGCAAGATCAACATGGCTACGTTTCCCGCCAATTCGTAAGGAGATACGCTTTACCTGAAGGTACATTGCCAGATACTGTTGAATCTCGATTGTCTTCTGATGGTGTATTAACTATTACCGCGCCCAAGAAAGTTCCAGAAGCTGTGAAAGGAGAAAGGAAGGTGCCTATAACGCAAACTGGTCCCGTTCGTAAAGAAATTAAGGATCAAAGCGAGGGAACCAGTGATAATAAACAATAGAAAATCATTCCAAAGATAGGCAGTGCCATTTAAGACTGATAATTTTTGTTTAGTTTGAGAGTATTGTGATATTCGTGAATAAAGTGGTTTTCATTTTCAATTTTAAATCTTGTTTCATTTACTTTTTATCTTGAAGATTTTTTTTGTTATAGGTAAGTTGTCAATTTTTTTTGTACCTACATCGTAATTATTTAGTTTCATGGTTTTTTTTTTCACATAGTAGGGTAGTCAGAAGTGTGGACACTGAATTTTCCACTCTTTAAAAATGAATTATTTCATAAATTTACAATTTTATTAAACTAAAACTGAGTTCTTTAATATACAATTAATTTTAATTTAGCCAAATCTACGAAAATAGTACTAGTATCTAATATAGATACATGACTGATTTAGAATAGCTTCATAAAAGGAAACTATTGATTTTATAATGGATTTCAACGTTCCTTTAATTAGTCCTTATCTCAATATACAGAATATTCTAGTATTATAAATAAATAGGTATTTATCATTGTGCAATCGCCATTTCCTCCTAGCCTACTAATTAATAACTAGTAACTACCTATTACAGGACAAATAAAATAAAGATAATTGACAAACGGCTAAGTATTTTAATAATATAAATAAAATTTATATAAATAAAGGTAATTTTCTAGACAGATACGTATATTTTTTTAAATAGGGAATTTTGGTTTATTTTTTAATAGGTCTGAAAATGTAATTAAATTACGTTTAGAATATATAGCCATTTGAACATTATATTAGGTATCAGGATCGTCTTGCAACTGGAATAACTCATAATGTTGTAAATTATTTTTTAGTTATTTAATAAGCTATACTTCAGATGATTAAATTTGGAATATCACTAATACATAACACATAGCAAAAATATGAATGGGTGGTATGAAAGTTTGTACATACCTACTTATAACATACATAAGTACTATTCGGTTTTAAGACCCTGAATGTGTTTTTTTTCTAATTTTATTACGCTACAAAGTGTCAAAATTAGCACATGAACCTAATGTTCTCTATTTTCTGCTCGTGTAAGAGTTCAAGGTAGTTATTTGCGAAATTCAACGTTTAGTTTATACAAAACACACTTAAACTAGGTTATTTGAATTACCGCCCAGGTCCGCGGACGATTGGGGCAGTACCCGAGACCTGGGCTAGTGGCGGGATAGGAGCACCGTCAGGTTTTTAGTGGGTAAACGGAAGAACGAACCGGAATCCCACATAACGGCGTCCGGTTCCCCACCCCGGGCGGGTATCCGTAACAGGATTTTCCTGACGAAAAAAAAGGTTATTTGAACTAAAATATCTCGAATATATTCCTATATTAGTCACAACCCCGTTGCGTCACGAAAGAATCGATAGCTTTTGTATTAACTAACAGTTCAGGCTGTGACTGTCCGTTAATTCAAAAATAAATATAGTTAAGTTTATCTAATATAATTAAAGAGTAGTTTAAGTTACTCCTTATTACATCAGTTATTTATTACAAAATAAGTCCAGCCCTCGCAGAGATATGCGGAACATATAGAGAGATATACAAAATAGAGTTTTTTAGCTTCACGCTGTATACCCCTTAAAGCATACACAGGACAGAGGGAACCTAGTGGACACTGTTCCCGATTTTCCGCTGAATTCTGGACGCATTGCGTATTAAGTGGCGGAACTCAACGCTGCGCTGTGAGTTCATTTCCCACCCGAGGAGTGGAAATATTAAATATTTCTACTCCTTGGATAGGAAACGAACCCACAACCATTCACATCTTGTGTCGCTGCGTCACGACTGGCCTCTAAAAAATATCTTAGTAGCTACATATATCGTGTATCCATCTTGCATATATGTTTAGTTAAAAGCCGTTATTTAAAATTAGAAAAATTTGTACAGATAGTATAAAAAATGAAACTACAATATATTTTATATGAACCCTTTATTATCTACAACAAAATGACAGAACCTTGTAGGTGGGTAAATAATACAATTGATGTAATAGTGTATAAACAGTTTTACTTAGAAGCTCTGTTACCGCATATCACTACAGTGCTGTTTACAAGTCAATATCGGCTTGAAATTAATTTATTATAAATATTATAAATACCAATTATATTGGTTTAGTTAAATTATTTTCTATTAATAGAAAAAAAAATTATTTATTTATTTTAAATAAAAATGTTGCTTTTTTTAAAGATGATTACAAAAAAATTTATAATATAACTTATAATAAATTCTTTTCTATTCAAATTTAGACTTGTGTAAAGTAATGTTGAAAAAACTTAATAAAACACTTTTAAAGTAGGTGTACGAAAAGTAAAATAAATGAAATCGACTTTTTAGTCAGTTCAAAAGTAATCTTGAAAGTGCCATCTTCTTAATTTTTCAATAAACATTAAACCAATTACACATTTCAGCAAGTTTATTAGCTATAAATATAAATATTATATATTTCCAAACCGATATTAAATTTCTACAATAATAAACGTATTGCTATACATTGAGTCTACGTCTCTGCACATCAATTTACTAAAATAGACGATAATATGGACTACGCGATCTGTTAACGTTTGACAAACGCTAGAAAGATATAGATACACCTTTTCTTATTCAAGCTTATCCTCTACATATCGTGCAATCTATATTATGTCTAGTACTACCACACAACAATTTTTAAGCGACAGATTATAAAAAATTATAGACAGATAACGAATAATGTTAAAAAAAACATTTTTACATTAATAATTTTTCAATTACAAATAATTAACACATAGGTAATATACATTTTCGTAGACTATAATTAGTTTTATATTAATTGTTGAATGTTGATTTTATTTTATACGTATTTTGATAATTGGCTATATTTGTTCTCGTTCGTAGATTTCTGTTTGTATGATTTGTCGGGAATTTAGGTAAAAATGGCGGTATTCATTAAGTATTACTATAGCCAAATTAATCTGCCATTTCTTTTACCTATTATTATATTCAAAAATTGAGAGATATATAAGTAAATATTATAAGTTTTAAATACTTCGTTATACGGATGAGTACAATTAGAGCCAATTTCAATAGTATGTATAATTTGACATTATTTCAAAATATGACCAATCGTGTCATTAATAATAATAGAGTTTGTTTTATTTCAATTTTTAATATTTATAATACTGTTATAATAAATATCTTAAATTTAAAATGTGTGCAGTGCTCTGTGTAAATAATCAACAATTTTATATTTAGTTAAATAATCGGATTTATTCGAGTGTCCGTAATTCTATGTTATGTACATGGAAGGCATGAGGCGTGCGATTAATTTATAATTTATAATCTGCAATATAAATCTTAACATGATTAAATTATATCTAATTTGAATATAAAATAACTTTAAATAATTATTTAGAAAGTATAATTTAGAAACATTTTTCCTATATTTATTACTATTCTATGTTCTAGTTTACGCCACGGCTGCTACGCTAGGAATATGATAAGTACAAAATTGAGCTTTATTGATATGTATCGTTTCAATTTCGCTAGGTTAGTGTCAATAGTGACGTTTTTGTTATAAAATAATGCAATGAAATGTAGTTTTTTTTAATATAAATAATATATTATAATATATTTTTTATAATTAAATTTGATATGTTTAATTACCCTATTAAGTATTTAGAGTTGATTCAAGAAATGTTTTATTTTATTTTTTTATTTATTGATATAAATTTAAAAAATGGACAGATTAAAAAAAGATATGTTATTGTGATGTGATTGTGGTTATAATTACATTTGATTTATAAAACAGGTAAGGCATTCATCTATAAGTATCTAATAACATATGCAAAAAGAGTAGAAATAATCTTTCAATTTTATTATAAGTATCGACAAATATATATGGACCTGTCTTTAAGCTGATGTGATTTGGTAATGAATGGAAGAAAATGATGCGGATTTTTTTTAGATTTTTCTGAAGGTTTTTTTTTATTTAAATAAAAGTATGGATTTTTGATAAACATTGTGCGCACAGAATATTATGCAAAAGCCTAACAATATAAAAGTTGAAGTAATATAATGATGAAGCATGTCCACATATAAAAGTCATGACAACAACAATATTATAATATTTGAAGAGTAGAGGCAAATAATTTTAACGTATTAAATATGATAAAAGTTTATTAATTCTTCAAATAACTTCTAAATAATTTGATATTCTAAATATCTGTCATAAATTAATAATTAACACTTACACCACTTTAGTTCGATATTTTTCATTTTCATGGATGGACACTTACACTCTTTGCCTCTACTCTACTTGACGACTAATTTGACAATTTTTCAATAATTTTAGTTTAATAATTATTTATTATATATACGATTTTATTACAGTAAATATTCTATAAACATTAAAAATTATATATTAGTCTAAATTGATATGTTTCGTTTAGAATTTTTAATTCGATTTTACACATTTACTAATAAATTGCTCAATTTTGAATATAATTGATAAATAATGTAGGACTATGCCTTTTTATTAGGACAATATACGAATAAGCTTTAATATTTCTTAGAGTTTTAGTTTCCCTCTGTTAATTTCGTCCATATCTTTTAATTTTAGAATATTATAACGTTTTTTGATCACTAGTTTGTAGTGAAAAGTATTTTTATTTTTGACATTCGATAATATTTTTTTAAATTTTAGGAATTACATTCAATACTTTTGACGTTATGTTGGAAACTTCAACCCTAATTAAAAAAAAAGGAATAAAAAATGAAGGTCTAGTATTTGTACATTAACAGTTAGAAGATACTAACAGATCTATTTCGTTATAACGTTTCAAACACAAGACTCTAGACTACTTCAAATTAAAGCTTCTTTCATTACCAAATAACGCATTACCATGTGTAATGTTTTCAATTAGATATATATTTGTCTAAGTGTTCTAAGTAATGCTAGTAACAGATAAAAAGCAGTAACGTTGGTTTCATTGTATTTTAAAATTTTATTTGTTTTAAGAAAAGGCTGAATGTTGTTGGATCTTTATGACAAATAGTATTGATACAAAAAAAAGATTTTTGACATTTTGTAATTTAATAAGCACATTGATTATTATTCGTTCATTTTATTTAATTATTAGGTAAATAATTAATGTATAATTAATATATATTTTGCAATTTTTTGTATTACCAACGTTACTGAATACCTGTCCGCGTGTCCTAATCGTGCGTTCACATTTATAACCTCTACTTACACTTATCTAACAGAAAGGCGCATTTCTACAACAGACTACTCCTATGTAAAAGTTCCTTTATATTTAGATCCTAATAAATATTTCAAAGTAATTCTCCTAAAACATTTAAATTAATTAAATATTTAACTTTGAATACCAAAACGGTAAGATATAAGGGGTTGGGTTTATAAATGAGGCAAATAAGCTGAAAAAAGCTACAAATACTTATACAAAACGTTGTGTGGGGTGTTATGAATCATCTCATAATATTAAATATTATAAAAACTGTGGTTATTACAATAGAAGACGGATCGTACATTAGATTGTAAAGTTGTACATAGAATATATAGAATTCGAGGAAAAATGACGAGTGAATTAAATATGTAGATTATTTGTAGGTTAAAAAAATATAATTTCAGGACATTACCAATATTGTTTCAGATTCATAGCCCCACGTAAATGTCGAAGTAAACAACGAAACACTAACAGTGTAAAAGGCATAGTACACTTATTTACAAAACCCAGCCTTAAAGATCGACCTACAAGCACCAGTTCTAAGTCGAAATTAAAAAGAAACACTTAACTATGATATGTTTAGTTCATCTCAGTCTTCATACTACTACTAAAGTCAGTCCTAAGCTAACGGATTTCCCAATCCCATAAGAAAAGGACGCGATATTTCCAAAACATAATTCACCAAAAAGCATCTCCGAATCAAAATACACTCTAGAAAAATATTTAGGTATAATTGCGTCAGCGACGAGTTTATTTAAAGTATATATTGTAATCCTCACAGCTTTCTTGATATGTTTTGTTTTATATACATTTAGTCTTATATCTAAGTCGGTGTTGTTTAGTGCGTCATCTAAAGCGAGTGCGTGAGTACAATTTACAACTACATTAATTTTATTAAATTCATAACATTCCAAAATAGATACAAAATCTTTTACAATATACTCTGAGAAAGGAACAACGTCTAATGAATTCGAGTGAGTGTTCAATAAATTCGTTAAACAATTGACGATTTTTTTGATGTTGACGACCGAGTTTATGGGTGTAAGGGTTAGGGGAGTAAAGGGTTTTAAGTTATTGTATACAGTATGTATAAGAATATTAACTTGTTTTAACGCCAAAGTTAAATATATATAAATTTCTTGGATATTGATTAGAAAAGAGAATATTGTGTATATTAATGTGAACAAAAATATACGGATTTGTTTTAAATTACACATCAGTGTTAAGATAGTTATTAAGATATAAAGGTTGGTTAAGGGCCTATTAGCGCTTATAGCCGAGCTGGGTGGTGCGGGATACACTACGTCGACTTCAGCTATTTTAAAGATGGACAGTAACAAGTGGGAGGAGATGTCTTCGTGCTGAGAGTTGATACGGGATTTGACTACTTTGAGTACGTCGATACAGGCCTCCTGGAATAAGGTAATTTAGTATTAATAGTTTGAAATAGTTGAAAAGCAGTATTATATACTGATATTACTGTAAAAAATAATAATAAAAGATATCATAGTGTTGAACAATGTCCAACTGTAAATCCGATTAGTTGTGGGTTCGATTCCTAAGCGGAGGATTGATTATATTTAAATTGTTTTCATATATCCGCTCTATTACTAGTGTATTGAAATTAGGTTTTCTCTGAACACCTTTATATACGAAAAAAACGTGAAGCTGCTAAAAAATATGAAGTCTATATCTAGATTATTTTTTTTTAGCTTCACGCTGTATCCCATGCGGGGTAGTCAGAGAGAACGGAGCGCCAAACGCTACGATCCCTGCACACTTCTTTCGCCTCGTCCACTTTCATCAACCTCTTCATACACGCCCTCCTGGGGGTCCTCATGCTTTTTACGTGACCCTCCTCCAGTATCATCGATACTGTGTTTTCGAAGGTCAACCGAGGTCTCCCCCTGCCTCGCTTACCACTCACCTTTGCTTCATAAATCTTTCTTACCATTCTTCCATCACTCATCCTCTCGACGTGCCCAAACCACCTGAGCACGCCCTTCTTCATTCTTACTATGACGTTCTCGCTAATACCTGCCATTCTGTGTATCTCTTCATTGCGGATTCGGTCAGCTAAGCTGACTCCGCACATCTTTCGAAGAGATCTCATCTCCACAGCATTCATCTTTCTTTCATTCTTCTTCTGCAATACCCACGTTTCGCTGCCTCGCCAATCATCTGGGACCTCCTCTTTCTTCCAGCATAAATTGCACAGATGAAAGAACAGGTCCAAGACGCGCGGCCCACCATATTTGATCATCTCAGTAGTAACTCCATCTGCTCCCGCTGCCTTACCACATTTCAAACTTCTTATGGCACTCTCTACTTCTTTTATACAGATTTCGCCGTCTGCTACATCAAGATTCAGCATATTGCTGTTACTTGAGACAGGGGCGTCATCACATTCATACATCTCCTTGTAGAATTCCGCCCATCGTTGCAAAACAGGTGTTGGTTCTGTTAATATTTCACCGTCCTTCGAAAGCACCCCTTTCATTCTGCAGGTTGACGAAGAACCCCGAGAACCACTAACTTCTCTCCAGAAAAGCTTCGTGTTTTCTCGGAAGTTGTTCGTCAACCTTTCGTCTCTTTCATTCTCCGACTTTTCACGCTTCGCCTTAATCAGTGCTTTCGTTTGGTGCTTTTGCAACTTGTACTCTTTCTTCTTGATCTCTCTCATACTTTTATTCTTACCAGAGGCCTTATAATCCTGCCATGCTTTCTTCTTTCTTTCTACGGCATCTTTCACTTCATCATCCCACCATTCGTCGCGCTTTTTACTAAAGCCTCTTTTCGCAGTACCACACACCTCTGTTGCTGCTTCAATCATACTATTCCTAAGATTCTGCCAGCATACTTCTACACTCTCATGTCCTATTTCGCAACTGTCTAGCTTCTTGGAAACCCTTTCTTTATATTCCTCTTTAATAGGTGGATCTTGAAGCTTCCAGCTTCTTACGCGATTATTCGCCTCCAAGTTTGGACACCTCGTGCGGGCGCGCCAGCCTGTGAACAGACCCCTTATTCTAGCAACAACTAGATAGTGATCTGTTCCCAAATCGGCACCCCTAAACACTCGCGTGTCCATAACTTGGTTCCGAATACGCTGATCCACCAGGAATAAGTCAATCATACTTTTCTCTTCCATTCGCTCCCATGTGTACTGATGAATTTGTTTGTGGTCAAACATCGTGTTTGCCACAAACAAATTCTTCTCCTTACAAAGTTCCAAAATAAGCTTACCAGCCTTATTCACTCTCCTATTACCGTACTTCCCTAATATAAGCTCGTAACCGATCCGCTCGGTTCCGACCCATCCATTCAAATCACCGCACACTATTAATTTTTCATTCGCTCTTACGCTACCTAGAACTTCTCTGACACTCTCCCAGAACTCCTCTAGCTCGCCTGATAGAGCTGAGGATACTGGCGCGTAGGCCGCTAACAAGAATAATCTTGTTATCCCCAGCTTAAAGCGAACCCAAAGGAGCCTCGGGTTGATCGCCTTGTATTCCACCATTGCAGACACCAATCGAGAGTACAACAACACATCTACCCCCTGGCACCCGCGATCACTCTCTGGTACGCCGGCCCAGAGAGCCACGCGACCGCCCGGCAGATCGGTAGTGTTACTGCCCTTTCTCTTGGTCTCAGTCACACAGATCACATCCAGATTTCTATCATCCATCACATCTAGTAATTCATTCATCTTCTGTTCCATCCCTCCTCTTACATTCCACGTAGCTATTTGTAGCTCCGTCCTCCACTTCCCGCCGTTTTGGACATGGCGTGTCGGGTGGCGGTCCCCAACGCCGCACTCGTCTCCTTCCCCCTCCCCACTTCTCACACCAAAAATATGAAGTCTATATCTAGATTTTTGTATGATGTTTTTTTTATAAAATTCGTAGTACTATTTGTATAATTTACTTTTATTATATATACCGAATCGTATCTACGATACAGCATTCAAAGTAAATTCTTCTTCTCAGACGTTCACTCTTGTCAGAGCGGTCGCGGTCAACGCTGTGGCTTGTGTCTCGCTGTACTAGACGGCTCTCTGACACTGGCTCGTCTCGTGCACTCATGTAGCGGGACGTCAATTGTGGACTTAATTTGATCTGTCCATCGCATTGGTGATCTGCCACGAGGCCTTGTACCCTCCACTCTACACTGCACTACTAGGCGTTCAATTGACACGTCACCACGCCTTGTAACGTGCCCGAAGTAGGTGAGGATGCGAGACTGTACAATGCCCGATAGCCTCTGTTTGATACGGAGCTCGTCAAGGTAAATTAACTTAAACTATATTAAAATTATTATTATATTTTTTTTAGCTTCACGCTGTATCCCGCACACAGCAGGGTAGGCAGAGGGAACCTAGTGTTAAAAACACTCCGTTCCCCACGCATCGCCGAATTCGCAGGCATTGCGTGTTAAGTGGCGGAACTTAACACCGCGCTTTACCTCGGTACCAGAGCGAAGAAAATGGAAATATTAAATATTTTCACTCCTCGAGTGGGAATCGAACCCACAACCAGTCGTTTACAGTCACACGCTTGTGCCACTGGGCCACGACTGGCCAGTATATTAAAAATAATGTATTTATACGAACCTTTTCTCTGTCAAGTAATCCTTCCCCAGCTTCCTTTAGAGCGTCCTGTTCTTTAGGTGGGACGCTGGCTGATATGATGACATTCTCATTGCTAATGTTAAACAACGTGAGAGTGCAGTTCGTCTGAAATTAAGTTAAAATTTATCTTTAATATCAAAGTACCTATAGTCGCTGTTAAGTAGGTGTCCGATTGTAAAATAGGACATATTACGCGAAAATTTTTAATTTTTTTTTGAATTAATACAAAAAAGATGGTGGTGGTAGTATCTATTTATTTAAATTGTCAAAAAATTGAAAACTAGCTTGTAAAATATATTTTTTTGGCAAACCGGCAAACTGGCACAGTAGAGTGGATTCCTAAAGGCGGGGGTTCAAATCTCGGTGCATACATATCAATGTTTATACGTTGTCTTTATAGACAATATAGTAAACCATTTATGTGGTGTATCTATCTATACTCGTACTATTAATATTATAAACGTGAAAGATTGTATAGTTTGATACTCTCTCACGTAAAAACTACTGATTGTATACTGGAATGGAACTTATGAAACTTTACAATAATATAGCTTATACATCAAAATAAGAACACGGAGTAACTTAGGCTCCTCTGATTTTACAGTTATAATCGCTTTCATAATTTCCGAGCAGACGAAGTCGCGGGTATCAGCTAGTTCATATATAAAGTAATATATACCTCTCCATGATGAACAAAATGCAAGTACTGCTGAAGTAGCCGCACTGCGTCCTCCGCCCCGAGACCGGTGTGGGGTCGTAGCAGCGCCTCGTCCACCGCGCTGAAGCCCAGCAACAGGTACACGCCTTCTGGTAGCTTGTATTCTCCTTGAATTCATTTATTTGTAGTTAGTAAAGAATTTCTATAAGAGACCATATATACGTAGTGAAAGAAATAATAGAAAAGCTAAATGAATATGGACAACAATACTACATGGCATTCGTTGATTACAAGAAGGCTTTCGACCCCCTGTATCACGACTACTTATGGGAAACGCTACATAATCAGGGCGTACCCAAAAATTATATGAAGATCCAACTCGAGCAGCTGGGAGAGAAATTTAGTATTAAGCGAGGAGTTAGGCAAGGTGATCCACTTTCCCCAAAACTTTTCAACGCGGTATTAGAAAATATATTCCGAGCCTTAGACTGGGAGGATTTAGGAATAAATATAAACGGAATAAATATAAATAATTTAAGGTTCATTAAAACTTAAGGTTTATTAAAAAATCGTTTAATTTATTGCTTGCTAGCTTCTGCTAGCTCCTGCTAACTTCTTAGCTCGCGGCATCGTCCTTGTGAATTTTCATAAAAATTTTCATCCCGTATTCAAGAATTTCATTGAATTGGTTTTGTGAAAATAGTTAGCCTATGTTAGACTTCGGCCTCGGTTAAGCGGTTTAGATTTTTTATAGAAACTTTTATCCACTATTTTCGGGGTTATTACGGGGTTGATTTTTGAAAAAATGTAGCCAAGTTAAGTTAGCTGCGTTAAGTTCCGCCACTTAACACGCAATGCCTCCGAATTCAGCGGAAAGTAGGGAACGGAGTGTCTTAACACTAGGTCCCCTCTGCCTACCCTGCTGTGTGCGGGATACAGCGTGAAGCTACAAAAAAAAATGTTTTATTGATAATAAAAAAAAAATCGATAGTAAGAACATTTTTAAATGCTAAATTCATAAAATAGAACTATTCTTGAAGATGTTTGACTACACAATTATGTAAAAAAACCTTAAACAATAGTTTGCGTTTTGACTAAATACTACGAAATTAGATCTTAAAGCGAAATGAATTTCTCATTTTGCCCATTTTTGAGTGGAGAGAGAAATACCTACATAAAAGGCATTGTGTGTTAAGTGGCGGAACTTAACGCCGCACTTTACCTCGACGCCAGAGCGAAGAAAATGGAAATATTAAATATTTCCACTCCTCGAGTGGGAATCGAACCCACAACCAGTCGTTTACAGTCACACACTTGTGCCACTGCGCCACAACTGGCCACCTTTTTTCTACCTTATATTTAAATAAATACACATAACAAGCTGCTTGTGCCCCTAATTTTAAATTAAATACATTGCGACCACTCACCAGGATTAGGTCTCATACAGATAAAAGATCCAGAGTAGCAATAACATCGTCCCCTATACGCCTGGTACGCGGGCGCCGCGTGCGAGTAGTGCGCGAGGCGGGAGGAGCACGGCGCTCGGGGCACGCAGGCTACCTTGCACGACACTTGCAAAGATGCCTCGCAAACGCATAGGTCTGTGCACTCTGCGAGTTCCGCTGAACGGTATAGCTGGAAAAGTTTTTAATATATTATATTATAAGTGTTATTCAGACACTGGGATAGAAAAAAAAAATCAGAAAATATATAAAACCCGCCCTTTGTGGATGGATGGTTTCAGGTTATTGCTTATTTTTCAGTACCTTTTCATTGACTTAGATATTGATCAACTCTTTTGTGTGTTCTTAAAATTTAATTCTACTGCATATCTTTTCTTGTGATAAAACATCAATTATGTAGGTACTAGTATTACGACTATTTTAAACATCACAAAAAATTGAAATTACATATATATTTTATCTAGGAAAGTACCTTGTCGTCATTTTATAATTTTAAAAATTATCTAATTTAGATTTTCAACCGACTGACAGAAAAAAAATTGAGATTGAGATTTTTGCCATTATTTTTTTTTGGATGATACCGAAAAATAACCAGTGTTAATATGTTTAATTCTTATTCGAGGACACATTTAAATTTAAAATGTAAGAATTTTCTTGTTAAGAGTAACTGCAATTCGGTCATAATATTCACAGACCAGTAATTACTATATCTATGATCGTAAGGTCGAGAATGCAATATTTTGCAACAATGTTTCATAGACGTAAATATAAAATAAAAGATAATTAACAGAAGTTATCCATAAATGCACTTCCAATCAACTCCTAAACTCCTAAAATCTCAACCAAAATCTATATCAGCGATACAAACTTACTCGTCTCGTTTCCCCCATCTTAATATACTGCGCCTGATCGTCACTTTCCGGTTTCTTTACTATACAGTACTTCGTGGGCTCCAGCGTGGTTGTAGGTCGGGAAGTGGTGGTGGTAGTGGTAGTCGTAGTCGTAGTGGTGGTGGTAGTGGTAGAGGTGGTGGTGATAGGAGCTGGCGTGGTTGTTGTACTGGTTTCTATTACTGGCTCGGATATTTGGGCCACTTCATTCGGCCCGACTGTTTGTTCGGACATTGTTGTTATTGGGCTTAGTTCTTCTCGATTTTCCTGAAAATATTGAGAGGAAACAAATTAGACATTTTTTGTGATTTTGATGATGTTGAAATATATTATATTCTAAAGTTGTTTATAATAATGGAGATCAGAGTGTCTCAACACAAGCTTCTGTCTACCACTCTGTATCCCGCGTGAAGCTAAAAAAATGTAATATATTAAATTTTTAAGATAATTAATTCACGTTTATAAAGTTTTGTTTTCCATATTTAAATTTTACAAAAATATCTAGTTAATTGATTGCATAAGGAGCCATTGCAAAACCATAACAAAATGAATCAGCAAGCATTTATGACCAAAATTATTTTAAATATAATGTCGGATTAAAAGTTTTATATTATAATTTA
Organism: Dryas iulia moderata; assembly: GCA_019049465.1. Taxonomy (NCBI): domain Eukaryota; kingdom Metazoa; phylum Arthropoda; class Insecta; order Lepidoptera; family Nymphalidae; genus Dryas; species Dryas iulia. The sequence continues at coordinate 5,531,403 of CM032438.1, forward strand.
AGTATTATATTATGTCGGATTCAGGTCCAGTCGTGGCGCAGTGGCACAAGCGTGTGACTGAAAATGACTGGTTGTGGGTTCGATTCCCACTCGAGGAGTGGAAATATTTAATATTTCTATTTTCTTCGCTCTGGTGTCGAGGTGAAGCGCGGCGTTGAGTTCCGCCACTTAACACGCAATGCCTCCGAATTCGGCGGAAAGTGGGGAACGGAGTATCTTAATACTAGGTTCCCTCTGCCTACCCTGCTGTGTGCGGGATACAGCATGAAGCTAAAAAAAAAAATCAGTTTAGTAATCGGTAAGTAATTGTGTTAAAACTTTACTGGTTAGAAGAAGGCTTAAAATTTAAATGGTTATCAACCTTTAGTAAATTCGTAAGTGGATCCTCTAAATTTCGGTACCTTTGGAATTTTTCAATACATTTTTACAATTCTTACACATACTGTTAGCATATTTCAGTAATCTTGTGGCCGCGTGGCGCAGTGGGCCAGCGTCTAACTGTAAACGTGATGGTTATGGTTTCAATTCCCACTCGGGGAAATGGTTATATATTATTTATGCGATGTCTCGGTCTCTAGGTCCTCTCTGGCTGCCACACTATGCGGGAAAATACTTGAAGATGCTAACAAAATATTTCATTTGAATTCAGCTTTGTTTGCAATTTGTACCTATATAGATTTTTATAATTATTACAGATAATTTTATTATAGCTTCACGCTGTAGTCAGAGGGAACCTAGTGTTAAGACACTCCATTTTTCACTTTCCGCCGAATTCGGAGGCATTGCGTGTTAAGTAACAAAATTTAACGCCGCGCTTTACCTCAACACCAGAGCGAAGAAAATAGAAATATTAAATATTTCCACTCCTCGAGTGGGAATCGAACCCACAACCAGTCATTTTCAGTCACACGCTTGTGCCACTGCGCCACGACTGGACCTGAATCCGACATAATATAATACTTAAATTATAATATAAAACTTTTAATCCGACATAATATTTAAAATAATTTTGGTCATAAATGTTTGCTGATTCATTTTGTTATGGTTTTGCAATGGCTCCTTATGCAATCAATTAACTAGATATTTTTGTAAAATTTAAATATGGAAAACAAAACTTTATAAACGTGAATTAATTATCTTAAAAATTTAATATATTACATTTTTTTAGCTTCACGCGGGATACAGAGTGGTAGACAGAGGGAAGCTTGTGTTGAGACACTCTGATCTCCATTATTATAAACAACTTTAGAATATGATATATTTCAACATCATCAAAATCATAAAATGTCTAATTTATTCTTTGCCTCGATAGCAAAGCGAAGAAAATGGAAGTATTAAATATTTCCTCTTCTCAAGTGGGAATCGAACCCACAACCAGCCGTTTACAGTCACAAGTTTGTGCCACTGCGTCATGACTGGCCTCAATTTTAATATAATTACAATATGCATTTCAATATATAAAATACAAGTTATCTTCTATATATAAATCCTATTTACATACTTGCATAACATCCACTTGTGACACTTCATATTGCGTAGTATGACGGTGGTGGTGGGTGGTAGTCCGGTGGTGGATTGGTGGTTCAGGGGGCAACGTGATGTATCTGATGCCGTTGTCGAATGGCGTTGTAGTCAGAAGTGATCCGTAGGTTTTCACGTGGTAATCGCTTTGAGATTCAACTAGAAAGGCAAATATTAGATTATGTACAAAAAGTTCTTGCACAAGTCTACGGGCGCGAATAATACTTTAAAAATGATAAAATACTTAAAAAACAGTCCCATCCTAAACGCTTGTTCCTTGAAACAATCTTTAGGTAGAAGTATTGTAAGCTAAAAGAATAACAGCTAACAGAAATAAGTAACAAGTATATGAGTAAAAGCATTTCAACATAGTTAGATAGCAATTAGCTGGAACAGTTGCCAAGAGTAACGGGTTCGAATTCCGCTACGCTACGCCATTTTTTTTTCCTTTTTAAAAATGTTTTTCATATTGTAAGTGTGTAAATTACGCTAAAAATTATTAAAAATTTTTTGCAGTTTGAAAGAATAAGTGATGAAGTATGTTAAATTAGATAATTTGCTGACTTGCATAGTTATAGGTCAACAAACGTATACATATATAGTATGTGGATTTTAAGAGAGAAAACTTTTCAACGTAGCGGGACTCAAAAGGTTAAGGAAAAAGTATTTTCAGAAAACGTATAAAAATTTGAACTCAGGGGGATTTGAAATTCCTAAGTATGTGAATTGTAAAATGTTAAGAGATTTACTAAAAAAAAATAGCTTCATGCTATATCCCGCACACAGCAGGGTATGCAGAGGGAACCTAGTGTTAAGACACTCCGTTCCCCACTTTCCGCCGAATTCGGAGGCATTGCATGTTAAGTGGCGGAACTTAACGCCGCGCTTTACCTCGACACCAGAGCGAAGAAAATGGAAATATTAAATATTTCCACTCTTCGAGTGGGAATCGAACCCACAACCAGTCGTTTACAGTTACACGTTTATGCCACTGGGCCACGACTGGCCACAACAGATTTACTAATCAACAACAATCCTTACCAACACAAGGGTTAAGCCACAAAAGTCTTTGCCAGCCGAGACAATCATAAAGCTGGGCGAAGTCAGTACCCCTGCAAGCGCAGGCAGCTCGCAGCTGAGTGCCAAGTACAGCTACCACAGCTGCTCGGCACGCTGCGGGAGACCCAGCACACCCCTGGGTCACTGCGTCCACTGCACACCATTGTTCATAGTTTTCTAGACGTATTCTGGAATATGTTGAAGATGATGAAAATTACTTGAGATTGATTTAATTTTTTTTGAAATTCGTGAGATTAGTTTCGTATTCATATTTTCATTGTAGTTACTAAATTTTAAAAATAAAAAATATAGTTTTGGCGCCAGTCGTGGCGCAGTGGCACAAGCGTGTGACTGTAAACGACTGGTTGTGGGTTCGATTTCCACTCGAGGAGTGGCAATATTTATTATTTCCATTTTCTTCGGTCTGGTATCGAGGCATAGCCAAGTATCGAATCAATCGCGTTTACATTCAGACGCTGTCTGTACTATGATAATCATTTTTTGTAACACTTATAAATTTTGACGTATTTGTATTTTCGGAATACAATTTACAGTGATTTTTCAAATATATCTTAAATGTCCCGATAACAAGAAAATAACTTGTGACATTTAAATATATTTATAAACGAGTACATTAAAATAGTACCCATAAATAAATTATTTTAACAAACATAGACGCTTTCATAAATAACAAACACTTAGCACAGTCTTATATCATAGTCCATTTCCTCTCGAAAATTCAACATTTCAGGCTTTCAGTATAACATAGGTATATGAAAATAGGTTACAAGATACAAATATTTTGGCATGCGAGGCACACGTGATACGGGGGAAGACGCTGATTAATTTACAAAGCAAACAGTCGCTCGTGTATTCTAGCTATACGTGTGTGTAAAACATATTAAACTGTATAATATTGTTGGCAGTAATAATACGTTTCTTTGTGTAGAATTTGCAGATTTGTAGAAAAAATCGTCATGAATTCGCCGTTACTAAACCGCAACCTACGAAAGGTTTAGGTTTGTTACTAAACGTAAACCTATGAAAAAGATTTTGACTATTTTATTTTGACTAAAATCACTATGTAGGAAAACTTAGGACTTATTTTTATGAAAATTATGCAGATAGAGCAGAATTAAAATATACACATATCTATACTCATATTATAAATGTGAAATTCTGTCTATTTGTTACAGATTCACGGCTGACTCGATTTGCATGGAGTTTGAAACGAAAACAACTGGAGACCCAGTGTCTAACATAGAATATTTTGTTTTATAAACCAACTCCTAAATGAGATGGAGGATGAAAATTTGTATGAAAAATCTAAATCGCTTTATTACAATAAATTTTCTTAGGAACATAGTTTATAAGGCATGGTCAAAAATAGGCTACCTAGATTTAAAAAACACCAAACCCTTAGGAGGTTCAAAAATAGTATGAAATACATAAACCGCATTGTGGCCAGTCGTGGCCCAGTGGCACAAGCGTGTGACTATAAACGACTGGTTGTGGGTTCGATTCCCACTCGAGGAGTGGAAATATTTAATATTTTCATTTTCTTCGCTCTGGTGTCGAGGCAAAGCGCGGCGTTAAGTTCCGCCACTTAACACGCAATGCCTCCGAATTCGGCGGAAAGTGGGGAACGGAGTGTCTTAACACTAGGTTCTGCTGTGTGCGGGATACAGCGTGAAGCTAAAAAATAAACAAAAAAAACCGCTTAACTTAAGTGAGAAAGCGGGCCGTCGAAAATGCCACGCAGTTATAGTTGGGTACATCGCGCGGGCGAATACACTTTTGTTTATAGTGACATACTAATTGTAACGCGTAATATTAGAAGTAATGTATATATAAGTATATGATCGAAATAGGTTCACATATTGAAATGTTTTCAATTATATAATTTTTAATTTAAAGATAATCTAGTAGAAGTTTATATTCTCCGTTCTCAAAGAGACCGTATAAAGATCGTGCAACAGGAGTCAAAAACAGGCTATATCTTTGAATTAACTATTGCTTTATAAATCTCTTTTCTTAAAAGAGAACTCCATTGGAAGATGGATTAGACGAAGAATAATTAACGTGCACTGCAACGCCAGACTTTTTTATTTTAATGGAAAATATTTGAAATTTATAAAAAGTTTCACTTTAAACAAGAAATTCAATTTTTCAAGTTTTCAATTTTCGTATAAAAAGTTAAAAAAATAAACAAGTTTAAAATTCCAAGGTTTCGTTTAAAAAATATCGTCGCCACAATTTGCACTTTGCGCTTACAAGAGGGGAAAAATTAAACGGCAAAATTGAAAACTAGAAACAAGGGACCGCAGGCAGTCTCATTGCGGTCAACTGCAAATTGATTGGACGGTCTGTCAATCCGCTTTATCAGTGGAAATTCGCTTCCAAATATTTGCTTTACGTTGTATATTATTATCTACATACACTGAAATATTATTTTTTTAGCTTCACTGTTTCACACAGTAGTAGTAGTAGGTAGGTAGGTAGGTAGTACGGCAGAGTAACTGTAGTGTCCAGGCATTACATTCTATTCTTTTTTTTAGTTTTACGCTGTATCCCGCACACAGCAGGGTAGGCAGAGGGAACCTAATGTTGAGACACTCCGTTCCCCACTTTCCGCCGAATTCGGAGGCATTGCGTGTTAAGTGGGGGAACTTAAAGCCGCGAAGAAAATGGAAATAATAAATATTTCCACTCCTCGAGCGGGAATCGAACCCACAACTAGTCACTTTACAGTCACACCTTATGCATCTGCGCCACGACTAGCCCCAATCCATTCTTTTCTTTCTGTTTTAATACGCGTGCATGCAGAGTAGCAAATAATTGCATATTTACATATGGACTTGTATAAAAAAATATATCCTATTCCTATGTTTGTTATGACAGTATAACGTAAAATCATTTTTGTTTCGTTCTCCAGAAAAATCTTTGGTAAATCTCCTCTTACTCTTCCCAAGTTAATCTACTTATAACTTTAATTTTATTAAAAATTATTAAGATTAACTGTTGTTCAACACATTCTCTGAAGCACAGCAGTGTTCATCAGTATATCCATTACCTTGTGATTGAAGTGAGCATTGTTAAATCTAGCCAATCTGTATGGTAATACTAGACTAGTCAAGATTCTCTAGAATAACCTTTGAATTTACTTAATGCTTACTGTCTTTTCAGTAGCCTTGAATGATTCTCGTTTTCACTAGAATTTAACGAGATTCTCTTTTAGCGCCTCCCTTATCTTAGACTCCCAAAGTGATCTAGTTGTCAAATTTCATCGTTCTACGCCCATCATCGTCTATCAACATTGTATTCGCTGTAACTGACTGTCAATCAGTATCGGAAGAGTGATATGCTCGTATATACATATATCGATTTTAATAATTATTTTTAAGGTACAAATACCTCCTGTTGGGTTGATCTGGTCAACTTCTATAAGGTAACAACATCAAAATACATTTGTTTAGAATATGCAAACGGAGACAAAGGCAACTTCACGCTTTTTTCCACGTAGCACGATAATGAGAGAGAAATGAGTGTAAAGACACTCCGTTCACCACTTACTGTCCGAATTCGAGACATTATATTATATAGAGTGGCGGAACTCAACGCTGCGCATCACCTGGTACAGTCTTAGGTACCAGAGCTAAAATGTAAAAATAATTTAAATATAATCATTTCTTCTATTAAAATTAATGTTCCGCCACTTAATACGCAATGTCTCCATTTTTTTGCGAAAAGTGGGGAACGGAGTGTCTTATCACTATGTTTCCCTCTGCCTACCCTGCCGTGTACGAATAAATTCTCCGATTTGTATCTGAGAAAAGTAAATTATATCATAGTATGAAAAAATGCTGTTAAAAATGTGCCAACTCGTATGCTAAATAAAGCCTTTATGCCAAATAAGATAGTTGATGGTTAAACGTCACGTTCATTAAGTAACCGCAAATATATATGCTTAGTTATAACAGCCGGACCTCAATGGGCTGGACAGCAGTCAATTAAGAGAATGCGGTCGATTGACAACTGTTTGAAGTCCACATTGAAGCAATCGATTCTGAATATGATTTATTTTAATGTTTTTTTTTGTATTGGCTGGTCAAAGTGCAATTTTAGGTTCAGCTACTTAAGAGTATAGTGAGGATATCAATTACTGGTACTAGTAATGATTGGACCCATTTTCTTTTGAAAAGATACGTACTATTTAACGCCATAATTTTTTTTACCTATTTAGCTTCACGCTTTTTCTCACATAGCAGGATAGTCAGTGATTCCGATTCACTCCGTTCTCCGCATTCCGAGTCGCGGAATTCAATACTACGTTTTGTCTTGTTCACCAGAGCGAAGAATGCAATGTCAGTCAAATTCTATTCCATTGTTATATTACTCATGTGGGTCCACAGACTCACATTAGTAATATTACAATATATCATTTGTACACCTATATAACTTACTTTTTGAGAATATAAAATTCTCCCTTTCTATTTTAACATCTTTAGATTTCTCCGTTTTAATGGCCACTCAGATTCAGGTATGCAATAATTAAAAATTAATAAAAGGACCAGAAATAGTAAGCTTGAGGAAATTGAGTGTCTTTTACGACGATGTAAATTGATACCACTGAAATATATGTTTTTTGCATTAATGTGGTACTATCATCAGGAAGTCAAAGAATATTTTAATTGTACAAAATTATCTCTTCTCAATTGTCGTATATTGGATTTTTACTCTAGCAGTTTTTTATATTTAAATTATCTTTGTTTCTCCGTTCTAGTCACACGATAAAGAGAAACGTTAGGTTTTACCACTTAACACGCAATGTTTCTAATCCGGGCGGAAAATGGAGTACAGAGAGTCTTGACACTACGTTCTTTCTAGCTATGCTTCCATAAAACACACATCTTTATGATGTTGCGTCACTCGTTATATAACTTAAGAATAAACTGAAATATATTTGTATTCGTAACATCCAAACCCTTTTCCCAGCTCTATAATTTTCAAGTAACTTCTACAATAATTGTTTAGCCTTATACTACTATACATAATACATGTGTGTTCTAATTAAGTTCTAACTTTATTCGAAAACATTACAGCTAAATCATTGGCTTGGAATTAATATTACTGTAGACTAATTAGACTTTAGTAAACATTCATAAATGAATGGCAAAATGTTTTATTATTCTATATTATTTTTAAAACAATGTTACTTTGGTACCTCTAAGAAACCGACTGTACGCAGTGTGAGGGCAAATGAATGTATTCATCATGGTTGTGGGTTCGATTCTAAATCAGGGGAATGATTATATTTGAATGTGTGGTGATGGAAATGGGAAACAGAGCGTCTTAATACTAGATCCTCTCTGCCTGTTATGAGAAAATAAGGGGGAAACTGAAGTTGCTTCAATACCTTTCGTATTGAACAGCGTAAAATCAAAAATCTGACGATCAAATGTGTAACTCAAAAAAATAAAGTTGATACAGTACATATAAAAAATAGAAAATTAAAAATATTAATTTAATGCATAAAGTAATGAAGTTCTAAATCTATAGGTTAAGTCATTTCTTTAAGATCTTTGCTGTATTATATTAAAGTTATCGTCTACTCAAAGACCAATAACGATATTATATTTTAAAGGTTTAAGTTAATATAACTATTTAATTGAGGGAAGCTGATGCTATTATTTTGTTGTATATGACTCCAAATTAATCTTGTTAAAAAAAGAATTCTTTTCAAATTCCTTTTGTTAATATTCAAATTTATTCATTTATGGGAAATGATGAAAAGTATCGGAACGGAGTGTCTTTTGCCCTAGGTTTTCTCTGTCGAAAAAGCATTAAAAACACACATAAATTAAAATATACACATACCTACTAATATATTAAGGAAACGGGTTACCATCAAAAAGCATAACTAGATAAAATTAAAATAACTACTACATTGTTGATTTAGTAGTGGAAGTCTGGACTGCTAAGTAATTGGCTGGCTTATTATTTCGCCTCTCAAGTGTATTTGCAGTCTTTCTGGTACATTCGTTCGATCGTTTCTATTTAATTTAGACTGCTCCATTTCGCTACCGGTTTTATTTAATTTAATAAACTAGGGTTCACTGCACATTTCAGTTCTATATTCTGTTATAAGATTTTGTATTGTCTTTTTATTCTGTATTTTCAGCTTACTTGGTTTATAAATATGTACTTATATTATTATTATAATAACTGAATTATTTAATTAATATATAAATATGATTTATAAATAAATAATAAATCCATACTTATATTTTTTTTTATTAAATACTGAAACTCTACAGACACTCGGTCTCGTATCCTTTTTTTCCTTAATTGTTTTTTGGTTACAAATCTTAAATTACATACTACTCAAAACTAAAATGATGTTTTAAATTTAACCTAAGCGAGTATTACATTTACCCATACTTATAATAAATCCATACTTATATTATAAATGCGAATGTCTGTGTGTTTGTCTGTCACGATTTCACGGCTAATCTACCGGTCTGATTTGGATAAAATTTAGAATGAAAGTAGTAAAAATGACTGGGTTTTCAAAAATTAACCTCTAAAGGGTTGAAATAGGGGAGGAAAGTTTATATGAAAGATCTACACCGCTTGACCGATTGTAATAAATTTTGGCATATATATAGTTGATCATCCAAGGTTGAATATAAGCTACTTTATTTTTCAAAAATCTACCACCGATGGGTGCAATATACGGAAACAGCCATGTAGATCACGCGGCGAAGCCGCGAGCGGGCCGCTAGTAATTGATGTGTGTGTGACTATTTTGAGTTAGTTTAGTTATTTTAGAGTATTTGACGTCGTTGATCGATGATCATAATTTGGTTTTCAGAATGGAGTGTTTTGACACTAATAATTCTCTTATGTGTAATAAGAGAGCTTTGAAGAGAAAAAGTGTGACAATGAGACATAATTTGTTTCTCAAATATTCTGGTAAAATATAGTCCTTTTTCATTACTAGGTCGTTAACTCAAAGATGTTTTCTTCTGATTTTTATGAAATTCAATTTAGCTAATTTGAGTTTAATTAAAGATAAAATAAGTTCTCAAGCAAGTGTAAGACAAACTCTATTTTTAAACTTATCATTTAATTATTACATAGAGTCTGACTGCAATCGGGATTGGTTATAAGTTCAATTCCTACTGGGGAAAATTTAATTTATTTTCATTTCATTCTTTTATTTCATTTCATTAAAATATTTTTATTTTTCTGCTCTGATACCTAACAAAAAGCGCAGAAACTATAAAAGGAATTATCTCGACTAAGCTGTGTAGCATTATTTCCTAAATTATTTAGTATACCTTTAAAAAAACCATCCGATTCACAATCAACCCTGGCAGTTACATCTAAAACTAACAAAACCTCTTTATCTAATTGTGCCACATACGAGCACCAGCGTATGTGAATGCGACCTAACGCAGTTACGTTATACGTTGAATGCGCCGTAATACTGCAAGGGCCCTCGTAAATGCGATTGCATTTCGATTCCTCTATGCTTTATTTATTTCGGTTATATTAATGGTGATTGTGGTTTTTAATATAATATTATATTATATTCATATCAGAATTCTTTTTTATTTGTTTTTATTTAATATTGAACATTTTTTAATATTGAAATTAATTCTTCCATCACTCATTCTCTCGACGTGCCCAAACCACCTGAGCACGCCCTTCTTCATTCTTACTATGACGTTCTCGCTAACATTTGCCATTCTGTGTATTTCTTCAATGCGGATTCGATCTGCTATGCTGACTTCGCACATCTTTCAAAGAGATCTCATCTCCACAGCATTCATCTTTCTTTCATTGTTCTTCTGCAATACCCACGTTTCGCTGCCGTATACCAGCGTCGGTACCAGCACTGCATTGTGCACAGCTAAACGTGCGGCTATGCTCACGTTCCGCCGTCGCATCAACGCAGCGAGGGTACCGTTAACCCTGTTACCGGCAGCAATAGCCTTTCAACATCAATATCATATCTTCCATCTCTGCTAAACATACTTCCCAAATATACCACCTCATTCACTTGTTCTAGTTTCTTTTTGTTAACCAGTTTATAATCAAAAAATATTTTACAGAGGCTATCACGATTGATTGTGGATTTGATTCTCTCCTAGGGAAGATCGTTATATCATTATCATATTAAAATTAATTTTTAGTCTTTCTGTTTTAGTACTTAAGTGCTGTTTTAGATTTGTCTGAGAACTGCAGAAACTGGAGAAGGAATTATCTCAACTAAGATGTTTAACATTATTTAAAAAAAAAACCATCCTATTCGCAATCAACCCAGCTAGTTACATATAAAACTACAAAACCTCTTTATCTAATTGTGCCACATACGAGCACCAGCGTATGTGAATGCGACCTAACGCAGTTACGTTGAATGCGCCGTAATACTGCAAGGGCCCTCGTAAATGCGATTGCATTTCGATTCCCCTATGCTTTATTTACTTCGGTTATACTGATGGTGACTGTGGTCTTTTATTTTTTCGTTTATAAATGAATATTATATAGTTATTAGATTTTGTTAATTTTGTTATTTTATGCACTTTTAATGTAATTTAATTTTCCGGAGGAATGAGTTAACAATAGATTGTAAAGTTCAGTCAGTTTTTTTTTTCCACCTTCACGCTGTATCCCACACAGCAGGGTAGGCAGAGGGAACCTAGTATTAAGATACTCCGTTCCCCACTTTCCGCCGAATTCGGAGGCATTGCGTGTTAAGTGGCGGAACATAACGCCGCGCTTTACCTCGACACCAGAGCGAAGAAAATGGAAATATTAAATATTTCCACTCCTCGAGTGGGAATCGCACCCACAACCAGTCGTTTACAGTCACCCGCTTGTGCCACTGGGCCACGACTGGCCACAAGCCATCGGGGCGAAGTGGAACAGCGTCTGACTATAAATGCAGTTGGTTGTGGATTCGATGCTTAGCCTCTCAGAAGATTGATTGTATGTAAACTATTTTCATTTCTCTGCTATGGTACTTAATATAAAGTGTTGAGTTCCGCCGCACAACACGTAAACGAGATATTAATCTCGTTTACAGGTGAAAATTGGAGAACGAAATGTCTTGGCATTATGTTCACTTTGATTGCCTAGTTTTTGGGGGGTGGATTAAGGCTAAGTTAAAACTCTGAAGATGTAAAAAATAATGTTTGCGCGCAAAATAAGATAAAAAAATCAATTTTATTTCTTTCGTGACTAATTGTTTAGTTACTTGTGCAGTGTTTTTTTTAAACATAGAAGCTTATAAATTTAAAATTTGATTTATGAATATAGATTGAACAAATATAAATGTATACTTGTAAAAATCTATATTTGTGTGTTGTAAACATTATTATTGGCTTTTTATTTACTACAAAAAATATTTAATATTTTAATTAATTCGATATATATTCTTTTAATACCACCAAATAGCTAATCTTACACTAAACAAACAAACAGTTTAGGTTAATACCGACTACTCGTGAATGGCCATTGAAGTTACGTACGAATGCTCTAAACAATGCCGATGGCGGCGATAACAGTTTCGATTTCCAACACTTTATTTTTTCCCGTTCTAAAGTGTTATTTACACACTTAGGGAATTAAAAAACACTTTTAGAAAACATAAACAATTGAAAGCAGCGGGATTCGAACCAGCGCCTCTTGAAAACTGTCCGATTATTCTAACCGCTAAGCGATGCGTTCTATATTCCAAATTTTAGCATATTTTACAAAAAACAATTTTATTACCTTATTTCATATTAACAACAAGAAGCTTTTGATTATTTAACTGCACTGATTTCAGTTCGTTGGCACAAAATTAAAGGTAAGTGTAGATTTATTATATAAGGTTCATAAAGTGTTCAATTAACTGGGAATAATTCAGTAATAATTTATGTCATATGCATTTATTTATTAAAATATGTTCGTTGTGTTTTTTGATTGCCAGAACGCGTTATTTTAAAAAGAGCTATAATTCGAATTAATTCGAATAATATGGAATACTATGTGGATATTAAGTAGTTAAATTTTGTATGCACGGTAAGCGTTTTTTCGCTCGACGAATGTTTTCGCTTTTTGAGCATACTATGTATGTATAGGTAATTTAAGACATTGACAATAATGTCCAAATTTTGTGGCCAGTCGTGGCCCAGTGGCACAAGAGTGTGACTGTAAACGACTGGTTGTGGGTTCGATTCCCACTCGAGGAGTGGAAATTATATTTCCATTTTCTTCGCTCTGGTGTCGAGGTAAAGCGCGGCGTTAAGTTCCGCCACTTAACACGCAAGCCTCCGAATTCGGCGGAAAGTGGGGAACGGAGTGTCTTAACACTAGGTTCCCTTTGCCTACCTTGCTGTGTGAGGGATAATGTAAGCTATTTTTTTTCTTTTTTATGTCCAAATTTTAGATGAAATATTTATTAAACTGATTTAAGCAAAAAATGTACTAGTGCTTAATAACTGTCTTCGCTTTTTGAGTATACCAGGTATTGTATAAGTATTTCAAGATTCTATTACAACTCAACAAAAGTGATGATATGGTCAAATCCGACACAGATATTTTATACTTTAACCTGATTTATATATCCACAAGAATGCTTATTTATAGTTAGTATTGACGTAAAAAATGTAAGGCTTTTTACTGTCTGAAAATAACGTGACCATTTTTTCCTTGACTCATCGGAATAACAGTTTTAAAAAATTACGTTACACTATTTCGCCTGGATGATGATCATTAAAATATTTTGGGTTTAGTTTTTTTTACAACAGTCTCTGAAACATTTTTCAATTTTTTACAACAATCATAAAAATATTTTTTTAAATGAGAATCATCACAAATGCCGAATAACTTAAAAAACTGGAACTTTTATGTCCCTAGTTTTTCCTTCGGGACACCGGGACACAACCCCAAAAAACGGAACGTCTGGTTACATTATATATATGTACATTATGTTGTAATAGGAGCTTGGTTTTTCATTAATTTTACATCGCCTAGTAAATACCTCAGGCACTTACAAAAAATGTTTAATTAAGATTGTTATTTAAATATTTATAAAAATAGTTGTATTACATAGCGGACCACTTTAGAAAGGAACTGTTTAAATATTCATGCATGCATTACAGCGAAGCGACTAAAGTGTAAATCCAATAATTCAAAAGTAGATTAACTCATGAAAACAAGTCTTTCAGATTCGAATTTACAGTAAACAAATTAAATAAAATAAAAGCACTTTTCTTAAAACTTTTGTAGTAAACAACATTTTTACACGTGCACGGTCTTTCTCGCATAACAGAGCAGAGTAAACCTTGAGTCAAGGCACACCGTTTTTCCACTTTACGCCTAAATTCGACATGTTGAATGGCGGAACTAAACGCCGCGCTATGTTCAGGAAAAGGCTGCGGAAAAATGAAGTTACATATTTTTTTTCGCTTCACGCTGTATCCCGCACACAGCAGGGTAGGCAGAGGGAACCTAGTGTGAAGACACTCCGTTTCCGACTTTCCGCCGGATTCAGAGGCATTGCGTGTTAAGTGGCGGAACTTAACGCCGCGCCTTGCCTCGACACCAGAGCAAAGAAAATGGAAATACTAAATATTTACACCCCTCGACTAGGAATCAAACCCACAACCAGTCGCTTTACAGTCACACTTTGTGCCACAGCGCCACGACTGGCCCCAAGTTACATAAGTAATGTAATCATTCCAACGAGTAGGGATCGAACCCACAACCAACAGTGTTTATAGTCAAACATAGTTCCACTGCGATTCCACGATGGCTTCACTTTGGCGGTGCACAGGTTTTTCCTTATTAGTAAAGATACATGTTTTTATATTAATATTGCATATTGCATATATACATAAGTACCTACAGATATACTCCCTTTATTTGCATTACGAATTTTGTTCTATCTGTCTTGTGGGTCTGACAAGACCTGATAGTCGTCTTCGTAATCTCTTTATGGAAAATAAATATTTCTTCATATTTAAGAGATTACACTAACAGTGTGTTTTATTATTTAGTCTTCAACCGCGTATATATATTTTGGTAATAAAAATACATTTTAGAAAAACTGATGCTTTAAGACTATTTACAGTAGATAATCCGCTGATAATTCCATCTGTGACCCTTCATTAGGTTTTGAAAAATAAAATAAATTCAAGTAAAGTACCAAAACATACACCATCAATCCGGTTCAAAATACTCTAATTCAAAATAGAAGTGGCCTATTATTCAACATAACATTACCTGCATTCAGGTTCCTCGCGGCAGGCGTGGGCCAGGGTGTGACAGGCGGGTAGAGGCGAGCCGACGGGCGGCCGCTGAGCGCACGACGGATGCAAGCGCTCCTGTGCGTTCATGCAGGAGTCCTCTTTGTTATCCGTTTTCCTGTAACCATTGTTAACGTTGTAACGTCATTTTGTTATTATAATGTCACCCCATTCTATATTTGAGACATTGTTGCGTTAATTGGCGGTGACTTAGCGCCGCATTTTGTCTTACTTGAGAGAAAATAGATTAGATGTATAATTTACATCTTTTTTTTATGCTTCACGCTGTATCCCGCACACAGCAGGGTAGGCAGAGTGAACCTAGTGTTACGACACTGGGATTCGAACCCACAACCATGCTGACTTCAAATAGAGAGAGTGATACACTGCGCCACGGCTACCTTCTTAATTTTTATAATTTAATCAAACCAGTCTTTAGAATGCAATCTATAGGTAGCGAATATCAGTGATCAATGCGTTCTTGCTGTATTTTTTTAACCTGACTGAGAAAATATTAAAATAAGATTTCCTGGTAATGAGCTTAAAGCCTTAAAAAATTATAAAACTGAGTATATCTTTTATATAGGCTTTGAAGTTATGGTATTTCTTCGAATGAGGACTAAATAATGTTTTAAAAGAGAAAATATTTAATTTTTTTTTACACACCTTTTACATTTTCTTAAAACTTTTAGATAAGCCACTTAAATTTTAAAGTTACGATGTCTTACACATAAAAATTAAACAAATGTACTTATAACTCACTTGCAAAGACAAAAAGCGATCTCCGTATTCCAATGAACACCAGATTTCCTATAAAAGCCTCTCAACGCTGCCATACAGCCCTCTCGGTCGCAGTCCGTGGCGTGACACCTCTGCAACACCGGCGTGAGTGACGTAACGCACTCGGCGTCCTTTATACAGGTGTCAAGGGCCACGTGGCAAGTCGATTGTAGCGCCACTTTGTCATCACCTGGTTTACCGTTCTCTTTGGCAATCCTCTCTGTTGGTAGTGCTTGGGTTTAGTGTGCTTTTTGTGTCATTTTTGTTTTTGTAATTGAAGGTACTTGTATATACAGAGGGTAGTTGTATATATTTTGTGTGGTAAATACAAGTTTGGTGTGTAAGTATGTGTGTAGGTAATACAATTATATTAGAACACAGGTTAATCTTAATTTCTAAGTTTTTTTTTTATTTTTTTTATATTTGTTTATATTTTTTTGTTTTTTTTTTTACCTCATTTTTTTACAAAATCACTTCTTTTTTTGATTTGGTTTTAACATTTTTTCGTACATATTTTTAATATGTTGAAGTGTATTTTGATACGATATGTTTTTTTTAAATCTTTGAACAAATAAAAAGTATATAATATTTATTTTCATAATAATACTTCAAATAATTGTAAAATGTTGTGGATAAACATAAATAACAGGATCAACGTAAACATAACTTCAACATAAACCCTTTATTAAACAAAAAATTATAAAATACTAGTGGGGGTAAAACTCTCATATACTCATGCTTAGGAAAAATATTAATTACAGTGTCATAAAAATGATATATTTATACTTGTATGTGAATATAACGTGATCGAAAATTTTCGTATAAACTCAAAGTTTCAGATGAGTGATTTTGTATGGAACCATGGATACAATTTAGTACCAAGCAATATCAGAACTCACATGCTAAGGAAAAAATATATGTATGATAGTCATTTAAACGACATGTCGAGAACAACTTACAACATTTGTAGAGGGCGTGATATTGGTTATATAGACTTACCGTTACGGGTTCCCATTAAATTGTAACTTCTGCTAAATCCGACGTTGGTATGCGACAAATCATTGCAGATAAATCTTTTGAATATTTAGCGCAAATTGCAAAGCTCCGCGGAGATTTACGTGTTTAAGCGCCTTTCGTAAATCGCTCCTTTTAAACTAATTCTTCTATTGTACGGTGGACCAGAAGTAGGAAAGCAGATCTCAAGATTTCTAAAGCGCTAAATTAAACCTTTCTAAGTGTTTACTACGCAAAGCTTTACTCATTTATTTCAAGGTTAATATCGCCCCTCTTTAATTCTACTTTTCTAAACTTCGCTAGATCCAGTCGTGATAGGGCTACTCGTGTATACAGGGGTTGAAATGATTCACGCAGGGGATGAATGAGAAGTGGGCTCACGGGAAGTGCTATGAGAAGGGAACCACCGTGTTCTCAATGACATTGTAGGGGGTTTTCTAGAAATGTACAAATTTTGAAGCTTAAGTGTCAATACGATATCTATGGTTAAGTTGTCTGTTGAAAGTGTACCTATTTGTATCGGTTGCCTAGTAATCTAAATTTTCGATTGAGTTGTAAACCATCTTCGTTTCTCTAATGTCTTTCACTATAATTAAACATATACGTACGGTTCTCATCAATGTATCCCGGTCCGTAGACGGTCTTGGTTGCGTAGAGGGGGTCTTCGCTCCCCCCTGGCTCGTGGTTCCAGCGGTGGTAGTGATGGCCATGGGGATTGTAGTGCGGACTCGCATACCGATGGATATGCGTCATAATTTTGTCCGGAGCGATCAGGTTGCCGTCCTGCGTTATCGACATACCGCCAATCCAAGAAGTCACTCCAGTCGCGTTCCGATTAGCGGTGCGTCCGTCGGACATCAGTTTTACTGGAATTGCATCCGTATCGCTTAGCTGTGGAAGCGACCACCGGTCCAAAGCGCGAAGGTTCTCAATTGAGTGCGATCGCGCAGGGCCGGTTTGGCACAATGATAAAACCCTACTGATTTAAAAACGACAAAAAACAACGATATCGACAAAAGTACGACATAAAACGGGCAAAAGTAAAGTTGCGTTAATTTCGAGTTTCGTTTCTGATTATATTAGCAAGCCTTTCTGAGTGGCAATTATACTGAACGATCATCAAAGCCAAGTCTATGCCGCGCAGTAACCATAGAGATCGTAGAAATAGGAGATGCAAAGAGAAAACATGCAATCATGCTCGAATTAAGAGTGGAAATCCATTTTAGACTTCCAAAGCGGACGCGTCAGAAGGACTAATTGCCTTTTCCTTGCTTTGAAAGTCTAAAGCGGTTTAAAATTAAGGAAAAAAGGAAAACAGCAGATTTAAAGCATGCAGGCATAAAGTAGGAGCGAAGTATTATTACTTGGTTTAACGAGAACGAGTTTAAAAATGAATCCTAGTGATGTATTTTAATTCTAACTGATGTTAACCTATTACCTAAAACTAATACCTAAAATGTTTCATTGTTTAACTTGATGTAGATCGATGTAGAATGCATCTATCGATTATGTATTTGTACGTCTATACACACCTAATGCGTTTCTTTTTAATCGTGTATAAGCTTAATTCCTGTCTAGAACGCTCCTACCTTACGAAGCATAAGCGTGCAGTGCGAAAGGCGACGGAATCCGATAGACACAGAGAGGTGCGGCGGCGGCTCACCATGACGGGGCCGAGGGGGTCTTGGGGAGAGGAGGGCGGCGCGGAGTAGGCTGGCGGCGGCCGCTCGGGTCATCAGGCGGGTCCCGTTCTCCGTGAGCAGCAGGATGGTACCGTCGGGCGCCGCGTACCGCGTAAGCGACGGGCCGCGCGCCGCCGGCCGCCGCGGCTCGAACAGCGCTCGGACCGCCGGTGGACAGTCGCCCCACGCCGCCGCTGCCCCACAACCACGTTACCAACAACCACTAACCGCCCCCGTGCCGAGCCGCGAAGGGGAACACACTTATCGGACTTCGAAGTTGATGTGGTGTTGATAATCTTTCTTGGTATTTTTGAATTATTGCCTTCATTTTTATTTACAGATATATATAGGTATGTTATAATTGCACATAATATGTGTAAATAAAAATTAAGCCTAAAGGCAATTTAGACTGGTTTAATTATCTAAGTTAAGTAATTTGACAGTCCAATAAAAGTGTTCCACTGAAGACGAGAAGACGTGAGAATTAGGGCATGTTCGCCGCCGACTATGCTCTATCAGTAGCAGTCGCAGACCATTCACCGAAGGCCGAAGGTGTGAAGCCAAGAGTTGAGGTAACTGCGGGCATTTGTACGGTGTGTGAGGTCAGGAGTACACTAAAAAGAAGCTTAGTGTCCGTGAAACATAAACGTTACAGCCTTGTGTGGGTAAGTAGTGATCTAAGTCTCCTAAGGCCTAGGCATCTAATCGGTGTACAAATAAAATAGGCACGTATAAGAAAGAAACATGAAAAATAAAAGGAACAGAACTAATTGAACACTTTGACGACTATGTAGGAGTCTAATACTCTTTAAGCGTTTTATAGTGAGGTGTTTTTAATTGTTGTTTGTTTTGATAGTTATTTTGATAATATTAATATAATAGTTATTTTTTTTGTGAATCACAGAAAATTAACTCGGCAAAATATCATTTAAATATTGTTTAAAATAATAAATACTAAAGAAGTAAGTGGTGTTTGGTGTCCCGCAAGGCATCATAATATTGGTTCATTGAGTTGACATAGATTGCTAGTTTTGTTGTGTCACACCAAGTCACATGTACCTATGTGTTAAACACTAAAAGCTAAATAATATCCCATACAATTTTATAAACAATTTTGAGTGAGAAATGTACTAGTCACAAAAAAAATAAAAAAAGTCTTTTTTCTGTAACAAATTCATTTTTTTAAATATCTTTTACAAAAAAATTAATTATAGTAAAATGAAAACATAGTTAAAACATTTTAATTTCTGTAAAACATCATCATACTGGTTACAACATTTTCACCTAAGCATACCGTTTAAAATGTATTTTTCAGCGTTGTCGATATTTCGTTTACAGGTAGCGAGGTTGAACAGTTGTGTGCTTTCCCACGCCTGAAAGCGACCCTGAACGAAACTCATTGTATGCCCAATGTTCTCTATAGCTTTGTTAAAACTAATGTGGACTCGCTTGGGTGTGTTTACTACTACGTTTGTTGAAGTTTCTACGAAATTTATTTCGGAAAGTTTCGGGCGCGCGAATTAAATTTCGTTACCTGTATAGAATAATATAATTACACTTTTAGTATATATAATTACACGTTGCTAATTTATGATGCTTTTATCAAATTGTTAAATATAATATGGTAAATGAATGTTAATTGTTAATTGAAATAACACAATATCCATACTTTTATTACAAATGCGAATGTCTGTGTGTTTGTCTGTCACGCTTTCACGGCTATTCTACTGGTCCGATTTGAATGAATTTTGATGAAATGAAAGTAGTAAAAATGACTGTGTCTAACATAGGCTATTTAGTTTTTCAAAAATCAACCTCTAAAAGGTTGAAATAGGGGATGAAAATTTATATAAAAAATCTACACCGCTTGACCGATTGTACCGAATTTTGGTATATATATAGTTGATAATCCAAGGTTAAACATAGGCTAATTTATTTTTCAAAAATCCACCACTGAGGGTTGCAATATACCGAAACAGCAACGTAGATCACGCGGCGAAGCCGCGAGCGGGCCGCTGGTAATTATATAATTGTGTTAATTGTATATATCATTTTTTCCGTACAGCAGGGTAATCAGAGAGTACCTAGCGTCAAGACATTCCGATTTTCATTTCTCTTCCGAAATCGAGATTTTTGCGTTAATTGGTAAAAATTATCGCCGCGTTTTGTCTTAATTGGAATATAATCATTCCACCAAATAGGAATCGAACTTACAATCATTGCAGTTATAGTAATACGTTGTTACGGCCTCGTTATTAACGGACGGTAAACGGATGGTTATCCGTCGTTGTTCTTCCAAAGTGACAGTTAAAAAGAAGAGCTTAGTGACACGTCACTCCTGTGTATCACTGTGCTTTAGTTCGTCTTACAAACGAATTTCAATCGTATAATGGTGTTGTATTTAACATGTAAATACAAGTATTATAAAAATTCCTTCATTCGCTCATATACTGATAATAAACTATATAACAAATAGAAGGAATACTGTAGTTTTAAAAATTATTCCATCAAGTTGAAATCGATCTTATAACCATCGCGGTTAGAGTCAAACGCTGTACCACTGCGCCACGACGGCATCCTTATTAACTGGCCGACGGTTAATCATCATCATCATCATTTATTGTTCTTCCTAAATGATAGTTAAAAATAGAGCTAAGTGACACATCACTCCTGTGTATCACTGTGCTTTCCATCGCCTTACAAAACGTTTACATGTAACCGCTAACACAAGTGGGACCCACAACCGCTTATAAACAAATTCCAATTATATTGCAACGTTTTATTTAACCTGTATATATGTCTTATAAGAATCATTCCCTAAAAGACTGTTGACTGACTGACTGTAAAATAAATAGAACGATATACTATAGTGTTAATATTAACATCAAACAACATTATCAGCTTATATTTAAAGCTTTTAGCGAAATTACATTTGGACCAAATACCATTGACGCAATCATGGAGCAAGAAAAAGCTATGTCAAAGGCGAAAAGAAATCTTCAAAAAGGTTTCCTTCTATAGAAACCCACAAAGCGCCCTTCATACAAAGGGCGTGTAAAGTGAATAGATTTCCTTTCTTTTGTTTCTGTACAGTATCGACTCTTGACTTCTAAATTAATATTCGATTGATGTTATTGGTAAGTCGTGAGGTGGAATGCTGACCTTTGGCTGTAGAAACTTTTGTTTCTTCTTTTATAAGGAAAACTAACTTTTATTTACATTCTTTCGACTTTGTTGAGTACCAAACTGTGGATACTCGTATATCTGAATAAGTACTTAAGAAGTTGTTTATTATTTATATCGATAGGCGTCTGTCTATTCCAGTCTTTAATGTCAATTTGAAAGTTAGTTTTTTTTGTTATGAAAGATACTTTTGCAACTGTATTTTTAAGTTTATCGTTATATTAGTATACTTTTCATATGTTTCTACACTAAATAAAATTCTTACGAGCTCATATTAATTAAAGAAAAAATCGTGGCGCAACAGCGTCTGATTGTAACTATTCTCCACTATTCACCCTAATTCGAGACAATGTGTATAGACTGACGGAACTCAACGCCGTGCGTTGTCTTACATCAATGTGAAGAAATTAAAATAATTTTAAATGAAAGCATACCTCCCGACTGGGAATCAAACCAGAACCCATCGCGTTGACAGTCACACGCAACGACTGACTGATTGTGACACGATGACCTCCATTTTATATATTTGTTTCTTTTTTTTTTTTCAGCTTCACGCTGTATCCCCACACAGCAGGGTAGGCAGAGGGAACCTAGTGTTAAGACACTCCGTTCCCCCACTTTCCGCCGAATTTGGAGGCATTGCGTGTTAAGTGGCGGAACTTTACGCCGCGCTTTACCTCAGCACCAGAGCGAAGAAAATGGAAATAATAAATATTTCCACTCCTCGAGTGGGAATCGAACCCACAACCAGTCGTTTACAGTCACACGCTTGTGCCACTGGGCCACGACTGGCCACAATATACTCGTATATTTGTAATAATATTTTTTCCAAATATGTAGGTATGTATCCAACAAAAATAATATCTTAAGATATTGATAACTTTTATAACTTTCGCTTCTAATAACGATCTGTTACTACGTCTGGACGAACTTTATCAAAGTGAGTTATATTACTTTATAATGTTTTAATCTTTAAATTAGAAGATATAGAAATGAAGGTCAATCTCAAAATATATTTCAGCTACAGTTGTTACCGGGGTTTCGTGTAACCGTGTAGAATGGATAAGATCTTCGACTGTTGCGATTTTTTCCCATTTAGGACGAAACTATTTTAAAAGAATTAAGCGAGTGTATTCTAGTGTTCTCAGCAATGAGATCTGAGAACAAGTGGATATGGATTTGTTCAGTGTCAGTAGATAACATTATATTAATGTTAATCATTTCATCTTTAATCTTTTCTCCACAATGAGTCAAGGTAGTCCGTTTACCACATACTATCCAATATAGACACATTACGTGACACACAGTGGGAAAATTAAAAAATATATTTAATCATTTCCCAGCATGGAGATCAAACCCACAGCCAGTCGAGTTTACAACGCTTACAGTCTGGAGGCCATCCCACCGCGCAACAATGGCTTCTAGCTTCATTTATACCTAAAATGACTCCATCATGATCACTAATATATTATACTAATAAATAAAATTGGAGTGTCTGTTTCTAATAATAAATAACAGCTTTTCAGTAAATGCAATGTATGTAAATACGAAACGTACAGCAAATAATCAATTTACAAATTTTGTCTGTTTATCTGTCTGTTTGTTGCCGCTAATCTTCGGAGCGGCGGAGCCAACTTTGACGGGACTTTCACTAGCTCATAAAATAAAAAGTTACTTAGGTTACTTTTATTTTAGAATAATATATTTTTATTTATTTTATTTTTATGAGGAGGAAGTCGCGAGCACAGCATGTATATAAATAAAACCATTGAGATCGACATGGCAACTTTCTTGCTATGTTAATGTAGTAGGGTAGTGGGTTCGAATCCCTATGTGAGACATTATTATATTTTTTTTGGCTGCCCTGGTTATTCTCAGTTCAGTCAGATCATTAACCATGAATGCGCGAGCAAACCTATGACGTCCCATGAGGGTGGAGAGGGTTTCCGCTGGGTTTTAGTGGGTAGCACCGGACTCATCGGTGAGTCCCACAGTATCATCCGTCCGTAAGGTAGTTTGTCTGCCTTACGTACGGATGGTCTGCGTAAACTGCATTTCCCAGCGACAAAAAAAAAGATCATTAACCATTGTCAGACAACAAATCGCTTCCCTAACGTCATCTGCTCATACTCTCTGTTGTTATTAAAAGCAGAGAGTTAAATGATGTTTTACTAAGTGCACCATCGTGTGTAGAAAAAAATCAACCAAATTAAATAAATTTCCATAAGTAAATATAATAATTTTTCATTCTTTATAATAGTACAGTACAATCTGTACAAGTTACCAAATATTTATCACACAGTAATTGGAGTGTGTTGCGAGAACAGACAAAGGAATTTATTTTGCCTCGTTTCAGAAATTGTTTACAAAATACATATGTATACGGAAATGTTGTGGAAAGGTAGGGTTGCCATGTGTCTGCTTGTAATTAAGACTGCAATTTTAATTATTATAATTGTTATATTATATATATTGTTATATTATCTATCTTTTATGTATGCTGGTTTGTTTGATTTGCTATTATAACACAGTTCGTCGAAATGTGGTATGAATGCTTTGAATTTCAATTGCTGGAAAATAATTATTATACAAGTAATTCGCGTTACGCATTAACTTAGTGACTTATACTCAAATTTCTATATGTTTCGAACAGTATTACTTTTATATATGTATCTTTACGCTTTTTCCCCCCGCGTTATTGGATATTGGGTAATCAGAGTGAAAGTGTCATAGCACAGGAGGAACTTTGTTCACCAGAACTGAGAAATTATAATAAGTCAAACAATATAATAATTTAATACATGTATAAGTTACATAATATTTTAATATCCAATATAGAAAAGCTTATATACTCGTATAATAATTATAAGTGAAATTTAAAACGCCAATAAACCTCGCCTTTGCAAATAATTATACAATATTGAGGTTATTTGCTGAATAATTAGTTAATAACCAAACTTCAAATTCGAGAGTAACCTCGTTACTCTTATTATGATGAATATTTGATCAAATCTAAAGTTTCAGCCGGCGGTTACAAACACCCGGATGCCATGACGGTTTGAAGGACACGTCCGGGTTAGCCCGGGCGGATGGACCCCTTAGCGAGAGAGTTCTGACTTCATTCATGCAAATGACAGCTTAAAAGAAAGTAAATTAATGCAGGATTTAGAGTATCTTGTGATTATTCGAGTGGAAAACGTTTGGTGGAATTTGTAGGAATGAAATTTAATTGTTTTAATTGTTTAGTTTGGTTTCGTTTTATTTGTTTTAGTTGTAAGTTGTATGTGAAGGGACTTTATTATTAAAATTAGCTGTGGCTGTGACTTTGTTCGCGTGGAATTTACCGAATTAGTTATAATAGTTAATCCTTATTCTCGACATTAGATATCTGCTAGTGAAAGTCCCGTCAAAATCGGTCAAGCCGTTCCAGAAATTAGTCGGAACAGAAAGACAGACCGACAACAATTGTAAAAGAAATGTTATTTTTCTATACCAGTACTATGTGGCTGTGGCCAGTCGTGGCCCATTGGCACAAGCGTGTGACTGTAAACGACTGGTTGTGGGTTCGATTCCCACTCGAAGAGTGGAAATATTTAATATTTCTATTTTCTCTGGTGTCGAGGTGAAGCGCGGCGTTAAGTTCCGCCACTTAACACGCAATGCCTCCGAATTCGGCGGAAAGTGGGGAACGGAGTATCTTATTACTAGGTTCCCTCTGCCTACCCTGCTGTGTGCGAGATACAGCGTGAAGCTAAAAAAAAAATCTATATGTACCGTAAATGCATATTGTAAAAAGCGGTTATCTTAATATTACAAACAGACACTCCAAATTTATTTATTTGTAAAAAAAAACAAAGTTCTTAAATTCATATTTTCTTAAATTGATCAACCCTTGTTATAACTTAAAAATATTAAGAAAAAAACATTGTAACTTTTACAGGTAGAAAGGCACAATCACAAAGATGGCTTCAATTTCGATTTAATGAACTCTCTCTTAATTGATAAAGAGATATTTTTATTTCGTTTTACTTCACAATAGCCGAGCGGAGTTCTTAAATTTTATAAAGGTATTCTTTTTCGTTATTAATCCACTTCTATTGACCAATAAGCAAAAAATTGTAGGTTATTTATTTTTGTTTCTGATTTTTGAAATAACGCCGTAATGACACAGTGGGACATTGTTAAGCGATAGTCGTGGGTTTAAACGCTATTTAGAGATTTGAATAAGAAATTGTAATATTAATAAAATATATTAAAATAAATATAATATCAATTAATGTTAAGTAATATGTAAAAGATAGTCATAGTAAGTCATATTAATACTTTGTAATAGATATAAGTTACATTTAATAACTAAGAAAACTGGACTCTCTTATGGTATATTTAATAAACTTAGTTTTAAGCTCTGATATTGTAATCAAATAAGGAATTTATATATAAAAAGAAAAAGATTATTTTAAAAAAAGGTACAGCTCTTATGTCCGTAGTGGTGTAAATTAAATTGTTAAAAAAAAACCCTATTTAGAGAAATTATTATATTTAAATTACTTTCAATACTCTGCCCTAGCATACAAGGTATGTCCAAAGCTCAAACATAAGTCATAAACCTTCTTCAGAAATTAACCCCAAAGGTTTGAAATCAAGGATGACAGTTGTTTAAGTCCGCAAGCGAAGTAGCGAGGCGTCGCTAAACAAAATAGAAACGATATATCTGCTTTATATTGTAACATATAACATATGAGTTTTATTATATTTTATCTTATAATGTGGAGATTTCATGCCGTCAGATTTAAATTACGTTTGTTAAGCCAGCTGATCCTAAAATCCTCGTGTTCCCGTTTAACCTCACGCGTCTCAGGAAAATATACTGTAATTTATGAAAATAATAAATCTTCTATAGGAGAAATACCCTAAACGTACATACAGTTAGCAAACATTTGTTTTGCATCAAACAGCTATAAATATAATTGTCATGTCGTGATTTTGACGCATATTATTAATGTTTGTCAATATTGTGCTTTGTTTTGGGTTGCTTTTAATGATTTTAAATTTTTAATTTTTCATTCTCGTGATAAATACAACACGCGGCGTTGAGTTCCGCTGTTTAATACGTTATTTTTTTAGTTTCACGCAACTTAGTATTAAGCTTCACGCTTTTTTCCATATAGCAGAGTAGTCTGAAAGAATCTAGTCTCAATATACTTAAATTATGCGCGACATGACGTGTAAAGCGACTGGTTGTGGGTTTGATTCCCACTCGAGGAGTGGAAATATTTAATATTTCCACTTTCTTCGCTCTGATGACAAGATAAACCGCGGCATTGAGTTTGGCTATGACGTCTCTTGGCCCTAGGTTCTCTCTCTGTGCACGCAGGTAAAAGAGGACACTGACGAAAAGGAAAACAAAAAACTCCTTTCTTATTGCTCATTTACTCTACTTAAGAACCTCTAACGGATTTTTAGCTTTCTGCCTCCATTAATACTAACTATGCACTGTCTGTCATCACAATCAATATTAATTATATTTTTTTTATGGAATAAAGGAGGCAAACGAGCAGAAGGCCCACCTGGTGTTAAGTGGTTACCTTCGCCCATAGACATCCACAACATTAGAGTTATGGACGCGTTGCCAGCCTTGGTGATGGAGGACAGAAGGAGGGAGGAAGGATGGGAATGGTGGGAATAGGGAGAGCTGGCATACATGCCATCGAACCGGAACACATCATAAGATATTTGGCGGTTCGTCTTTGACATGATAGTGGTCGCGAGCCAGTCGGAGAACGAATCTCCTACCACCAAACTACTGGGTTACCCGTCTTTTACGGGACGCTACCCAGCGGCGGGGGGGAATTGTATTCTTAACCCGTCCCCCCACGGGGGAAATTGCAAGAATTTCATATAAGTATTAGTATATACTGATTGTTGTTAACATCGATTTTAATAAATGTAATGTTATCGCTTATCTAATATTGGACTAGATTCTAGACTGATTAAAATTTACAAAATTGGACACTAACCTATCATAATAACGAACATTGATTAATTTATTATCAGCATGTAAAATGTATTGTAAAATTTAGTAGTGGTATCTAATGCCAACATTTATAGGGTAATTTACAGGTTCAGCAGTGGTTTGGCTTAATCTTATTAATATTATAAATGTGAAAGTTTGTACGGATGTGTGTGAGTTTGTTACTCTTTCACGCAAAAACTACTGAACGGATTTTCATGAAACTTTGCAGTAATATAGGTTTGATATCAGAATAACATAATAAGTTAAAATTTATAGGGTTTTTAACCGACATAAAAAAGGAGGTTCATATGTGTGTTCCCCGATTACTCGAAGATGGCTGGACTGATTATCAAATTTCTTTTTTTGTTCGAAAGGTTATATTTCACAATTGGTCCCATGGTAAGGAGATCAGGTTCTGATGATGGAATCCTGGAGAAATCGAGGGCAACCCTCAAATTTGAAAGGCACAGATGCGGTTTTTTCGTATAATAACGCAATTGGGAGATCTGTATCTGACTATCATCTCATTTTATTAACCGACTGCAAGAAAGGAGGAGGTTCTTAATACGTATGTTCCTCAGATTGCTCGAAGATGGGAAAACCGGGTCAGAACTCACTGAAGATGTTTCTTGGTTCACGCGGACAAAGTCGCGGGTAACAACTAGTAAAACATGAGTTACCAAATTCTAAATTGTTTTCTTCGGGTTTTACGCATTTCTCGTATTTTGAACAGAGTAACAGCTTCGCTTTTTCTCGCACAGCAGGTTAGTGAAAGAGAAACTAATGACAAAACACTCCGTTCTCCTCTTTCTGTTCGACGTTTAGACATTGCGTGTTAAGTTTAAATTTTGTTTTGAGGTTTAGATAACATATGTCTATAAAATTATTTATACGTAAAAGGTAAAAAATACGCGAACGTAATTTGAACGTTGGCACATTTATGTACCTACGCATTTGCTATAGTTTACACGGAGTAGGTATAAGTGCAGATACCTGATAAATTTTATAATACTAATGTACTTGACATTAGAAATACATTACATTAATGAAATAATCTGTAATGTCTAACAATCAATGTCTGTATGCGTTTAACAAACACTTATGTATGAACTTATAATTATCTATATCAAAGTCAAAGTCAAATAATTTTATCCAAAATAAGAAGTTACAAGCTTAATTTTTTGAACGTCAAACAGTTTACCACCGGTTCACTAAATTTAATGCCTCAGACCTGAGAAAAACCGGCGCAAGAAACTCAGCGAGACTTCTTTTTTTTTTAAGTAATTGTTATATAGCTAAGAACAATGGATATTTTATGAGTCAACGGACTTAGCTCGGCTTTGACAAATAAAATTAAGACTAAATTAAAATACTTTTATTAGTACAAATTAGCTATTTTTCGGCTATTTTTAGTTATTATTAAATATTCAATTTTAAGATATAAGCTAACGCTAAGAAACGTAACTATAAATTGACGTAAAAAAACTATTATTAGGTTCTTTTCTGTGCTTTTCACAGCAATAACACTAAAGTACACAGAAGCTCGTTCGTTATAAGTTTCACTATCCATACCTACATCAAATCTCGCACTCGAGTCAAAGTTTAGCTCGACGGCTCTTAACCTACAAAGGGGCGAGTCACGACACTTTGTGGGACAAGACGCCTGCTACACTAAGAATATATACTGGTAAATTCATATTTACATATACTTAAAGATTTGTTTATGTATTTAAGTATGTTATATAGTAAAAATCGCTGATCGCTGTCCGTACATGGCCTTATTTTAGCCTCACGTTTTATCCTATGATTAAGTAATCATTTTCCGCTGAATTTTGGAAGCAATGAGTGTTAAGTGGCGGAACATAACGTTGCGATTTGCCTCGACACCAGATCGAATAAAAAAATATGTATTTCAATTTCTTGAGTGGGAAATGAACCCACAACCAGTCGCGTTTACAATCATTATTTGTGCCCTTGCGCCACGACTGGCCTCAGAAGAGAAGAATTATTATTGAGTACATTTAGAATCCAAAGAAATTATTTTTCTGTTTGTTTGTGTAAGTAATGTAGTGTTAAGTATTATATTTTAGTAAACTGTTAAGTGAGAAAGCAAGCGGCTCGCTAGTAGGTATATACTATGAGTTCTCCCTTATAGTTAGTAGTTGGTATATGGTATATCTATTTGTGTGTATTTTGACTTCAGCCTACAATAGTTTACAGCCTATTGTCATTTCTATCTTTGTAACTTCATTTGTAAAACGTGAAATTACGTCGGTGAGTCAAGGCCACTGGTGGCTCAGTGACACAAACGTGTGACTGTAAACGACTGGTTGTGGATTCGATTCCCACTCGAGGAGTGGAAATATTTAATATTTCCATTTTCTTCGCACTGGTATCAGGTAAAGCGCGTTGTTAAGTTCCGCCACTTAACACGAAACGCCTCCAAAATTCGGCGGAAAATGGAGAATGGAGTGTCATATCATAACACTAGGCTACCTCTGCCTACCCTGTTGTGTGCGTGATACAGTGTGAATTTAAAACAAAATAAATACGTAATTTCCTGTTTCCGTATGACTTCCGTAGAACTATTCTTAATACCTACCTACGTATACCGTTGATACTTACAAAAATACAAAAAAATATATTTTCACATATTTAAATAGCTTCACGCTATATCCCGCACACAGCAGGGTAGGCAGAGGGAACCTAGTGTTAAGACACTCCGTTCCCCACTTTCCGCCGAATTCGGAGGCTTGCGTGTTAAGTGGCGGAACTTAACGCCGCGCTTTACCTCGACACCAGAGCGAAGAAAATGGAAATATAATTTCCACTCCTCGAGTGGGAATCGAACCCACAACCAGTCGTTTACAGTCACACTCTTGTGCCACTGGGCCACATATTTCACATATTTCATTAATTAAATTAATTTAATAAAATTAATTATTTACTATTTATTATTACCGCTTATGGGATTTTGAATAATTAAGTGACTATTAATAATTAAAAATATGGATAACTGATAATACGATTTATGGTATATTTACATATGAACAAAGAATTGAAATTATCATATAAAATGAATAACATGATAAAATAAAAATAATAAATAAAATGTTTTTTGCCACTAATTAATGCGTTTATAGAAATATTTATTAATAATTATAGTATTAAGTGTGTAGGGATTTATTTTTTTGTTATTATTATCTAGTTAATATATTTAATTCATATAATATGTATGTTTCCTTCGCTCTGGTGCACAGTCAAACCGCGGCGTTAAGTTTCGCCACTTAACACCCGTTGCCTTCGAATTCGGCGGAAAGAGGGGAACTGAGTGTCTTAACACTAGATTCTCTCTACATACCCTGCTGTGTGCGGAATACAGCGTGAGGCTAAAAAAAATAAAAAACGTCTAGTTTTTATATTTAAATCATATATGTATGTATGTATTGTAAGTAATAAGCTTGCATTTAGTAACTTAATCTCAGCTAAAGCTCAGCGGTGAGAGCGCCTGGGCAGTATACAGGAGGCGTGGGTTCGAATCCCGTTGCGTTAATTTTTTTATATGTTTTCTAAATGTCTTTTTTAATTTTCGTAAGTGTGGAATAACACTTTAAAAATGTATTAAAAAGTTAATCTCAGCTCCACGATTTTTCCCGCAGGGCAGTCACAAAGAACCTAATGTGAAAATATTCCGTCCTCCACTTTCCTTCTGAAATTGAGACATTGCGTGTCAAGTGGCGGAACTCAACGCCGCGTTTTGAATTGATTTTTGCAAAATTATGTAGCCTATGTTTGGCCCTGGATTATTTACTACTATCATTCTAAATTTCATCCAAATCGGACTGGTAGATTAGCCATGAAAGCATGACAGACGAACCGACAGACTTTCGCATTTATAATATAAGTATTATGTGATATATGAAGCGGAAGCCGATAGAAAGAATTGCAATATTCTTCGCCTACCGTCTTATTGACAATATATTGAGCTCCCCAGTCGATACTCGTCGTTCAACACGTTTTCATATATTTCCTTTGTTTATATTGTTTAAAATTCGTATTCGTAATTACCGATTGTGTTATAATATTATATACCTACTTATGGTGGATTATTTTAAATAACATTCTTGTGTTTATGTAATAACTTTTATGTGATTTTCTGTTGCTATGCTTTTTTTCAATTATAAAGTAGTGTGACTCATAAATAACATCTTAAAGTGAGATGACTTTTAATTCCCATTAATACTATAAGCAGCACAATACGCAGTCTTATCGCTGAGTGAGCAATCTGAAGTAGCCTCAGGTTAGTGGTTAGAATTAATTAAATGGGAAGATGAATATTGACTATTTACTGATTTATATTAAGTGTTTAAATAGATTTTATATCTATTTTAACGTTTCATTTACACAGAAAATTGTAAAAAAGTTTTTAGAATACATATGGAATGCAGTGGAATTTGAATTTTCATACTGATTTGACAGTTCCTTCGGAGCACCGCGCCGGTTCGAATCTCGCTGCGGTTCAATTTTTATATTTTTTAATATAAAAATTCCTTCGTGGCGCGGACGGATAGTTGGTGTATGACCTGTAATCGCGATTGGTTGTGGGTTTGATTGCCACTCAAATGAATTGAATGATTATATTAAAATTATTTTCATTTCTCCGCTATGATAAACAGCACAGCGTTGCGTTCCGCAGTTGAGAATGAGTTTTAAAGTGGATAGCGGAGTGTTTTGATACCTACATTTACTTTTACCACACTGCTATAAGGGTAGGAGCCAGTGGTGGCTCAGTCGCACGAACGTGTGACTGCAAACGACTAGTTGTGGGTTCGATTTCCACTCGAGGTGTGGAAATATTTAATATTTCCCTTTTTTTCGCTCTGGTGTCAAGGTAAAGCACGGTGTTAAGTTCCGCCACATAACACGCAAAGCCTCCGAATTCGGCTGAAAGTGGGGAACGGAGTGTCTTAATACTAGGTTCCCTCTGCCTGCCCTGCTGTGTGCGGGATACAGCGTAAAGCTAAAAAAAATCCCTACTTTGTCCATACTAGATTAACTAAAAACAATAAATATAACATAGATTCATACATTTCCGGCTAATATTTTCACATAATGTCAGTGTACTTAATATAAAAGGAACTATTAAAACGAAAGCCAAGATTGATTTACAGAACTAAGGTCTTAGCAAGGGCGAGGAGTTGAGATCTCGACCGCCACGGATTAGGTGGCTCTTAGCGATATTAGGGTTGAAACTGACGTTAAATAGTTATTTTTCTTTATTTATACTTGAAATAGTTATTGCAAAAGTATTAAACTGAATATAAACTAAGGGAAAACTTGATTACTTTATTTTGAATGCGCAAATCATCGCTATTGCAAGCAGATCCGATAATTAGAATTTAAATAGATATGTCATATTAGCCATTTTTTTTAAAAACATATAATGCATTGAAAACTTAATTATTATGGTTAAGTACTTGTTAATAAGGTCACTAATATGAGCGCATAATTTCTAGATCCTACCGTGTCAGAATAGCGCGAAATATAGCAGATACTTACTTAGACTGTATTAACAGTTTCATAATAAAATAATTATCTTAAAAAAAAAACAAATTTTAATATCATCATTACTGTTTTTTCTTCAAGATAATATTATTAAGTATCGATGATAACATTGTTTTTTTCAGTACGCCTGAATCTGAAATCTTGATCATTACATTTTTTTTTTTTTTAGGCTACACGCTGTATCCCGCACACAGCAGGGTAGGCAGAGGGAATCTAATGTTAAGACACTCCGTTCCCCACTTTCCGCCGAATTCGGAGACTTGCGTGTTAAGTGGCGGAACTTAACGCCGCGCTTTACCTCGACACCAGAGGGAAGGAAATGGAAATATAATTTCCACTCCTCGAGTGGGAATCGAACCCACAACCAGTCGTTTACAGTCACACGCTTGTGCCACTGGGCCATGACTGGCCACAATCAATGATCATTACATGTAATATTAGAAAATATTATTCATATACTTGGGATATTGATGAAGACATTTTGAGAAAACGTATAAAAGTTTGAACTCGGTCTGATTCGACCTCGTGGTCAACACATGAACTCATGGCTTAGCGGTCGGAGCGCTTCGACGGTTCCCAAGAGGCGCGGATTCGATATCCGCTGCGCTTAAATTTTTATACGATTTATAAAAAATATTTTGATACATATTGATAATTATGATATATCTTTATAATTATTGTGTAGTTGAAAAGTATCACTGAACTAAAAACTGCACTAAGTATAGAAGTGAAATATGAAATTAATGATAGTTACTATCTGTCTAAGAAAAAAATCTGTATTAAAAACTTGCAACACTAATTTGAATTATTCTTACTATTTGATTTAATTGAAAATCACCCACGTGTCCCGAATTCGATGACAATACAATATTAAGTAGAAATATAAATAAAATAAGAAAATTACATAAAGTTTAATTTACAAAGAACATTTTCGACGCCCACGCCCAGGTTATTGTAGTTACCATACAAAATATACTTAAATATTTTATTTCAACACATTTTTAAGGAAAATATGTATATAACTGCCCAGTATTTAATACAGAGCATGCTAAGTTACATGTCATAAGAAAAATATACTCGGATCACGCTACCGTAAACATTTTAATTGGTTATACATTTAGTATGGAGAAGCATGCAAATGAAATATTGAATGATTATATTTAAATTATGTTTTTTTTGCTCAGGTACCTAAGACAAAGTGCGGCGTTAAGTTCCGCCACTTAACACGCAATACCTCCAAAATTCGGCGGAGAGTGGGGAAAGGAGTGTCTTAACACTCGGTTCCCTCTGTCTACTCCGCTGTGTGCGGGATACAGCGTGAAACAAAAAAAAAATATACTTTGTCCATACTAAATTAGC
This sequence comes from Dryas iulia moderata, assembly GCA_019049465.1. NCBI lineage: Eukaryota > Metazoa > Arthropoda > Insecta > Lepidoptera > Nymphalidae > Dryas > Dryas iulia. The sequence goes on from CM032438.1 coordinate 5,565,881, forward strand.
TAAAAACAATAAATATAACATAAGTGGGTATAAGTGAGTTCCGCAATTCGATAATTTAATTACGAATTCGGGTGAAGAAGGGAGTGTTCTGACACCATGTTCTCTCTTACCGTACTGCTACAAGAGAAAAACGTGAAGCTGAAAACAGAAAGACCAAATAACAAACGCTTTTCTGCGTCTGTAATAAATTAATAACTTAAAGTATCACATAGATTCTTACATTTATGCCTAACATTCTTACATAATGCCAATGCACTTGGTACCGCAAACAATTTTTTCAGCTTTACCCTGTATCTCGCACACGGCAGGGTAGAGAGAGGGAACGTAGTGTCAAAACACTCAGTACTTCATTAAAATCATTGAAAAAAAATATTTTATCAATACAAAACTATCTATTCTAGTAAATCATCGTTCCCAGACCTACTTAACAATAAGAACTCAGCAGGGAACATTCCGGTCTCCATTTTCCTTCGAATTCTGGACGCATTGCGCGTTAAGCGGCCGAACATAATGCCGCGCTTTGCATCGACACCAGAGCGAAGAAAAAGGAAATATTAAATATTTCTACTCCTCGAGTGGGAATCGAACCCGCAACCAGTCGCGCTTACAGTCACACTTTGTGCCCCAAGCCACGACTGGCCTTAAACATTTTAATTGGTTATACATTTAGTATGGAGGGGCATGCAAGTAAAATATTAAAGTACGGTTAAAAGTTCGCTCAAAACCGGATACGGGGACGTTGTTTTAACGAAATTTATATTTTTGGAACATATGGAATATTTAATTTTAATTTGCAAATTTTTATGTACTGGATTGGAATTGAGAATGAAGATGTTGAGTTATATCAGTCACTATATATATTTTCTTGCCACATTATTGATTAATTTTATTTAATGTCATGAATTTGGGCGAATAGTGGACAACGGAGGGTCTTTTTAGTTCAATTATAACATTTTTATGTACTTTTAATAGGGAATATCGAATCTACAACCGGTCGCGTTTGAAATTAAGAGATATACCACTGTAACTTAATAAAATTGCGTATTATTATTTTTTGTGTTCGTATACATTACTTATATTTTCACTACTACTAAAACGTAACGTAGCTTCACTTTTTCCCGCACAGCAAAGAGAATTTAGTGTCAAGACACTCCGTACTTCATTGAAATCATTGAAAAAAAAATTATCAATACAAAACTATCTATTCTAGTAAATCATCGTTCCCCAGCCCTACTTAACAATAAGAACTCAGCAGGGATTACACGAAATGAATAAAACTTTCCGCCGTATATTGAATCAAGTTGCTTTATTGGACGCGATATTACCTCGTTATAACCATTATTTTAGTTACTCACTGCTTATTGAAAGCGACGTGCGTTGAATGTAACCTACCTAGTGATTGTTTTAAGATGGGCTAGATAGATAGATCAAATTCTTTGCAGCACACAAGACAGTATACAAATAAAAGGAACAAAAAACATTCATAATTGCAGCACGCAAGGAGACATTATTAGTATTAGAGATTTCTCGCAGGCATACTCGTTTATATAGGATACTAGCAGCTGTTGGAACCCTTTAGGTGCCGATTTTTGAAAAAAGGACGTTTCGTTTGTGTGTCTTCAATGATTGTTATTCTGAATTTCATTCAAATCGGGTAAGTAGATTAGTCGAGAAACGGTCCCAAACAGACAGGCAGACAGAGAGAGTTTTGTATTTATTATATTAGTATGGAGTATGGATGGGATTTTTAAATATTTTTCCTCATAGTAGAATAGGCAGAGAAAACCTAGACATTTCGTTCTCTATACTTGAATTCGAGACATTGAGTGGTGAGTAGCGTAACTTAACGCCGTTCTTTGTCATATAAGCGGAGGAATGAAAATAGTTAAAAATCATAATACTGCGCGGTGATAATAGATTCCACAACTAATTGTAATCACACTAAGCTGTCTCACTGCGCCACGATGGCCACACTATTGATGATTTGTGTATTTAATTACGCACAATGTTTGTGGCTTTGAATCTAAGTCTGAAAACCGTAAATTATTTCTCTTTATACCCAGAGAAAAGCTAAGCATTTCTACGTATTGTGTCCGCTTAAATACTATTGTGTGGTCAATAAAGTAGTATAACACAACATTTTGGTTAATATGACCACGCAATTCCTCCGAATTCGGCGAAAAGTGGGGAACGGTGTGTCTTAATACTAGGTTCGATTGGCCTACCTTGCTGGGTGCGGGATACAGCGTGAAGCTAAAAAAAAGTGATCATGAGTACCAAAAAACAAGAGAAAAATTTATTCCCGAGTAAGAATCGAACGTGCACCCATTATACATACATGAAGCTTGTGCTTTTTTGTTGATTAGTTCGATTAGATAACAAATAACCTATTGGAAAATCTGGTACTAAAAGCGTACTTCTATTCATAGTATAGAAGTGTCAACGGTAATATCATTTCTATATCTGTTTGTTACAATGACAGGTGCGCTGCTGTCCACTGAGATAATGTTAATATTGGGTAAATATAGTTATTTCTGTAAATGTATACTGCCGTACTATTTCAGAAACATAACTATTACATAATTTTCTATTATTATTACAAGGTTTTATTTAATTTGTATGTGTGTTTGGATGGAATTTAACGCCGCACTTTGGCTTGATATCAGAGCGAAGAAAATGGACATTTTAAATATTTCCACTCTTCGAGTGGGAATCGGACCCATAACCAGTCGTTTACACTCACACGTATGTGCCACTACGCCACGACTGGCCCTTATTAATATTTATACAAAAATAAACTTGTTAACACTGTCATTAAACACCTAAGTAGCTTAAAAGGTAAAAATAAAAATAGTCCACCTCGAGAAGCTCTCAGCGTTTGGGTCAAACTGCCTCTATAATATAATTACGTCCTTTTCTTTGTTACAAGAATTTAAGCTTAGTATTACTGCATAGAGACTTAATACACGATATCTGATCGGTGTTCATTTGTAATAAGTTTTGGAGTATTTAACGCAATCTATACTAATAAATAAAATTGGCGTGTCTGTTTGTAATATGAAAATAACCGCTTTTTACTACATACGTGATACAATGTATACACGGTATATATACCAAAATAACATTTTTTATAATTTTTGTCCGTTTGTTTGTTCCGGTTAATCTCTGGAACGGCTGGTCGGATTTTAACGGGACTTTCATTGACAGATAACTGATGTAATAGGGTACTATAACTTAGGGTACTTTTATTTTCTTTCTTGTTAATATCCTGCGGACCAAGCCGCGAGCACATCTAGTTTAAAATAAAACTATTTTAAGTGGATTAATCACGTATATTTTTGGTATTCGAAAATACACTCCTAGCTACCTGTGGCCTCGGACTACTATAAAATGTTCGAAACGTATGATTTTCTATAAATATATTAAGGAATATCAAAAATATACGCGATTAATCCAGTTAAAATAGTTTTATTTCAAAATGTTTTAAAATCACGAAGACGAAAGATCACTCATTATATTGTATTTTACGCAGTTTGTTTGTTTAACTACTTCTACGACTTTATAAAAAAATTCTGTTTTACCCAGTATAGGCATTTGCAACTCACAAAACGTGAAATACTGTATTTTTTTATAGAATTTCAAGAAATCCTCCTATATATAGTAAACGATTCCACAAGAAATCTACTTATGTACTATAATGTTAAATATCAGTTATCTTCGCGTAACAGCTTCGTCAGTACGTTGTCTATCGGTCAATAAGTCACGAAACAGTCCTTTTTATAAAGAATATTTAATATTAATATTATATTAAATATATTTATATTATTTATAATTGGCTAAGTAATTTCTCACTCAAAATATAACACATAGCTAGCATGTGTAGTACTCACCGACGCAGGGGTTGTGGTTGACGACGGCAAAGATGCGGTCGCAGCGTTTCTTCATATGAGTATTGGGACAAATGCATCCGAAGATTGGGGACATGCGTAAACCGGCCCAGGCTTCGCGACAGGCCTCCCTGAGTAAATGAAAATATTAAGATAACTTATATAAATAAATATAATATTGTAATTTAATTATTTATTAATAAATTGGTTAAAGAAAAAAATATAAACAACTTCTTTAAATGGGGCCAGTCGTAGCGTAAAGGCACAAAGTGTGACTGTAAAGCGATTGGTTGTGGGTTAGATTTCCACTCGAGGAGTGGATCGATGTCCTTCGATCTGGTGTCGAGGCAAACGCGCGGCGTTAAGCTCCACCACTTAACACGCAATGCCTACAAATATGGCGGAAAGTGGGGAACGGAGTGTATTAACTCTAGGTTCCCTCTGCCTACCCTGCTCTGTGCGGTATACAGCGTGCAGCTAAAAAAAAATCTTTGATCAATTAATTAATAATTAAATTGCTATAGATATTGTGACGCAGGGGAACAGCGTTTGTTTATAAACGCAACTGGTTATGGGTTCGATTCACTCACTCTCTCATAAACTTGGGAGTTTATACTTACACACGAATGAGGGGAATAATTATAATATTGTTTTTTTAGACATTTTTATAAAAAATTCTAAAAAAACAATAATTCGAACCTGGGCTACTCGGAAACCGGCCAAGCGTGCTGACCACTAAGCCCTAAGACTGCGTCAATGCGCTTATAACGCATTTTAAAGTTTTTTTGTTGTTAAAAACTCTATAGAGAGATTTTTACAAATTTCTGCTACCCAAAGATTATGCTACGAATAAACAAGAAAGAATTTGCAAGAAAGAAGAATATTATTATTTTTTTTAATATTTTATCTGTTGATGTCAATTTTCTAAGTGTGTGAATAGCATTTTAAAATGTTAAAAATGATAAGAATACTTATATAAATAATAATTTTTTTACATAATTATTTAAATTTTGAAAATTTTAGTCTTCGTTCTACAGTGGGACAGTCTGTCTTTAAACGCTAGAAGTTGTGGATTCGATTAATAAAGGTTTTTCCAATTATATTCATTTTTCCCCTCTGGTATCTAAGACAAGGCGTGACGTTGAGTTGAGTTAATTTTAGAAAGTGTCAATACACTCCGTATTGACAGCTTCTCCCTGGTCATCTTGCTATGAGGAAAAAGTGTGAAGATGAAACTGCTCTTGATATGTAATGGCCCGTACTTTTTGGAATCACTGATTTTTTTTGGATTACGTAATGTTTATTTTAGCTTCACGCTGTATCCCGCACACAGCAAGGTAGGCAGAGGGAACCTAGTGTTAAGACACTCCATTCCCCACATAACGTTTTGTTTTTAATATATGGATTGCTCAAAACTACACTTATAAGAACCACATTTGAATGACATCGTGCAGAATGGAATTTTCTTTCTTTCTTTCTTCTTTCTTCAGAATGGAATCTCTTAATTCCATGGTCTTTCTATTTTCTCCATAAAAACTGAAAATGCGTGACAAGAGGATATTGTCTAAGCTTTGGCAAATCGCTTCTTTAAGTTTGACAAGTAATTATGGCGATAGTTTTTTATTTACTTTACTTTTCGAGGTCGTGACACACAGTGACACTGTGTCTGATTGTAAACCAAATGGTTATAGGTTCTCACCCGGAGAAATGATATTTCCCTATTATTTTTATATTTCTCCTCTGGTATCAAAGACAAAGCGAGGCGTTGAATTCTTTTACAACACCACTTACAAAATATGTGCCGATTTAGGACTGGAAGTGGAGAACGGAGTGTCTTAACACTATATACACTCTCACTACCTTACTAAGCTTGAAAAAACTTGAATCTATAAGATACATTCCAGTTCTAAAAGAACCAAGCCAAAAGGGGTTAGAAATGAATGTCAATTCAAAGCCTATAACGAATGATCTGAAAAACCGTTTGAAGTTTCACAGGCACTGCATTGAAATTGAAATTGACATCACCCTTCGTGTATCGGAATGCCTCGTCCTTGACATGTGGGGAAGGTCACATAGCTCGTCGTACTAAGCCGCTAACCTAGCAGATCTGGGTTAGATTAATAGATCGAGGAGTTATTACCTTATATTGATTCACCTTAAGTTAGCAGCTAGCTATTTGTTAATACAGGGGTGGGGAAAGCATAAGTAATATGAAAGAAAATTTAGATAGAAAGCGTTATTTTAAACAGATTGTCAGTAGATAGGGATTTCTTCATTTGGGGAAATATTTTTATGCTTATTCTCCCAAATATTATTTCATTAGTGTCGTTGGTGATGAAGTGCGGTGGTGAAATATGGTAGAAAATATAACGGAAGGATTTTTCTTAACCTTACCTGTCCTATAAAACAAATGAAATGTATATATTTTAATTAAAGTTTGTGCGATTATTTATGTAAGTTCTACATAATATAATATTATATACACAGAGTGTAAACTAATGCTGATTATAAAGATCAATTTAGATTTTTTCCCTTATTAAGTGCTCTTGCAGGTTTGTCAATAAGTTGTACAAACGACAACTGTTGCCTTTTTTGTATTTTTTTCATTGTATCAAAATAACCTATATTAATATAGAAGGTACAGAAGAAAATGATATCAGATCTACATGCATCTGTGGGTTTCGTGAACGTGACGTGACGTATTAATACAATGGATGGATGGCCATTAGAGTATTACATCTGGGATTTGCTTTGAGTATAGCTGGGACAGTAATTCGTAGACGTTATATTCGATATGAAAATACATCGTTGTAATGTTACAATGTCCGTTAGTTTGTTGATATTTTAAAATTTGTTTATTCATTTAAATTAATAAGCGAAAATAGAAATGTGATAACAGAATGGGGAAGCTCGTAGGTTCAAATCCCACATATTTTTATATATTACACAGTGAATAGTGTCTATAAACGGACCGAAAGTGTAGAAATTATAGAAAATCACTACGTGACATTCCTTTGCTTTCTTCGCAAGTTGATTGCGTTGCATAAGATAAAAGAATGTCGTTTTAGAGACATTGTTTACATAAAATATCAGCTGTCAATAATACAAATATTTAGAAAAATGTAGGTAAGATTCTCTTAGAATTTCCAAGGAGTCTTTGATCAATATTTTGGGCAAATAGAGTGGAGAAGGTATAGGGTATACTTAGTGTTAAGACACTCCGTTCCTCAATTTCCGCCAAATTCGGAGAAATTGCGTGTTAAGTGGCGGAACTTAACGCTGCGCTTTGCTTCGACTCCAGAGCGAACAAAATGGAAATATTAAATATTTCCACTACTCGAGTGGGAATCAAACCCACAACCATTCGTTTGAAGTCACACGTCTGTGCCATTGCACACTGCACACGTCTGGCCCTAAAGAAGATAATCATTTGAAATAAAATAATGAAAAATAATTTTAGAAAATACATAAAAATTTTAACCTAGCGAGTAGATTTACGTTTTCCAAAAATGTTTTTCATATCCTAAGAGTATGAATAGCACTTAAAGAATGTGAAAATTTAAAATACTTATGTTACACATAAATTTCAAATGCCAGGATTCATATATTCAATATATAATGTTATACGGAAGAAATAAATACAGCAAACACTTATTTTACAGCAGAAATTACAAAAACATATTTCTCGCTACAATTTTAAACAAAATCAACATTATTTTAACCTACACCTGAACCGAAATCAAGATAACAAGGTGTGTTATAAATATAAGGAAAATTTACGTAAACATAAGTCGGTCAGTTCTAATAACCGTCGTATTATTATTATTCAAGAAGTTGGATTAATATGAAGATAGGCAATTTACATTTGATTAAAAAACACCGGAGTCTATTTGGGTATATTTTATAAGCCTTAGTTTTGAGTACCTACTGATACTATGAAAAATAAATTTAATGTATACAAAAAAAGGAGATATTTTTTATAAAAAGATACAAATGTCCGTACTGTAATAAAATAAAAAAATAAATAATTAAAAAATGATTGGAGCCAGTCGTGGTGCAGGGGCACAAAGTATAAACCAAATGGTTGTGGGTTTGATCCCCACTCGATGGTTGGAAATTATTAACATTTCCATTTTCTTCACTCTGGTATCGAAGCAAAGCGCGGCGTTAAGCTCCACCATTTAACATGCAATGCCTGCAAATTTGGCGGATAGTGGTGAACGGAGTGTTTTAACACTGGGTTCCCTCTGCCTACCCCGCTACGCGCGGGACACAGCGTGAAGCTAAAAAAAAAATACAAAATAAAACGTCGTAACCTACATACAGCTTTTAAATGTCGATTTTCTATACTCTTTACTTGCCGATAGACTTGTACTTGTAGTACAAGCAGTGCTAAAAGACCACGATAAAATTGGAATATTGATCGCGTCTCCACAAAAATAATTTTAACTCTGAGCTGAGCTTGGAAACTAACACAGATTAAAGTTGGCTTACATTTTTTTGATATTTTATGTAGGTACTTTGGACATACTATGATAGCATAAATTTCTAATTTTATTAGTAGCTTGCATTCTGTCCTGGTTTTAGATTAGTAAGGTTAATTAACCATTTTAATAACATTAACCATTAACAAATTTATTATAACTCTTTTACCGAAATTTCATCTATATAGGTTTTAAAATTTTAACTGATCACTATCTATATGTGGAAGATATAAGAAAAAATATTATTGGTGACATTTATAAAAGTAATAAATTCTAAAACAGTGATTTTGAAATTTCTTTCTTGATTGCCGGTTTGTTTGTGCATTTGTGCACGCTAATCTCGGAAACGATATAACCGATTTAATGCACTTTTACCTGTTGTCTCGTAATCTTCCCATAATAGTTAGTGTTTCATATATAAAAAAGTTACAACAATTTAAATTTTGTTTTAAAATAACTGTTGCATTAAATTCCATTAAACTTCAATTTCAAAGCCGCGAGCTGGTCCTTTTTATAAAAAATATATAATACGTTTTAAATATGACAGGAACATCTTCGAAATCCATTTTCATGCAAAAAATATCTGCAAATCGTAAATTTATGTAGTTACTCTAATAACCAGAAAGTCTTTGAGGGAATACCAAAGTCTAATTTATACTTAGCCACTTTATTACCCCTCACCTGTCCTCCATGCGGCAGTCTCCGTCGCGGGCCTTGCAAGCATTCTTAAAACGTTCAAACAGTACGGAGCAGGATTTCTCATTATGGCAGACGCTCAGGGCGTAGGTGCAGGTCGGCAACGTCTCAACTGGATAGGGGTCTTTCTCTGAAAGAAGATTGTTATGATTATAATTTGATTTTGAAAATAATGTTATAGTACGGTAATGAAGGTTAAATTATTAAATTAAAAGCACTTTGACTTTTTTGTCCTCATTTCCGAATACTAAGAAAACCGAGGCAGAGAGAATATAGTAAAAATACACTCAGTTCGACCTCTGTCTGAATTTACGAAAGTGCCTGTTAAGCGTAACTCAACGCCGCTCGTTGTGGCGCTGAAGCGTAAAAATTCAACCAATTTAAATACAACGGTCTCAATTGTGACATAATCATTCTGTTAAGTCCCTTTAGACCAGTATGGTTAATACTGTATTGTTATACAATATAAATTATATATTCTGTAAAATTAATAAGTCATTATGTATTAAGTAATATTATATTAAGTTATAATAAAATTTTAGATTTTAGACATTTCTAAACTATTTCCTTGCCAATTTATGTTTTAATAGTACCTGGAAATAACTTTGTTTCCTTACTTAAGGTATTTTTAAAGAAAATATTGACAACGACAATAAGGCACACATCATTTTATTATTGTTGTAAAATAAACTCAAAAAATACACAAACATTAAACAAATTACAGACAAATTGACTTTTTAACTTTCAAATATATAAGTATTTATGGCTGCCCGTTATTGATAGTTCTATAATATCATCGACAGAAAAGTTTTGATTTAGTTATTCATTCGTCGAAATGTCAATAACTGAGTAGGGGTGTAGACAAATATAAAAATACCTAGTCTATAGTTAGAAAAAACGATTATTTAATTGTAGTGACTCGATTTATTCTGGTAGTTTTTTTATTTTTATTGTTTATTGTTGTGTGTTGACTGCAACGATTTCTTTTTTCATAATTTTATAATAAAACCACTATTACAAAAACATTTAAATTCTGTTTAAAAACTGAATGCAGTAAGATCCAAAGCAGATTTTTTGGAAGGTTACAAAAATCTTAACATTAAAAAAAATATGTTTAATATATATTTAGTCTATCTTCACGCAATGGTTGTTAGAAATTGTAAATTTCTAATTTTTATTTCGAATATTTTTAGTATAATCTAGTTAGAACAAACATATTTAAATTAATTATAAAGTGTTGAAATAGGGGATGACAGTTTGTATGAAAAATCACAACCACTTTTGATTTATTTTCTCAGGAAGATAGCTAACGCAAGGTCGAACGTAGGTTAGCCATTTGTTAAAAACCATTTCCTAAGGGGTAAAAATTTATATAAAAAAATCACGCGAGCGCAATAGTGTGTGGGCTCGCTATTGCGTTCATATATTCATTACATAATATTATTTACAAGAAATAACTAAATACTTAAACCAGTATTTTGATACTAAAATTGTAAAATTAAATCTACCCTTATATCAGAGTTCACAGCAGTTGTAATGAAAATGTTCGTCACGACGAACTAAATCGATTTTCTGTCATCGACCTGTGTAGGTCAATACGATGCCACTGTAGTCTATAGCAGACTATAGATAACACGACATCGACACTGGTGCAACTGAAGGTAAATTAGTGATGTCTATTACGAGAGCTATCGTTGTTCGCAAACATATCGTTTTAAAACTGTCACTTGGCTTCTAATGTTTGTGTTTATAACATTGTGTTAAAATTGCAGATTTGTTATGTTTTTATTCGTAAATAAGGATAAATTTTGTAAGGGTGACACTTAAAAAGCATAATTTATTATGTCTGTACTAACTAAGTATGGATGAATAGGATGTGATGTAATTGGAAAATTTTCTGTAAATTCTTCGTAGGCACAGATAGTTTAGTGTCAAAACAATCAGTTCATTAGAAAATGACAACTTGCGTTTGATGGGAGCGGTGCAAGGACCAAGGACCCGGTCCTTGGAGTACGGTTATATTTGAGCGAAGAAAGAAAATATTTTAACCCAATCACTCCATTGAGAAAATCGAACCTAAATGAAATGAAACGTTATCCCACTAAGCTACGGCGCACTTCATAAAACAAGATAAGTTGTATAAATTGTATAACTAAGGGTTTTTTAAAAATATATTGCATGCTAGCTGTGCCCATAACTTGTCAGCGTAATAAGATAAAGAATAAGTTACTCCTTATTATATTAGCTATCTACCAGTGTAAGTTCCGTCAATATCGGTTCAGCCGTTCCAAAGGTATGCCGGAAAATTTTGCATCTGGACAGGTAAAATAAAAAAAAATATATTTTGGTACATATACAGAGTATGCAAAAAGAGACATTTAGTAAAAAGCTGTTATTTTAAGAATACAGACTCTTCAATTTTATTAATTTGAAATTTCTTGCATTTTCCCATATAGTCAAAATGAATCTAGTGTTAAGACACTCCGATCTCTACTCTCTCTATATAAATAAACAAATATATACAAAAAAAAATATTTGTTCACTTTCTTGACTTACTTTTTACCGATGCAATACTCTTATACAATGTGGGGCGTGTAAAATCGATATCGTGTTTTTCTAATTTTATAACATTCAGGGCCTTTCAGGTACTTCTTTCTTTCTGGACGTGTGCCAAATAAGATTACGCAAACGTTTTTGCCTGACTGCTACTGCTAGTTAGTTTTTAATGCCTAAGTTGCTATTCCAATCTCTATAATTAAAATGGTCAGTCTTTGTTACGTAAATGGCTTGGTGGTTGTATTTAATAGTATTATTATATTCTTTTATATTTGTTGTAATAAGGTTTTGAGTGTTTTAAGTGAAGTTTAAAGGGAAAATGTGAAGCTGGAATAGCTGTAACATAAAAAAAATATACAAATAAAATACTTTTTTATGTTATACTAGATTTTCGAAAGAAATTTACATTCCACTTAATGAGAGTACCAATTTAATATGAGGAATATATTAATTATTGTTATTATCTAGTAAGGAAAACAATATTAAGTTTCCAATTTACACATTACAAAAAATGAGAAATAAATTTTATACTAAAAAATAATGACTTTCGGTATTAAACATTATGTTAGTCTAAGTCTTCTCTTCTTCTTCTTTTTCAACCCTTATTCACTCACTGCTGGGTATAAATCTCCTCATTAGACTTCCAATCAATGCGGTTGTCGGCTCTCCTCATCCACTGAAGGCCCATCGTTTTGACAAGATCGTCGATCCATCTTGTTGGTGGTCGTCCCACATTTCTTTTAGCCTGCCTAGGTCTCCAGTCTAGAATTTTTCGGCTCCACCTTCCATCAGCTCTTCGGCATACGTGTCCCGCCCATCGCCACTTGCGCTATGCTATGGTTTGTGCAATATCAGTTATCTTCGTTCTCTTGCTGATTTCCACATTTGGTATGCGGTCTATTATGGAGATACCCAACATAGCACGTTCCATTTTCCTTTGCGCGACTTGTAGTTTAGCAATGTGTTGTTGAGTCCAGGACCACGTTTCCGCACCATAAGACATGACTGGCAGTACGCATTGATCAAACGCACGACGTTTTAGTGTCAAGGGTATTTTACTCTTAAATATGTCCGACATGTTGCTAAATGCAGCCCAGCTCAGTTGAATGCGGCGTTGTATCTCACGTGTTTGGCCCGACCTATCAAGAGTGATTAATTGGCCAAGATATACATATTCGTCTACTTTCTCAATCCTGTACCCATCCACAATAATATGATCTACATCAACGTCTTTGCACATAATTTTTGTCTTACGGGTGTTTATTTTTAGACCGATATTAAAGGAGGCTGTAGACAGTTCTTGTACCATTTGTTGTAGGTCTTGGATGTTATCTGATAGAACAACTATGTCGTCTGCGAAGCGAAGGTGGTTAAGTCGTACGCCGTCTATGTTTATACCCCTATTTGACCAGTCGAGGAGTTTAAAGACATCTTCCAAGCATGATGTGAATAACTTGGGCGAGATAGTATCGCCTTGGCGGACACCTCTTCCGACAGGTATAGGATTTGTTAGCGTGTGAAGCTTAACTCGAAGTGTGGCGTTCTTATATATTTCTCCAATCAGATCCACATACCTTGATTGATTCAAGGTTCTGTGTAGAGAGCGCATTACAGCCCAATGTTCTACGGTGTCAAATGCTTTTTCGTAGTCGATGAATGCAGCCACGAGTGGCTGATTGTACTCTATGCACTTTTCTATCAACTGTCTAATAGTATGGACGTGGTCCACAGTGGAGAACCCACTTCTAAAACCGGCTTGTTCTACTGGTTGTTCCATATCCAGCTGTGATCTGAGGCGCCATGTGATCACTTTAGTAAACAGTTTATATATACAGCGCAATAGAGAAATCGGTCGGTAGTTAGCCAGAAGTGCCTTGCCACCCTTCTTGTAAAGCAGAATTACAACAGTCTAAGTGGGCATAAGTGGGGGGGGGTAAGGTCAAATCATACGAAAAAAGTCATGTTTTTGTGATTTTTTATCCAACGACACAGTTTAAATTTGTTTACCCAACCAAAAGTATATTGAAGTATGACATTTGAAGAATGTGTTATCAAATTTTTACAAAAAAATATTAAAAAATACGGCAATGGCAGCAATTGTTCGGACATGTCTCGAAAAAAAGTTGAATTGCGGTGCCCCTCATAACTTGGTGCTGAATCATCTGAAATCAAAAAATTAAAGTACATTCGTTAGATAATAGTTTTCCCCAGGTAACGCTGGGCGTGTTTTTTCGAAAATTCAATTTTTTATATTTTTTCGAACACTTTAAAGTGAAAAACACATTTTTTTGGGAAAATATCGGCTAATTTGTTATTGCGAAATCAAAATTATTAACAAAAAGAAAAAAAACTCTCCAGCGTTACCTAATAAATTGTGTACAGAAATAGTGTTTAAAATTTCAAAAAGATCGGTGCAGCAGTTTTGAAGATATGAGGGGCACCGACTTTGAAAACGTAAGTTGTGAGAAAAACGCTTTAAAGTTTTAAACACAAAAAAATCTGTGTGAAATGTTTATAAGTGAATTTTATCAACATACCTCACACTGAGTCATCAATGCTATGTTCATAGAGAATGTTGCTCTTATCAATGATATCTAATGCATCTTTTTGGTCCTGCCTACGACGAATCCTGCCTTCTTTGGTTTGTTGTTCAGCTTTCTGCTCTGCTCGGCTTATGCGTGTGGAGTCAGTTAATCGCGCCCAGTCATGAGCGTTTGATCCACTACTAATTACCATGTCTAGCATGAAGGTGAGTAAAGCAAAGGAACCTTCATTGAAAACACTGGCTGCAACATAAGCTGCAATTTCAACGGTGACAGAGGTTCCACTCAAGTGCTTCGGTGAGATTTTCCAAATAAGTTGGTTCAAACTCTCATTGTTGTTCTGCGTGAAGCCTCCGACGTTCCAGGAGGGCATCTTTGCTCGGATCTTCGTAAACAGGCTTGATTGCATCCAAAATAATAACGGTAACAATAACGCGCCCGGCTCAGAGTGCTCGAGTCGGATCGGGTATATGTGGGTACAAAACTCCGACAGATATAAAAATACTCATAACTTCGTCAATTTTTCTCCAATTGACTTGAAATTTTTACACAATATTCTTTAAATATAAAGTATTCAATTTAAAAAAAATAAAAAAAAATGATAAAATAAAAATTTAATACCTTACCCCCCCCTTAAAATAGTTTAACTTGTTAGCATATATTACCAACTGATCGTAATTGCTTTGATGGAGTTTATCCACATTTAAAAAAAATATATAGAATACTTTTTTTTTTAGCTTCCCGCTGTATTCCGCACACGGGGTAGGCAGACAGAACCTAGTGTTAAGACACTCCGTTACCCACTTTACTCCGAATTCGGAGGCATTGCGTATACAATACTTTGTATATATGAAAAAGGAAGAAGGGCCACCGCTGTGATATTACTGAAAACGTGATTGGTTGTGGGCTTGATTCTGACTCGAGGGAATGATTATATTTCTTTTATCATTTTTTTTCCTCCCCTCTGGTAAAAAGATAAAGGTCGGCCTTGAATTCCACCGTTCAACACATAATGTATCGATTATCGGGAATCGGAAAGTAGAGAACGGAGTGTCTTGACACTATGTTCTCTTTGATTGTCCTAATATGTGGTTTTGAAAATTTTCAGATTTTGAAGTGATTTATTTCTTGAGAATTTTTTCTGTAAATCTGTTTCCCACATTTGAAAAAACTTATATTTTTAATTGAATTATTTTCGTATGTAATGATTTTCGTATGTACTTAAGGCTTTTGGAATAGTGTTTGAATGAAATTACATTCTACTCTCTACTCTCGTAAAATAAAGCGCGGCGTTTAGTTCGCGTCAAGATATGCTGGTGTCTCGAATGCTGTGAAACGAACAGCGTGTTCCAAGATGCATAGATACTTCCATACATTACAATAGAATGCCGCCCAACACTTTGTATTATATTAGGTAGTCTCAGGGGTATAAAACAAATAAGCACTATAATTTTTTTTATTATAAAATGAAAATGACATAGTACAACGACATGTATTTCATAAATTCATTTAATAAAGTATCACTGTATCCAGTCGGAAATGAATGAGTGTGCAGTTAACTACTTTAGTATTTTAGAGAGTAGGTACATTGTGATGCTGATGTTGATTGTTATCACATATCCGTCAATTGCGTTATAATTATTATAGGCATTTAGAGACTTAGTCATCTTTAGCTGTTTCATATTTCTAGCAAAGGAACCTTCAGACAGTCTTAGTGGACCAATTCTTCTTCTTCTTCGTTTAAATAAAGCGGTTGTTAAATGACATTTTGCCAGTATTTGGCACACGCCCCCCTGGTAGAGTACCTCTTTCTATAGATCTCTTTCCCCGATCTGATTCCTGAGCGGCTGCTGCGGTTGCTGTTCACCTAAGCTGGGCCTCCCTCGAGTAAGACCAGATGTCCAGTATTTGGCCATGTCGACTGCTCCTTTCCTTTAATCAGGTCGTAAATTAAACATGTGGATAGACAATTGTGGCAGACAAGCAGTATTTCTATAGTATATGTGTGGGTTGGTACCGCAGTCACAATATGTGTGACTATTTGATGGCTTATAAAATAAATTACAAAACATTCATGTAAAGTATGCTGGCTACGTGGAAAGCGCGGGGTGAGAAGGTCTGCCCAGGCCGGGCAGCAATCGATACCTGATACCGCTCATCAATTATTTGAAGTCATTGAAGTACTATTTGTAGAAGATAGTACATTTTGACAGACGGTGTATATGCGGGGAGTTCTGCAGTGGCAGTGGCAGGTTAGCTGGAGACTACACTACGTTTGATTTTCTTCAGTGGTAAGGCGATATCTATTTATGACAATGCTATTGCTCATATTTTTTAGTATATCTAAGCCGAAATCACTCGAAGTTGTCTGTTGACTGTTTCGGTGTGTCAGATTGTTTTAATAAGTCCAGAGAGGACTGCAGTATAGCAGATTTAGGTGTTGTGTTGGTGCGACTTAATTTAGTCAGCGATTGTGAAAATGTTACAACTACTTTCATTGCTGATGATCTGATTAAATTTTGTAATCACATGATGATCTGATTAAATTTTGTAATCAATGACCTCCAAATTAGAGGACAAGGAGACAAAGACTCCTTTATGAAACTTAAGAGATCTAGATTAACAAGCGACCTCAGTATGTCCTTTTTTTGATAATCACTAATGTGATACGTGTACGTTACGATAAGTAAATGTGTTTGATGTGTTTGATGTTCTTCATCTCTGTAAGACTTCCTTCTTGTACTGCAAGTTTGCCATCTGATAAACTTTTGAAGATAAACATTTAAGATAACGGTTTTTAATGTTATTATCAATGCTACCAATTTTTCAATTTTAGTGATTTTTACGTCTTTTTATTTATTTGTTTTTGCAAATACAAATATATTGCAATTTGCGTCTATTATTGCTATTACCATTAAAATGTTTCACCGACGGACTTCACTCTCTTGTTAAGTACATAAACTTAACTATTATTATAATACATTACAATAATTTCGCCATTCGTTTTTAATGTATTAAAATATTATACATAATATAATTTATGACATATATGTACTTCATAGCTAGAAGAATATAATATTTTTATTTGATTACTTTTTACAATAGAAATTTATATCTTTTGTCATTATTATTGTTTTCTGTCAGGTGGCAAAAATTTCAAATGTTTTTGAAACTGGGTACTTCCATTGCAAGTTTGCTTTAAAAATACTTCGGCATTTATTAAGAGCAGGATTATCAAGATTTCTATGTGTGATACTTTCATTGTTAATTTTGAATTTTAACTCAAATAACATATTTTTTATGTGTTAAAAGAATTTATTATTAATTTCGTTAAAAGATTATTAATTTCGTTAAAAGAATTTATATTGTTTTAAATAGCTTTTAAAAAAATATTTTTAAATGGGAAGTCATTGTGTATTTCAACTTTTACAAAGTTTTAAATTAAGCAATGGAAAAGAGTCTTTAATTATTGCTTAATAATTTGTATATAATAAATAGCTTTCACACAAAATATAGAACAAATGTGCATAGGCCTTATATTTAGAACTATTTGAAATAAACCTAAACTTTCAGATATTCTGACGTTACGTCTTCGTTTAACATATTTTTTCGTTTTTCTTGATACTTGTTGATATGTTATGGTAAAATTACACTAAATCATAAAAATCGTGGTCTTGGAAAATCCTAGCGTGTCTAGAGCGGTCATTGTAGCTGCACTCGCCGCTGACTCAATTGATTTGAAATTGTTGAACTAGTACTTGGAGATGGTTTTTTTTGTGAAGGAAAATACGTAATGGCATATTAGCAGGCATGTTTACTAGTGGAACTAAGCTGGAGGCTTTGTCCAGTTTATTAACATTTTTTTACCGATTAGTAATGGCGGGGTTAGTGCTGTGTACCAATAAGGTAGGGAAACTGACTACCCTAACCGCTGGTAGGACTGTATTAATACAACCAAAACTAATCTGATAGTATTAGCCCAAACCGGTCCTCTGGCCACCCTGTTGTCGTCCGCACCTCTGGTAGCGAGAAGTCGTCAGACATTGCTTACGTGCTAACGCCAGGAGCATTATCTTTAAGAGATAAAATGATGACTTCCATTTACACTGATGTTTATTACTCATATTCTTTAGTATATCTAAGAAAAAATCATCTAGGACATAGAAATCTAAAACATAGTGGTTTACATTGATTTGATAAGTCTAAAAAGGGCAGTGCTGTGGACTGTATCAGACTTAGGAAAAGTGTTGATGTAATCAGCGTGCCCGATCTCCAAATTTTATGCACTTTGGTCAGTGTATACTCCTATGACATTTTATGAATCTGAGTTAGCAAGCGACTTCAGTCCTTGCTTTCTATTTTAGTATTCTATCGATGTAATAGTATCGACGTGTAGAGAATGGTGTGTTATTATTCAAAATTAGTATGTGGACTTGATTTAGGTGTTATCACTGACTATGGACTTGTGTGAGGTTTGTGCTTCTTCAATACCGTTTTTGTTGGGGGGCGGAGCGCGGCCTGTTCCTTGTCCGAATCCTTGACTGTGACTGTGACCATTGTTTTATACATATTATGAGCCTTCTAATTAAAGGATCTTCAGCTTATTAACTCGTAAGCACCGTCTACCTTTACTTTTGAATAATTTTGCTTATTTAAACTGTTTCGATACTTGATCTTGCACGTAATATAAGCTTCTATGTTATCCATCCATTTCATAAATCTTTTACTCTCTTTTATGTCTTATATCTCTTTTTTGCACAATTGTCCACGTTTCAGTGCCATCTTCTCGATTTCTCTCACTTGGTCTAAAATTTTTATTGTCAACCATCGAATAATAAGAATTTATTTCCTTTTCTTACTCCATACACTTACTTCTACTAATTATATCGGTTTTAATATAAAGCCCAATCTCATTTACACTATTTACAATATTTTAGTCCATTATCGATAATATTATTAAAATTAATTAACATCGTAAACACCTCAAAAGCTCGCGGAATTACTAGTTCGAACGCAGCCGCTTACACAAACCGGTTTAAGTAATATACCAATAGTGCGTCTGCAACGAACGCACGCGTGTGCATGCGAATACTAAGTGTAGAATGTACGATGAAGACACATTGCACATTGTAGCAGACGGAGCAGGTGCGGATAATTTTTGACGGCTGCTGCGGCGGCGGACCCGTGGTCTAGATTCCTGACGGCTATCCGCATTCGATTGTTGTTTTTTTCCATTGGTAAAATAACCTCCATTTATGGTGATGTTATTGCTAATGTTCTTTAGTATATCTTAGTCGAAGTCACTCGAAAACTTCTAATTCGGGGCGTTCAGATTTAGGTGCTGTATTGGTATAGTCAGCGTTCTCGACCCGAAAAAATATTACACTGATAGCTCTGTGTACTGCTCGATGAGAATTTGTAAATCTGAGTTAACAAGTGTGTTCAGTACATATTTTTTGTTTTGTTATTCTGTCAATCTGTATTGACGTTGGTATTCTATCAATCTTTCATATTCTTTCTTACTCTCGCAAAAAATACTTTCTTACGCACTGATCAAACGTAGTGTTTACTGATCACAATGAAACAAAAGCTTTCCTTCGTCTGTTCTTTGTGATTTTATAAGATTTATTTGTACATAATGATGACCTCTTTCCTAATTAATGTTCAGATAACCCTATAATTAGCTTATCACTATTAATTATATAATGAAATTGAGCATGGTGATGAGGGAGGTTCAAGATAGTAACTGGTACGGTGGCGGTGCAAGTAGACTGGGCCTTTAGTGGCGGTGACAAACGCAGCAGATTTAATTTATACGAAGTTATTATACCATTTACGTGTGATTACCATGGAGGGGGTGTACTACCCCCATTCCCCATTCAAGAAGTTCTGCAGTGGCGGCGGACCCGTTTACTGAACTGGAGGCTCGCTATCTGGATTTGATTGTCCATGTTTGGTCATTGGTAAAACAATAGCCTACATATACGGTGTTGTTATTGTTTATTAACCAATAAATAAGTATGCATAAGCCACAATTGCTTGAAGTCTCCTGATCCGGCGTGTCGGTACGCGCCGGATCGGTATTCCACTGAAGAACTGTCCTCTTAAATAGATTACAAAATAATCTGTGGGAAAGAGAAATAATTCCGTATTTCGCGAGGGTTGGTAAAAAATAGTGTTCATTTACATTAAATATAAGAATAGTTTTTTTACTGCTAAAACTGCTTAATATAGTCGACGATGATGGCATTGATTCGTAATATTTGCCATTTCGTTGTGGTCGTAGTAGCGTAATAGTTTGTGTTACCAGTTGAATCAAGAATTGTTTAAGTATTGCTGATATGCCTGGTAATGCAACATATGATTAATAAAATTTTACCAAGACTCCGCGAATTTTCAAATTTGAAATTAATTGCCACTATTAACTACCACTTAATTAATTAGTTAGTCAATGGGAGTGATGGGGAAGTGGAGGTTGGCGGTGGCTGTGTATTGGTGAAACTTAGCTGGAGGCTATCCATATGTTTTTTTTTAGCTTCACGCTGTATCCCGCATACGGCAGGGTAGGTAGAGGGAACCTAGTGTTAAGACACTCCGTTCCCCACTTTCTGCCGAATTCGGCCTGTGTGTTAAGTGGCGGAACTTAATGCCGCAATGGGAGTGATGGGGAAGTGGAGGTTGGCGGCGGGCCTGTGTATTGGTGAAACTTAGCTGGAGGCTATCCATATGTTATTATTTATTTTTTGTCCATTGATATAATGATAGCTAGCTAGCAGTTATAATATATTTAAATTATTGAATAATTTTCAGTTCTTTTGCTTGTCATTACAGTTATCATATAACTGCTTACTGGGTTACATTTTTTCATATAGGTAGTAAGTTATTCTTGTCTATTGCAAGATATTGATTTCACTGATAAAATGATAGCCTATATTTACTTGACGTTTCTATATTTTGTCTTAGTGGTATCTTTTCTAGCATTATTAGTATATTTAAACCGAAATCACTTAAAGAGCTTTAATTCGATGCGTTCGTGTAATTTAATGATTTCAGGAAGGCAGCGAAGTACACCAGCTTTAGGTGTCTATTGCAAGACATACAAGTAAGTTAGAGGCTTTTAAACTGATTTTGTACAATAAAACCAACTGAACAGTATATTTTATTTACAATATTTTATTTACAACATTTTATTAAAAATGTACAATGTATTTATTCCCCTTTATTTATGATACTGGATTATTAAATTCTGGTAGTATGCTTATCATGTAAAAGATAATATTAAGGAAGGGTATTAAGCAGCTTAGGTATAGGTAGGTAGGTAGGTCTTGTTTGGTAGTAAGTGGTTGCGACGTCCAAATTTTATGCACTTTGCTCAATGTACATTATTATGATATTTTTACAGATTACCTCAGTATTACTACTTTTATGTTACCTCAGTAGTTTTTTTCTATTTTTGTATTCTATGAATAAAGAAGTTCTGTGTCACCTTGACATTCTATCTTTCATTGGTTCCGCTATGATCACGCATCACCATTTTCCATTCCATGCACGGTGACCCATTGTGATCAGTGCATGCCAGAGCCATTGACATTCTTCATCGAAGTTTTCTTAAATTGCAATTTAGAATGTAATGGAACCTCCATTACATTCTTAAGTCCTTTAAGTCTAAATATCAAACAATATCAATAGAAGTAAGAAAAATACATTTTCATGTATTTTCTATGTATAAGTTTTATGTAGTAATGAGTACATCACTATGGATAGATTATGAAACAATTTGCAATTTAAGAGTGACCAGCCACGCCCTTCTCCCTTCGCGACACCCTTAATAAATGATAACTTTTTATTAAATGCTAAAGAAAGTCATAAGTCAGTCATGAAGTAAAAAAGTACTAAGTAAACGCAGCATATAAACGGTATATGCTTTGTCACTTTTGTTTGTATGTTTGTGTGTTGACAGTGCTGTGTCTTGTTTCCGCTGCTTTTCAACGTTTACTCGGAGAATGTGAAGTCAGAGGACCTTGAAGTTGGTTTAAAAATGAACGGAAAGGTTTTACGGAAACGAACTGAAAGGTAACGGAAAGGTTTTACGGAAACGAACTGAAAGGTTATTAACTTACGCTACGCAGACGACACTGGACAAGGGCAAAAAACGGAAAATCATGGTTGAGTAACATCAGGGAGTGGACCGGTATCAAATCCGTGGGACATTTATTCCATCTAGCATTGGTCGGACAAACCGTCAGGATTGAAGAGGCAACCAAAAAAGAAGAAAGAAACTCAAAGGTATTGTTATATAGTATGTTATTGCTTATTAGTAAAATGAAGTAATTTTTCAGCAAACCTTATTATTTTTCATATCTATTCTATTTATATAATAAAAGAGTAGAAAAGTCAATTCTGTACATTAAAAAATTCTGAAAAATGTTAATGAGATGCGTTAATATATCGATAGCAGAGGCCAAAAAGCCACTCAGTAGAATTTTTGTCTGTCTGTCTGTCTGTCTGTTAATTTGTTCGTCAATCACGCAAAAACTACTGGATAGAAATGAATGAATTTTGGCATGGTGATAGCTTTTAGTCCAAAGGTACATATAGGATAGTTTTTATCCCGGTTTTCCGTGTAGTTTTTTGGGAAAAAATAAAAAACTGATATAATTAAATGATTTGTATACTGATATCTACCGGGTAGAATTTAATGAATTTTGCATGGAGTTAGCTTAGAAGATGGAGTAACATATGGGATAGTTTTCATCCTGTTATTTAATAAAACTCCCGCAGAAAAATAAAAAAATAAACTTTCAAATTATTTTGATAGTTCGCGAGTTTAGCTAAATTTGTTTTAATATCACTAAGTAAAATTTATTGGAGACATAACAAGCATAAAATATACAAGCATAAAATTTATTGGAGATAATTTGCAAAACATTTATTAAAGATAAATTTGATATATGACAACAGATGTCGCTACGTTTTCTAGAACGGGTAGCGCCATCTGTTATCATATAGTTGATATTGTACTAGACATATCTTTACTCATTAATATTATTATTTTAAAAATGCAAATATCAGTATATCTTCTATCTGATTATGTTTCACGGGCAATCTACTGGCCATATTTAGATGTAATTGGTAATGAAGATGGTTGAAAATCCAGGGTCAAATTTAAGCTACTTTTTAAAAAAATCAAATCTTAGGAGATAAAGCAGTGGATAAAACTTATGTATGTTTAGTATATAGTAAGAATGAAAGATTTCGATTTCGATGAATTTACTCAGGAAAATAGTTGATGAGGCAAGGTCAAACGTAGGCTACCTCTATTTTTCTAAAAAGAAACCCAAAGGTGATGAAATAAGGGATGAAAGAAGTAGTTCACGCGGCGAAGCTGCGAGCGGGTCGCTAGTAATAACAATATATTCCTACGAGTATAATTAAATGCCAAAGTAAACAAACTGTATATAGCTCTAAAGACTGAAACAAACTGAACTGATTATGTGCCAAAAAATACTATATAGTTCTTACCCTTCTTCATGACGAACACGCAGGGATGATCAAACAGAAAGTCGCGGAACGAGTTACACTCGGGGTCCACGTTCGGTTCCCGACAGAGGCACGTTGGCTTGAAAAACGGAAACGCTTGCAGAGTTCGCAGAGCAGCCTGGCATTTAGTCACGGTCACAGTTGAGCAAGCCACTGTAACAAAGAAATTAGTTGCTATTTAACTTTTATTTAATTATATGGATAAATGTTCTTGAAAAATAGCGCAGAGTTAAACTCCGCCATTGAACACATGTTGTTTGTAAATCGAGCGGAACACGGGGAATGGAATGTCTTGACATTATGTAGATTTCTCCGGATTATATATACTTATTTTTCTAGGATACTAGGCTTTTTTAAAAGGAAGAAATTATAATAAATTTTTGTAGTGGAGATCAACCCACAACGGTTAGGTTTTACTACCCCATGACAGCGTCACTTAAAATAATTCTTAATTATGTAAATAAAGTTATAACATAATATTCTCATTAATATACACGTTATTAGATTGGAACGATTAGTCGCCGTACGTAATCTAAGTTTCCGCTCAGACTGCAAAGTTATCTCATTCCCTCATATGGTTTTATGTAATGCATATGTATTTGCTTATTATATAATGAAGCATAAATGTTATTAACAAAATGTGAAAAGAATAAAATATTTCCGTGATTATACGAATGTTTCATTCCTTTTAAAATATTAATTATTTTATTTTTTGTAATTTTGTTAAAATATGAGAAATAAGGTCAAATTAGAAGCCGCAGTAGTCGTGGGTGGGAATACGTGGGATTGATATTTCTAATATTTTCGTATTTTCCCTCCGTACGTAACAAAGCGTTGAATTCTGCCTTTAAATACGCAATGTTTCGGATTCAGGTTGAAAATGGAGAACGGCGGGTCTTGACACTGTTCTCTCAACCTTGCTTTGCAAGAAATAGCGAAAAGCTGTAAAAATAGTAGAAAATCTATTGTGAATATAGTTTTTTAACTTTAGTTTTACAATATTATCCCGTAATCATGGGATATGTTTTGTAAAAAAACAATAGTGCGTTCATTACATCAACAAACAGAAGGTGGAACTCTTTTTGTAAACGAAATAATATTAGAAAAGTATTTTTGAAGAACCACTCATGAGTAGGAGAATTTAAAAATTAAAATATATTTCTAGCCATAAAAAATATATTTAATTTAATTTATACAAGTTCCCTAAAATGGGGATCGTATCCACAAACATCGTGGTTTTATCGATTGTACATGTACACAACCAGTAATTTCCCACCTCGCTACGATGAAAATCATATGTACGAATATCAAACTTATGAGGCCGTCGTAATGCAGTGGGACAACGTATGACTGTAAACGATGATTGTGGCTTCTATTCCTATATTTTTTTAATTGAAGGTTATTGTTACTTTCATTATTATTTAATAAACTGGTTTTACAAACAAAGAATAGAATGATTGAGATGAATAGAATGAAAAGGAATATAATGACCGGGGTGAATAGAACGAAGAAGCTCAGGTTTGAGATCACTTGCCCAACACACAGTGTCTCGATTTCAGGTGGAAAGTGGAGACGGAGAGTCTTGCCACTAGGTCCTCTCTGACTGAAAAAGTGTGGCGTTGTAAAACAAGTATACTTATTTTCATACTCAATTATAAACAGTGTGGAAAATTTGATCGTCTTCACTATAACGGCCCTTATGTGATTTGCCACACCCACGAGCGTGATTATCTGAAGCATTAGAAGAGTTTTTGTCATTAGGGAGTGACCAGACTATTATTTTTTCCCCATCCGATTGGGGAAACCTTTCAAATTACGCAGGGACATTGCTTAATGGACTGTTAGGTTTTTGTCAGGGTTAAGGTTAGATGTAGGCTATTATTTTGACTTTTGACGTTTAGAGATTTTTGGTCATACATATAGCGTATCGGAGGAAAAATTTAGTTTAGTATTGAGATTTGATTCCTAAATAAAGTAAATACGCGACGCATTCACAGTTTAGTTAAAAAGAACAACCAAACTTTTTCTAAAATTATCGGAGAATAAAAAATCATCTGTGATATATCCTCGGTCATAGAAAACATGTATTTATCATATGTTACGCAACGTATAATAAAAGTAAATATATATATTTTTTATAGCTTCACGCTGTATCCCGCACACAGCAGGGTAGGCAGAGGGAACTTAGTGTTAAGGCACTCCGTTCCCCACTTTCCGCCGAATTCGGAGGCTTGCGTGTTAAGTGGCGGAACTTAACGCAGCGCTTTACCTCGACACCAGAGCGAAGAAAATGGAAATATAATTTTCACCCCTCGAGTGGGAATCGAACCCACAACCAGTCGTTTATAGTCACACGCTTGTGCCACTAGGCCACGACTGGCCACTAGTAAATATTATTATCAAAGAAATTATTTTATACATCTTAAGAAATGTTAAAGTGTCAGTGAAGTAGGTATCGCTTAACAACGGATAACGCCAGCGGCGTTCTATCTCAAGTTCGTCTAATTTTGTTTTTAATTCAAACAAAATGATGGTCACAAAATCAGATTTGTGTCCTTTGGCCTTGACAACAGAATATTATAATGGGCAAACAAAATTTGCTAATATTATAAACGTTGAAGTTTATATATGTTTGACTATTAATTGTTGTTTTGGGCCGATCGTGGTGCAGTGGCACAAACATGTGACTGTAAGCGACTGGTTGTGGGTTCGATTCCCACTCGAGGAGTGGAAATTATATTTCCATTTTCATCGCTCTGGCGTCGAGGTAAAGCGCGGCGTTAAGTTCCGCCACTTAACACGCAAGCCTCCGAATTCGGCGGAAAGTGGGGAACGGAGTGTCTTAACACTAGGTTCCCTCTGCCTACCCTGCTGTGTGCGGGATATAGCGTGAAGCTATTTATTTTATTTTTAGCTTTCATAGATTTCTTAAGTTTAACTTAACCATTGTGTATTTGTAAAGATTATGAAGGGTTTTTTCTTTTCATTTTTTTTTAAGTACTGTTATTTATAAACATAGTCTTGCTACGGTTTCTCTCATTGGCTCTTCTCAACAGAAATACTTGCTGGAGTAATGAGTTTCTTATATGACTACAAAACTTAAATATTTAAAAAGACATTTTAAGAAAAATATATTTAAAGAACGTATAAAAATTTAAACGCAGCTGGATTCGAACCCGCGCCTCCTGATCACCGTCCAGGCGCTCTCACCACTGAGCATTTTTTATACGTTTTTTCAAATGTCTTTTTCAATTTTCGTTTGTGTTTAAAAGTATTAAATGTTTATTTTAATTGACTGTTAAATGCTTGTAATATGATTGTGCTGCTTGTAATTTAGTCTATTTTAATTGTAATTATAATTTTAGACCTGACATTATGTTATTCTATAGGATACTAGATTCTACAGAATTTCACATGTTAGATGCCTAGAACATTCGCTTTAGTTGACGGCTTGATAGCTAAATATTCAACCAATATCCCAAGAGAGTAATTATTGGGTCAAGAGAAAGCTGGGACAAAGAAAGCTTGGGACAAGACCGAACCCACAACCAGTCGTTTACAGTCACACGCTTGTGCCACTGCGTCACGACCGGCCCAATGTATGGTTATCAATACACTTTAGAAAAAACTAATTATAATTGTAATTATTAGGATTACGAACAAAAGAACTGCACTGAACTGTACTTAAAAATTGGCAATAAAACAGGGCACTCTAGAGGCATTAAATATAAAAATCATATTTACATAGTAAAACGTCCGTAATCCGTACAAGGTGTCATCGCGTAGCAAGTGACGAGGGTAAGTTATCGATATTCAAGCATTCAAGCACGCTTGGAATTTCAACATACAACCCTAATTTGTCTTTCGCGAAAGCCAGTAAAATATTGTGACGTTTTTATACTTTAAGCACTTATAGTTGTATTAGTGACACTAATTTTTTTTAGCTTCACGCTGTATCCCGCACACAGCAGGGTAGGCAGAGGGAACCTGGTGTTAAGACACTCTGTTCCCCACTTTCCGCCAAAACAAGGGGCATTGCGTGTTAAATGGCGGAACTTAACGCTGCCCTTTTCCTCTGATACCAGAGCGAAGGAAATGGAAATATTAAATTTTTCCACTCCTCGAGTGGGAATCGAACCTACAAGCAGTCGTTTACAGTCACACATTCGTGCCACAGTGCCACGACTACCCCCTTTATCAGAATATTAATATGTAAGTGAGATTTTGCTGAGGTCAGTCGTGGCGCATGGGCATACAGTATGAATGTAAATGCGACAAGTTGTGGGTTCGATTCCCACTCGAGGAGTGGAAATATTTGATATTTCCATTTTCGTCGTTCTGGTGGTGAGGCAAAGCGCGCCGTTAAGTTCTGTCATTTAACAATCATTGTATCGACTTTGGGCGGAAAGTGGAGAACGGAGTAATTTGATACTAGATCCTCTCTAACAACCTTATCTTCAATTTTTCAATTTATTTTGACTTAATAGTTTCGGCGTACATTTTGCTAGGCTTAATATAAATAGTGATAAAGATACAAAACTACTGGTTAAAGCATAAGCATTGGGAATAAAAACAATGCAGTGTTCGTAATTCCGTACAACTTTGTTTATGATATCTTTCACGTAAGGTCATAAGACATATCTTGTATATACATTTAAAAACAATACATTATTTCTTAATATTGTCGAATCAGTTATTTTATTAATTAGTTCGAAATAAGAAGAAATACTAAATATTATGACTTTTAAAATTAAAACGTTAATAAACATACAAAAAATAATGCAAAGGTTTTTTGATTTATTAATAGTTTTATACAAGATGATGATGGGGGCCAATCGTGGCGCAGTGGCACGAATGTGTGGCTGTAAACGACTGTTTGTGGGTCCCACTCCCACTCGAGGAGTGGAAATATTTACTGTTTCCGTTTTCTTTGCTCTGGTGTCGAGGCAAAGCGCGGCGTTAAGTTCCATTTAACACGCAATGCCTCGACCAATCGGCGCAAAATGGGGAACCGAGTGTCATAACACTAGGTTCCCTCTGTCTACTCTGCTGTGTGCGGGATACAGCGTGAAACTACAAGATGACTTATTTAGAACATCATTTTGAAAAAAAGCTTTTCTTCCTTCACATTAAACAGAGAGTGTATATAGTGTTTAAAATAGAATATTTTCTCAATATATTTATAGTGTTTATAAATAATATTCCTATTTATGCAGCATGTAGTACTATAAGTGAGTGGGTCAGGGTTGATACTACGTCCTCACAGGCTACTAGGTGACCCTCCTTCAGTTGACCTGTTGGCATGTAATGAAGCGATTGGCTTTATAAAAAAAATATTTTATTTTATAATACTTAAATACCTATTACAAAAGTGAGGTTTTTATTCGAAGTCTATTGTCTACTGCGTTTTATAGGCTTATTATAATTTTAAACACTAATTGTATATTGTCATGTATAGTATACTAGCGGCCCGCTCGCGTCTTCGCCGCGTGAGCTATTTCGTTATATTACAACCAACGGGGGCGCATGTTTAAAACATAAAGTAGCCTATGTTTAAGCTTAGATTATTATCTATATTCATGCCAAAATTCATTACAATAGGTCAAGCGGTATAGATTTTTCATATAAACTTTCATCCCCTATTTCAACCCTTTAGAGGTTGATTTTTGAAAAAATAAGTAGCCTATATTAGACCCAGTCAGTTTTACTACTTTCATTCTAAATTTCATCCAAATCGGACCGGTATATTAGCCGTGAAAGCATGACAGACAAACACACAGACATTCCCATGTATAATATAAGTATGGATTTAATGCACTTGCTTGCTTGCTTTTTTTTTCACGGTTTGCGCATATCAGGGATACGTGATATTGTGCCCTTCACTTTCCTTCTCCCTAATATGAGATATTGTGTGGAGAGTTGCGGACATCGACGCCGAGCTTTATCTTGTTCACCAGAAAGGAGAAATTAATGTTATTAAAAAAATCGAACCCGCAACCATCGAGTATGTTCAGGCATCTTTTCTTTTTTTTGGAACATAGAATATATATATAGATAAATGGTAAAGTTGTTGTAATTTTTTTTTTATTTTCTTTTTATATTTTGTTTATATTTTGTTATTTTATTATTTCACATGGTAAGATAATTAAAAGATGAAATTTATCTATACTAATATAATAAAGGGGTAAAGTTTGTAACTTTGCTTGTACGGGCTAATCTTCGGATATACTGGACTGATCATGAAAATTCTTTAACAAATAGAAAGCTGTTTAGGAATTCGATATCTTATTATGATTGTACAGATTGGTCGAATGGGGGATAATATGTCGCTGGTCTAGTTTAAAAGTAGTATTAAATATAATATTTTTTTAGCTTAAAGCTGCATTCACATTTGTCTGACGTGTTGTGTCGTGGTGCTTTCTGTCGTGATGGCTACTGTTCACATCTATATGACGCATTTTTTAATCAGTTCCGTTATAGCTCTCAGAAAGTTTACACATTCGCTTGTTATTCGTACTTCTGACGAGTCACAACACAACGAATGGCGCGTGCACACTAGTCCGACCCGCTGTGTCGTGTCGGTGCGCCGCCTCCCGCACCTCACTCATCAGCAGACGCAGACGCAGACGCAGACCGGGATCGCTTGTAATGCGACACAACATAAGCCATCACAACACATTGCATCAGAGAAATATGAACGCAACCAAATTAATTGTATGAGACCGATAACTTTCTGATGCATCATGACACAACACGTCAGATAAATGTGAATGCGGCTTAATTCTACGCTTCAAATAAGTAATCATATTATTATTTATTAAAGTGGCAGTGGGAGAGTAGATACTCTCTCACTGCCACTTGCATAAAAGGATTAACTTCGATAAGTATACACATAATTTCTCTGACTTTAATTCCCATTTGGTAATTGATTTTATTTTTATTATGCTTAGTTTTCCGCTTTGGTAAGCGTGTTTATAAGTTAGATAGAAAACGAAGAACATATTGTCTTGATACCGTCCTCTCTCTGCTTGTCATTCTATTTTATTATTTTGAGCATATATTAATTGCAAATACATAGGTATTTATGTATCAAATACATAGGCATCTCAATATACCTCGGAATTGAATGTGCAAGAGACACAAAATTAATTTTACTTATTGTTTTACCCTAGAATCAAGAAAATATCTTATTACCATAAATATATTACAAATTTATCATTAAGATTAAAAAAATAAAATATATTCTGCTATAATTTCGTATAGGTAATATACATATTTGATAGGGCAAAGCCAGCTGGAAAGTCAACATATACTTCCCAAGGGCGACATATTATTTTATTTTTACATTCAGTACATTAAATTAATTACTTTTACTGCGGAATTGCCGCTTGTTAATGACAAAAAAATGTTAAATAATTCAGTTTTACGAACATTAGTGTATTCGACGATGTTTTGGTAATACCTAACGGTATTAGCAAGCGAAGGTATTGCAAGACTGCAAAAGTAATAAGATTCAAATCTTGCTTACAATTAAATAAAGTATATATTTAGAGTTTAATAAATATTAATAAGAATGAACCAGAGTGATTTGGAACAACATTTTATAGTACTTTACTATTCACAGAGAGGAATTTAATGTAATTATGTAATCAACACACGATATAAGAAGAATACTATGCACATTTTTGTTTCGGTTACGTTATTCGTAAAAAAAACGGACAATGTTGCATACAGATATAGCATTTTTACCCGCGACGGAACGGCGACTGTACGTGTGTTTTGTTTGTTTGTTTGTTTGTTTGTTTGTGTGTTTGTGCAAATTACTATGTCAATTATTTCCAAAACTATAAGTCCGATTTTGATACGGTTTTCTATGATAGGTTAAGGTTCAATTAGCGTATGTTCTTAGATATGTCTTATTGCCTTAACTCACCAGGGGGCGCTTTACGTGAAAACGAATGTTTTCAATTATCTCAAAAAATAATAGTCTGATTTCGATACGATTTTCAGTGATAGATTCAGGTTTAATTGATGAATGTTCTTAGATATGTTTTATCGTGTCAAACCACCAGGGGGCGCTGCAGTAAGCATTTGTTTGTACTTTTTTTTGTATTTATTTGTCTAAAACCGAAACTACTAATTCGATTGAAAAGAGTTTTCAAAAAAAGATTCAGCTTTGCTTGATGCATATTTTAAGATTTTTCTTTTTTTGTTACGGGGAAAACTCACCAGGAGGCGCTGTAGTAAACATTTGTTTATGCAAATCAAAAACTACTAGTCCAATTTAGATGTAACCTTCAAGGGTAGGTTCAGGCTTAATTGGTGCGTCTTTTCATATATATGTTATGGTGACCACTTATCAGGGGGCGCTGTAGTAAGCATTTGTTTGAGTTTTTTTGTGTAAAATCAAAATTTTTCTTGTATTTATTTGTCTAAAACCGAAATTACTTATCCGATTGGCTAGAGTTTTGAGAATTAGATTTAGCTTTGCTTGTTGCATATTTTAAGATTTTTGTTTTTTTGTTACGATGAAAATTCACCAGGGGGCGCTGCAGTAAACATTTGCTTGTGCAGAGCAAAAACTACTAGTCCGATTTAGATGAAACTTTCAACGATAAATTCAGGTTTAATTGGTGCTTCTTTTCATATATGCGTTACGATGACCACTCACTAGGGGGCGCTGTAGTAAGTACATTTGTTTGTGTAAAACTAAAACTACGAGTCCTATTTGAATTCAGTTTTCAATGATAGATTCAAGTTTACTTAGTGCATATTTTCATATATGTGTCATGTATGTTTACTTAGTGCATATTTTCATGTATGTGTCAACTCTCTAGGGGGCGCTGCAGTAAGTAGCTGCTTCTATTTTTTTGTGTAAAACCAAAACGACTAGTCAAGAGTTTTCAGTATTAGATTCCGATTTACTTAAAACATGTTTTTAAATTTATATTACGGTGACAAGTCACCAGGGGGCGCTGCAGTAAAATATTGTTTGTGCAAAGATAAAATGACGAATTTGATTTGGATGCAGTTTCAATAATAAGCTCAAGTTTAATTAGTGCATGTTCTTGGATATGTTTTATCGTGTTAACTCACCAGGGGGCTCTGCAGTAAACATTTGTTTGTAATATTTAATGCAAAACCACAACTACTAGTCCGATTGGGCAGAGTTTTTAGTATTAGAGTTATCTTTACTTGGTGTAAGTTTTTAGGTTTTTTTTACGTCAAGAACTCACCAGGGGGCGCTGCATTAAACATTTAATTATGCAAAGCTAAAACTACAAGTCCGATTTGGATGCAGTTATCAAAGATAGGATCAGGCTTAATTAGCGCGTGTTCTCGTATATGTGTCATGGTGACACCTCACCAGGGGGCGCTGCAGTAAGCATTTGCTTTTATTTTTTGTGTGAAACCTATTTAGATGCGGTTTTCTGTGATAGGTTCTGGTTTAATTGCTGCGTGTTTTTATATGCCATATCTACCACGAACTACCACGGGGCGCTCCAGTATAAATTACTTTGTTCAAAATCAAAACTACTAGTGGGTTTTGTGATATTCACTGATTTGGTTAGATTTAAGTTTCGTGGAAATGTTACGGTGACAATCTGCCAGGCGCTGCAATAAGCATTTGATAACCAGAAAGCATTGGGTTTATAATTTCTTTTGGATTTGCATGAAGATTAATATAAAGTATTTCAATATTATGTAATAATATATAATGTATATCTATTCACTTTAAAAAGTTTAAAATAAAAAGCAAAATTAAAAATTTTGAAAATACCCACGACGGTTTAATTGTAATTGTAAAAGGATAAAATAACTATAAATCCCCCGCCTAAAAGAATATATGTAACGAGATGATGGGGACGACTTCGTCGGGGGCTGCCAGTTGCAACCTTTATTTTAAATATAGTAGCTAACAGTATATATTTCGTTTTAAACTCTTTAAAATACTAGTTATTAAAACTATAAATTCATTTTAATATTTAATTTTTTTGCCAAACCTGTTTTAACAGCAAGAAAACCTATGAGAAGGTTTGTGCAAACTTAAAGTAATGACAGCCCCCGACGAAGCCGTCCCCATCATCTCGTTACATATATTCTTTTAGGCGGGGGATTTATAGTTATTTTATCCTTTTACAATTACAATTAAACCGTCGTGGGTATTTTCAAAATTTTTAATTTTGCTTTTTTTTGATAAGTATAAATAAATGTTGGCCACCAACTTATCG
The DNA here is from genome assembly GCA_019049465.1 of Dryas iulia moderata. Taxonomy (NCBI): domain Eukaryota; kingdom Metazoa; phylum Arthropoda; class Insecta; order Lepidoptera; family Nymphalidae; genus Dryas; species Dryas iulia. The sequence goes on from CM032438.1 coordinate 5,599,819, forward strand.
ATTGCTGTATGTTTAATGTTAGTTTTACTCCAGTGCCAATATTTTTTAAATGAATCTATTATTGACAGCTTTAGTTTGGACTCCTCCGATACCCTTAATTATCCGTAATTATATCGAATTCATTACCGGTTACGGATTTTTTTATATATGAGGAGTGTAAAAGCAAAGACGCTTCAGTCCAAAAATGCATTTTTTTAACTGAGTATACGAAATTTTAGAGCTCACAAAGGGCTACACTATATTATCAGAGGCAACTTGAAAATCCACCACGATTCTATAAAAAAATAGTTAGAAAATAACGCATACGTGCTTGCGATCCAAAATGTTACGAGCAAATACGCCATAGTCACAACCAACCAATCAGAAGTCGTAATTTCAAAAATCTAAGATGGCGAATCTATCATTTTTCATAGTAATCGATTGTGGATAGTGGCTGTCAGCTGTCATACAATGAATATTAACTCGCAGACATGCTTTTGTCCAACGTTTAAATGCAAAGACACCTAAGTCCTACAGTATTTCTCAATTTTTATATGGTTACTGTAAAGTTATTTAATTTTAATTAATGATATATTAATAGTTTTCCAATAAAAGAACCAACATATAATTCAGGTAGAAATATCGATTTATACCGACACAGTAGACATTTGCAGCTTACTCGATTTAGGTACTTTGTGACTGAAGCGCCTTTGCTCTTATACCCCTCATATATTGAAACTATCGAGATCTCTCTGACTACCCCGCAAGGGATACAGTGTTAAGCTAAAAAAAAGACTATAGAGTTTCGTTTAAGAAACACTGTAACAAACTTGTTGGAAGCACGAAAAAGAAATGTTATAATTTAATCCTGATTCTCTCTTTATTAGTGATCTGGAATAACTGGACACTAAGATTTCTCCGTTAAATTAAGAAGTTTTTTAGTTAAAATAGTAGAAAATTATAAGTTTTTGACCAAACCTGAAAAACGGATAGACGAATAAACAAGGTTAATTTCGAATTACCAATATTACATTAGAATGTAAATGTTTAAACTAGCACTTACAAGTCCCATAGGGATGACAGTCTACTTAGTGCTGTCATCCTCGGAATATTAGATTTGATTATAATTTCAGACCTAACTTCTCTATACGTAAGCTATGATATTTATGAAAATCGATAAATATAACATATGTGGAGTGTCTGGGCACTAGGTCCTCTCGGACTATCCTGCCATGCAGGAAAAATCGTGAATTTGAAAAAAAAATAACATAACTTGGTTACAGCGTATAACTGTAAAAGTACCTACTACGTAAACGGGGCCAGTCGTGGCGCAGTGACACAAACGTGTGACTGTGGGTTCAATTTCCACGGAAAGAGTGGAAATATCCTGATGTGTGCGGGATACAGCATGATGCTATTACCTATTTAAAAGTGTAAAGTGGACAACGGAGTGTCTTGATGGCAGGATTCCTCTGATTATCCTACTGTACTAAATGAAATATGGGCAAATAATTTTATTAAAATACACGATTACTTAGTTTCTTACAACATATGAAAGGTTTATTCATATATTTTAACTTTTAACAAGTAAAACAGCATATGCCGTAAAGCTGAATAGCTTAATAATTCTACCCATGTGTTGATTTTATAAAGCATGTATATTTTTAACCATTTATCTTAAGTTGTGTGCCTTTAATCTTAATGAAACCATATTACGCTAAGATTTTTCCAGGGATTTAAGCCAAAAAAAGATTAACTTGGCAACATATTTTTTAAAAAACGGTGCCACAATATTATAAATATACTCTTCTAATTATATTAAAGAATCAGTTCGGGGTAAAAGTTGATTTATATATGATTCAATTTGAAAATTCTTAAAAAATACATATTATATAGCTAAAACTCTGTTCTCCAGACTTGAGACATCGACATGCAGATTGGCAAAACTCAATGCTTTATCAAAGTTTTTTCTTATTAGACCGAGAAAATGAAAATAATTGAAATATAATATCTTTCTCTTCGAATTGGACTCGAACCCACAACCACAGCATATAAAATTTGGCACTGCACCACTGTGTCAAGCAGGTGTGATCTGTAATTTCAATATGCTTTGAAACTTTATATGTATAAGTGTATATAAACAATGTAACACAAATTGTTAAAAGAATTTTCTTGTGCCATGTCCTGAAACAACACGTCGCCTATAGTTATATGTCGAGACAGAAAAGTTGTAAAATTTCATACCATATTTAATATAACATTTCATGATGAAACATGTTTGGGCCACGTATAATATTAGTGATTTTATTCTACAGGTTTCACATATTATTAACATTTATAGTGTGGATATGAAGGAAAAATATTTAGAAACCTTCGTTCGACTTTTTAATTAAATTAATTAATCATAAGAAATAATGTATAAGACCTCGACAATCATAGCGTAGTGGGATAGTGTGACTGTGATCACGGTTGATTGTGGGTTCATCATAAATCAATTATTTTTGTTTCTTCGCTCTGGTGATCAAGACAAAGCGTGACGTTGAGTTTCAATTTAAGTCACTCAAGCAATCAATCAATCAATCAGAAAGTGGAGAACACTCCGTTCAAGAGAGAGTGTTAAGACACTCCGTCTTAACACTCTCTCTTCGATTACCCTGCATTTTTGAGAGTAAAAAATAAATAATTTATATAATAATTCAATTTCACAACAAAGTAGTACACACACAGTAAAATAGTAAAATTTCATAATTTCCGAGAAACGTCCGACATGAAAAATATTATTTCCTTCCATTTGGATTTTTCGCTTTTATTCCTTCCTTGCATTTTTATTTATACTTACATACAAACAGACCTGCCCTTGAACTGTTAACGTACAATGGGATGCTACAACAAAGGACTTCTCCGCTTTACTACGCATTTGAATATCTCAACGATTTGAATAGATCTATGCATACAAAAGGGTGACCTTTATTTAAAAAAGCGTGTAACTGATGTAAAAGAACTGTAAAAGACATGTTTTTCCATGTAGGTATGACACTTGATTATCTGTGTAGGTTGAAGCTACTGTTCAATGTTTTTTAAGTTGTATATTTTTACTTTTTTTTTAGCTTCACGCTGTATCCCGCACACTGCAGGGTAGGCAGAGGGAACCTAGTGTTAAGACGTCCGTTCTCCACTTTCCGCCACATTCGGAGGCATTGCGTGTTAAGTGGCGGAACTTAACGCCGCGCTTAGCCTCGACACCAGGCGAGGAAATTTGGAAATATTAAATATTTCCACTCCTTGGGTGGGAATCGAACCCACAACCAGTCGTTTACAGTCACACGCTTGTGCCACTGCGCCACGACTGGCCCAATATTTTTATTTAGGTTTTTATTTGAGCTGTGTAACAAATATTTATTACTTTATATACATATGTCGGCGCAACGACGAGTTCAATTATTATAATAGTTAGATTAATCGATTTAAACAACTTTTAATAATTATTTGAAAAGTATTCAGATTTTATCATGAAGACAAATGCAAAAATAATAAAAAAAGTAGTGTGTAGTTTTGACTTGCTATTTACAGTACAAATACGCCGACTTTTTCTATACACGGTATCCTAGTTAGGCCTAGTTCGGTCAGAACGAAGCGAAGTCCCCCACTAAAACGGTGTGGCAAACCGAGGTTCGAGTCTCAAATGAGACGCCCTTGTCACGTCGTCGTCGTCATTTGATGGCTTCCTCACAAGCGAGGATACCAAGTCAAGGTCAGTGCTCATATAACTCGGCCTCCCCCAAAGCCCGGAGCTGTCAAGGCCGCTCTGGCCAACAGCATACTACACAGTCGAAAAAAAAAGAAAAAAACTATACACCGGAGTCTTGCTTCAGTCTTCGGACAGTGCAGACCTCTCTGTGATAATATTACGGTGCCTAAATAATAAACTAGGCTTTCAATAATATTAAGCAGTATTATTTTTAGACCTATCATCGTCCACGATCATCAAAATCATACGAGTGACGTCAACTGTGGTGATGTAACTCCTTCATAACGCAGCTATGGCCTTTTTTCTCCGGCATATATAATATTATTTAGGACTTAGTTAATTGCAATAAATGAAAAAAGGCAACAAATTTAAAGAATACAAAGAGAGTCAGATGGACTTTCTGTCAATTTCTTGAAAATTTTGTATCGCAACATAACGCTCTTTTCTTTAAATGTATGTTTATTGAAGTCAGCATAAATATCAGCTTCGCGCATTTTCCCACACAGCGTGGTAAGAAGAGAAAACGAAGTGTCAAGGTATTCCATTCTCCGCTTTTCGCGAAAATTCCAGACGTTGCGTTTACAGTCAGACGCAGTCTTTATTTATATATTTATCATTTTATAATAGTGCACACTATTACAATAAATATGTAAAAAAGGGTCTAAAGTTAAACATCATTCACTACCAACCAAACTTCACATGTCGGAAATTATTGTGAAAATGTGCAAAAGTATCTAAATATTATATTTTAAATAAATATATATATATCAATATACAAATAAACGCATACTAAAAACATCCAGTTTCTTAAGCATCTTTTCAACAATCTAAATATTACAACGTTTTCCTATCTTCCATTCAGGTGACACGTTCAATATAACAGTATATAAGTATCTGCGCTGAATTAAACATAGACGAGCCCCATATCATTTGCCAACAAAGTCACATGCTCTAGATTCATTGTAAAGCCTGTCAGCCGCAACAATGGTAACAAAGTTGACGAGGGGTGGCCATTTTGTCGCCTTTGATATCCTCAAAAATATCGCACAAAATGCTCTTTACGGTAAGAATCTCTGACTTAGTACGAAACAATGGTACATTCATCTCAATTAGGCAGATTTCAACGACTTATCACTGTCGTGGAATCAAAATTAGGTAGCCTTAATCGATGTTTGTGAGAATTATTCGTATTAATATGATTCAGCAAGTAAGCGTCAGCTAAGTATTCATTTGTAAGTTTATATTTTCAATCGTTATTAATATACTTAGGAAATTGAAAAAAAACATTTTCATAAAACACATAATAATTTGAACACAGTGGGATCCGTATTAGCGCCTCTTGAAAACCGTCCAAGTATTTCTTTCTATGTAACTAATAGTATATTTTTTTAGCTTCAAACTTTTTAGTGACAAGTTACTCCCTTTTCCATTTTCCACCCCGAATAGAGACATTGTATATTGGACGGTGGAGCTGAACGCCGCGAATAATAACATGATCATTCTCCCGAATAGTAATTGAACCCATTACGATCGCGTTTATATTCAGACGCTGTCCCACTGTTTCACGATGACTTTCACTAAAAAAAAGGTATAAAAGAAAAAAAAATTAAGTAGAACGAAAATACACTAGCCTGCGTTATTATTGTGTCAAATCTGTATCTATATCTGTATCGTAATATGCGGTTCTTGTAATTAAACGTTGTTGTACAACTGTTTACTTGGGAACAGAGAAGATTGTGTTTTGAATAATTTGGAGACATTAATGCATTACAGTAATTTGTAAGGTTGACGTACTTATATATATTTTTTTCATAACTATTACAAATACTTCATTTCCACTGCTCCGGTGTTGAGGCAAAGCGCGACGTTGAGTTTCGTCACTTAACATGCAACGCCACCGGAATTTGGCGGAAAGTGAGGAGCGGAGTGTCTAAACATTAGGTTCCCTCTGTCTACCCTGCTGTGGGCGAGATACAGTGTGACACTAAAAAAGTCAATTTTTCCTCTGCGCATTTACGAGTATCTTTTACAATCGTCGCCATATGCTGAGAGTTGATCAAAGAGAGAGAGCAAGTGACTGTAATCGCGAGTAGTTATGAGTTCGTACTCCACTCACAGGTATGATCATAATTTAAATATTGTCTTTTGTCTACTCTGGAGAACATGACTAAGCGCGGCGTTGAGATCTGCCAATCACACGCAATGTCTCGAATTGGGGCAGAAAGTAAAAAAAACAGATTGTCTTAACTCCTAATATAAAATATTTTAAAATACTGGGTTCCTATAGGAATTTATACGATCTATTTACTCGTGCGTAATGATAAGTCGGGTCTTATGTTGAGAGATAATGTAAAATAAGAAATAAATAAAATATTAGATACCGAAAGGTACGGATCATGACTCCATAGTGAACATTCACTAAACTTCTAAACAATCTTGATAGTTGTCTTTGAGACTTACATTCATTGTTACCTGCAATTTTAATTAAACATGCACTTTATGCCTATTACCATTTCTTAGCATTCACGTAGGTATTTTAGAAAATCCCCTGTTCATCTCAGCAGTAGTAATTCTCGTAGATATTTCAAGAAATTCTCTATTTTCCTACACTTCCTAAATAATTTATATATCAAATTTCTACCTCTACACCAAATATTTCAACTGTGCTTTATCTATCAGTAACTCAGTGAGCCTCATAAACATTTACCTGTAAAATATTCTACAATTATTTATTTTATTCGTCTAACATACAATATTAAACGGTATGTACGTAATTTTTATTTCAAATGCAACAAGCCAACAGTAAGTTATTGAGTACATCGTTTCAAAAGTTGTTAAACTTACACAAAAGAGCCGAGCTCAAGTTAAGAACTACAAAGTTATTTCATATTTATGGTTCTACTACTAAATACGGTGGAACTGTTATCAATAACTACGCTTCAAGTGTTTGAGAAAATATAAGAGTTAGTTTGTATGAAATTATACTGGCAGTTGATACATGGGGGAATTATGTTGGTTTACTTATATATCTTTGAGGTTGGTATTGTGGTCAAGAAATGAGTTTTGGTGTAAATTATGTTTCAACTTCATTCCTTTTGACTTCCTCGAAGTAGTGTCGAAACCACGACCAATCGTGAATTCAGTCAGAGGGTGTCCAACTGCGCTGACTGCGCTAGAGTTATTTGTACTTTACAAGAAATACGTGTGCTTTTCAATCGAAGTCACTACCAGTAGCGATTGCAATGAGCGAATGCTCGAAAGACGTTTAAAATTATTTTTATGTTATTTTGACCATCAGGTTCATATTATACATCTATACAAATAAATAAAAGTTGAGCGTCTTGTACGTATATACTAAAATACAAGCTTTTTACAATTTTTGTCTGTCTGTTTTTCCGGATAATCTTTGGAATGGCTTGACTGATTTTGACGGAACTTTCACTAATAATGTAATAATGTTATATAGCTGAGGTAGTAAGGAGTTGGTTATTTTTAATTACGAATTATATGTTTTTTATTAAGTTCCACACGAGCTCAGCCAGCACATAATATGAAAAGATTATAACGACATAGAATACGGACAGGCTCGCAAATTTTCAAGTACATCCGACAGCATGAAGCTAGTCAATACATTTGCAAGTAAAATTATCACAATTATTGATGACTGGTCCAAATTTCAGTACCAAATTTGTACATGAAAATGGAAAGGGAGAGGAAAAATACAATTATATAACAAAAAGCTTATAATAAAAGTTGTATTGCATAAACGACCATACCAACCTACGCGTTTTGTGTAAATAAATTTGTCTTAAGAGTTCTTAGAGGACACAGCCAAGTGCCCTCAGCTCCAAAAACCCTTAGAGTATTATAAAGATTGTGGGATAAAAATAGGGACAGATACTCGATTCGATTGTAAAGAATTCTGTTAGCGAATGGTATAATACAATAAGTTGCATTCTTATATTTTAAATTATTATATTATAATAATTGAAATATGATGTAAACTAATAAATTTACTTCTTACTACAGTTTCTACAATAGGAAATTATAAAATTTGACAATAGGAAGGTTAATATGTAGAAGAAATACAGAAATTCAATGTTTTTATAATAATACATTGAAAATAGAATAAATGAGGCCGTCGTGGCGCAGTGGACACCGTCTGACTGGAAAGCGATTGTTGTGGGTTCGATTCCCACTTGGGAAAATGATTGTATAAACATTACTTTTATTTCTCCCTTTTGGTAACCTATACAGAACGCGGCGTTGAGCTTCGCCACTCAACACGCATTGAACACTAAAGATGCTGTCCACGACAGCCTTGAATCGCCTAGATGACCTTGAAATACGTTCATTTAACCTTTAAAATTAATTATTTTTATTTTAAACTTTATCATTTGAAAGCTCAAAAGAATACGTACGTGTAGTTAAAAAAAAAGAATATTTACATACATATTTTTTACTAGCGGCTCGCTAGCGGCTTCGCCGCGTGAACTCTTTCGTTATATTGCAACCCTCGGAGGTGCATTTTTAAACAATAAAGTAGCCTATGTTTAAGCTTAGATTTTAAACTATATTTATGCCAAAATTCATTGCAATTGGTCAAGCGGTTTAGATTTTTCATATAAACTTTCATCCCCTATTTCAACCCTTTAAAGATCGATTTTTGAAAAACTAAGTAGCCTATGTTAGACCCAGTAACTTTTACTACATTAATTCTAAATTTCATCCAAATCGGACCGGTAGATAAGCCGCAAAAGCTTGACAGACAAACACACAGACATTCGCATTTATAATATAAGTATGGATTTTTAAATTATGATTAATTGCAAAATTTGCTAACAATTCTTTTTTATTTTTCTACCAATTAACATGACCAATGAGAACGGAAAGTTGGCCAATTATAAAGACTAACATATTATAAATTTTCAAACGTAGCTTAGACTAGTTATAGTTTTAATTTTTAAAAGTTTTAATGAAATTTAACTTACGATATTTGAGTAAAAATTTTGTGTATGTCCATAGATAGATAGATAAAATAATAATAGATAGATAAAATTATTTACTATATACAAACATAAAGTAAATAGGACACAGGAGTAAATCAACTGAAATGAAATTTAGAACGAAAGTAGTAAAAATATCTAGGTCAAACATAGTCTACTTATTTTTTCACAAATCATACCTTTAAAGTGTTGAAATAGGGATAAAAGTTTATATGAAAAATTTACATCGCTTACACTACAATCTATTGTAATGAATTTTAACATAGGTTACTTTATTTTTCAAAAATTAACCCCCGAGCAATGTTGCTTTAACACTGCTCTGGTGAAGAAGACAAAGCGCGGCGTTGAGTTCCGCCACTCAACACAGAATGTCTCGAATGTCTCGAGTGTTTTTATATATGCTTACTAGGGTCACTGTTGGGTAGTCAGATGCTATGCGTGCGTAAAATCGTGTAGATGTAACATGCTACTGTGATGTCAGTCTGCAAGTTCGGCTTTAACTTCATTTCTTATAATTTTTTAATACTAAATATGACGTGGATTCCGTTTACAGTACTAGTTTACAGTAATGTCATGTTATAATAGATATTTGTCCTATTTTTAGTTTCACGCTTTTTCACGTAGTGTGGTAGTGTCACCAAGTGTCAAGACACTCTGTTCTCCACTTTTTGCCTGAATCCAACGTATGCCATGTTAAGTGTTGGAATTCAACCAACGCGCTTTGTCTTGTTCACCAGAAAGAAAAAATGAAAATAATGATAACTTTTCCGAGGATTACGAGCATTGAATATCCAGTTTTGTCTTACCGAAGAGAAAAAGTGAAATTAATTTGTATAAATAAGTGAAATCAATTTAATTATAACTATTCCATCTACTGAGAATCGAAGCCACAGCAATTGTTCTTAGTCCCGCGTTAGCCCACTGCGATTCGGTGGAATTATTAAATGTTAAATGCATTCATTCACATATATAATTCTATTATAAAACATATTCATCAAACTAAAGGAAGTGTAAGTTACACATACATACATATGGTATGTTATCCAAATAATATATCCAAAATCAATATTTGATTTCTAGTTTGAGTGACTAAACTTATTTCTCCCGTGACCTGGTTCTGATCTATTGTAGTAAACTTGTAATACCATGAATTCTATTACACGGGGTTAGAGTTGAGAATTGCAATTTGTTCTAATATCGGCCATCTATTGTTACGATGCTTTTGTTATCTATACAATTTAAAGTATATTTTATATCTTCGCGGTTCATTTCGCACGCTCAGAATTAAACTGACCTAACTTAAAATTTACCGTTATGCTAAAAACTACCATATAATGCTTTTTTTATTGATGAAAGGGGGGCAACGAGCGGAAGGACCACCTGATGGTAAGTAGTTACCTTCGCCCATAGACATCCACAACATTAGAAAAGTTGTGGATGCGTTACCGACCTTAAGGGGAAGAAGGAAAGGAAGGAAGAAAGATGGGGATAGTGGGAATAGGGAGAGCTGGCTTACATGTCATCGAACCGGAACACATCATCAGATGTTTGGGGAATCGTCTTTGACATGATAGTGGTCGTGAGCCAGTCGGAGAACGGACCTCCTACCACCAAGCTACTTGGTTATCCGCCTTTTACGGGACGCTGCCCAGCGACGGAGGGAAATTGTATTCTAACCCGCCCCCCATGGGTATCTAACCCGTCCCCCCACGAGTATCTAACCCGTCCCCCCACGGGTATCTAACCCGTCCCCCACGGATAGATAAATAAAATTATTAGTAAGATTCTATTTAATTTACATTAAAATTTTTGAGTTAGGTCACTTTAATTCGGAGGGTACGCTTTGTTCGTTTTTTAGTTTATTGAAAGAGGGTCATTTATCACGACAGCGTGGTTATGTGTGGTAAATATGCTTACAATATTATAATGATTGATCGTTCCGGGAAATATATATGATGACCTTTATAGGTGCGCTTTACCGTTTATAGTGGTGTCGTTGATATTAAAAAAAGTACATATATATTCTTTTCATTTTTAGCTTCACGCTGTATCCTGCACACAGCAGGGTAGGCAAAGGAAACCTAGTGTTAAGACACTCCATTCAAAGTGTGAAACATTTATATATGATATATTATATATAGTATGCCTCGCCGCGCCGCGTGATCGTAACTGTTTCCTTATATAGCAACCCTCGGCGGTGGATTTTTTAAAAACAAAGCAGCCAATGTTTAACGTTCGATTATCAACTATATTTAAGCCAAATTTCATTACAATCGGTCAAGCGGTTTAGATTTTTCCCTATTTCAACACTTTAGAGGTTAATTATTTAAGAAAGTCAAGTGCTTAATTTTAACTAATTTTCAATGAAATTAATCACATAATCGTCGTTTTTACGTTCTAAGGGTCACAGCTCACTAGAGCCACCCGGCACCCACCGCCTCGCCTCGTGGGGTTAGTATTCTTTATACGAATTTACTCGCAACAACTCGCTGCTCGTACGCTTGCCACGCTTTTTATGTGATATTGTGCGAAATAGAATAAAATAGACTATGATTGTTTGGATAAACAAAAACTATGTGTCCAAATACTAAATTTGAAGTATTTTACGTCACTCGTTGACCGCGCGAGGTCCACCCGTGGACCACCTGTCGACAACAAGTGGCGGCGGTGCCGAGTGGGTGCCGGGTGGCGATAGTGAGCTGTGACCCTAATACTGTATCACTGCACCATGAGGGCATCCATTTAATTATTCTATATTACTGAAGTCTCACTGTAAACGCAATGGTCGAGGGTTCGATTTTCACGCTATACAATTTTGCCAATCCGGTACGTAAGATAAAGAGCAGCGTGAAGTTCCACATATCATCACGTAATGCTTTAATTTTAAGTGGTAAGTGGAGAACAGAGTGTCCTGACACCATGTTATAGGGTTGTAGGGTTCCCTGCCACGAGAAAAGGTGGAAACCTTTTTTTTATTACTTTTAAAGCGTACAATGGATCCTACTATATCATTATGTGATTTCCCTGAAAATGGCTCAGTCTAGCGATTTATACTTCAGCCTTTTTTAATAATTTTTCTTTCAGACTTGAAAAACTTTTAGCCTTCAGCTATTTTTCATAGAGGCTTCAATGCTGAATATGAATTAACGTCGATTTTTATTCATCTCCATACAGATTTCAGATGATTAGAGTTTATTGAGTGCTTACTTTGTTCTCTTATTTTAAATTATTGCTACCATCTGAAAAATATTTTGATAGTTAGGTAGATAGATTAATGATAGTAGCTATAGTTTAAAAAATATAAAATTGGGGCTAGTCGTGGCGCAGAAGCAGAAACTGTGACTGTAAAGCGACTGGTTGTGGGTTCCATTCCGACTCGTGTCGGAGTGGAAATATTTATTATAATATTTCAATTTTCTTCGTTTTGGTGTCGAGGCAAAGCGCGGCGTTAAGCTCCGCCACTTGTGTTAAGTGGCGTAATTTAACGCCGAGCTTTTGCCTCGACACCAAAGCGATTGATTTTTTTTTTTTTAGCTTCACACTGTATCCCGCACACAGCAGGGTAGGCAGAGGGAACCTAGTGTTAAGACACTCCGTTCCCCACTTTCCGCCGAATTCGGAGGTTTTGCGTGTTAAGTGGCGGAGCTTAACGCCGCGCTTTGCCTCGACACCAAAGCGATTGAAATGGAAACACTAAATATTTCCACTGCTCGAGTGGGAATTGAACCCACAACCAGATGCGTTTAGAGTAACACTTACGTGCCCCTGCACCACGACTTGCACTTAGTTGTAAATTATCCTTAATAATATAACCTTAATAAAGTCTGTCTGTCTGTTACACTTCCACTGCTCCGATTTGGATAGAACTCGGAATGAAAGTAGTAAAAGTTCCAGGGTCAAACATAGGCTATCCAAAAATCAACTACTGAAGGGTTCTATAAAATGTTGTATCGTTGCATTGGAGAAACGGCGAACAGTCACTAGTGTACACGTAGGTATAATACTTTTCGTCTATTTAAACTGGATAGCAAATCTGACGCTGTGCATCTTTGTTTCAAGTAAGATAAATGAATATTTTTAATATACGATAGGAACAAGAAATATAGACAAACTTATAACGCCAAAGACGTCTCCAAAAAGTAAATAAACCTTTGATGGGTCTGAGTATAAGCATATATAATAAAATTCCACAGCTTGTTTTAGATTTACCACTGGAAAAACTTAAAATCATTATAAAAACAATAATAAGTAAGGCTTTTTATTCTCTAGAAGAATGCGTGAAATTTAAAGGATAAAAATGCGTGGAATTAATCGGATTTGAGGCCAATACTAGGTTAGCTACCATTGTATCAAATAATAAAATTGTAATTTTCATATTTGAAAAGAGCAACTGTTGAGTTTCTTGCCGGCTCTTCTCAGAAGAACTGGCTTCCGAGTCGGTGGTAGCTTTGTGTTCATTCGACGATTCAAAAGTACTTGCAAAAGTCTATTTGAATATCGATATTTTGAATTTGAATTTTGAACATCTTATCGTAAAATATTTAACCTACAAACGTAAGATACACGCTTATCTACTATGCCATAAGAACTTTTAATATAATTCGAAAAAATAGGTCGTCGTTACGCCGCGGGAGAGCGTCTCACTGTAAACGCTATTGTTGTGGGTTCGATTTCCACTTGACGGTTTCGTTATACATAATATTTTGATTTCTCTGTCTATGTAAGAAGACTAAACGCAGCGTTCCGTCACTCTACACACGAATGTCTCTATTTTAAGCGGAAAGCGGAGAGAGCTCGCCACAACGAATCATATGTACACGGTGCTACGATGGCTAATATAGAAATATGTTAATATAGAAATATAAAATTATTTTTTTTAACTTTTAAAAAATATATATATTTAAATTGTATACGTTCAAACCATCAATGGACACTAGAAGTGCACTATACTTCTTTTGAACAAATTGAGTATCAACCGACCTAGTTTCAGTTTCATCGAGAAGCAAGTAATCTTGAAACTCAAACATAAAAACCATTAAAACGATTAGTTACAAATAAAATATTTGAGAATTCATTTTAAAAATACTCAAGGGCCAGCTCAAAATGTAATTGAATACTTCTTGTAATTAATTATTTATAAAAATAAATACGGAATGTTGAAATTATTTAGAAGCTTTTTCTGAAATTCTGGTTAGTGAAAAAAGAATGTCAGAGAGGGCCTAGTGTCAAAACACTCTGTTCTCCATTTAACGCCTGAATTAGAGAGAGATTGTGGATCAGTATAACATCGCTAAAACGAGAAAATAATAAATGATAATTTAAATACCATAATACCAGGGCCAGTGGCGCAGTGGCAGAAGCGTGTGACTGCAAACGACTGGTTGTGGGTTCGATTTCCACTTGGACTTCACGCTTTATCCCGCACACGGTACAGGCAGAAGAAACCTAGTGTTAAGACACTCCGTTCCCCACTTTCTGCCTACCTGGACACTAGAGAGAAGAAAATGGAAATCTAAATATTACCTTTAAAGTGGATTCACCTTTAGTTTTAACTACTTTATTTTCTTCAAATCAAATCTAGAAACTCGTCGAGACTGACAGACAAGTATATTCGTAGATGTCATACATAATGGTGCTCACAAAAGAAATACTTTCTACTTGTAACAGGACGGGGGATGTACACAATGGCAGGTACTTTTAATTGCATTCGTTTGGCTTACCCTCCTACTCTCGCCAACTCCCTACATACTACGTATTTTATGTTATTTTGTATAAATTAGGATTATATTGTCGTTTATAAGCTTTCCTTTTTATTCGGGTGGGGTTGGGAGTAAGAATACAATTCCCCTCCGTCGCTGGGTAGCGTCCCGTAAAAGGCAGGTAACCCAGTAGCTTGGTGGTAAGAGATTTGTTCTCCGACTGGCTCGCGACCGCTATCATGTCAAAGACGAACCGCCAAACATCTGATGATGTATTCCGTTTCGATGGCATGTAAGCCAACTCTCTTTCTATTCCTACTATCCTCATCCTTCCTCTTTCCTTTCCTCCTCCACCCTTAAGGTCGGCAACGCATCCACAACTTTTTTAATGTTGTGGATATCCATAGACTAGGGTAACCGTTTACCATCAGGTGGTCCTTCTGCTCGTTTCCCCTCCTTTCATCAATAAAAAAAATAAAAAGACTTGTTGAATTATAAGTCAGTTTTACTTTAATTGCTAATGATAATTTATTTTGATTAAATAATGTTGTAGCAAAGTTTTAAAGTTTGTATGTACCTGATATATGAAGTTTCGAATATTTTTCATATACCTGAGGTAGTTAGATAAAATCAGTGTACCCTTACACTGCTTTTGCTTTGCGGCAGTGCTTTTGTGCTTTTGCAGTTTCTCAATGCTGTCTTAGATACCAGATCGATAAAACAAAAATTATATATAATCAATTCGTCGGATGGTAATCGAGCCAAAACTATGGCGTTTACAGTGAGACGCTATCTCACTTCGTCGCAAGACTTTCTCTGTTTTTTTTTGTAATATGATTAAATATTTTAAATACATATTAAATGTTTCCACCGTCTTATTGTACAGTTATGAAAGCATTAAGTTCGATTATCAAGAAAACAAGTTCTAAATAATTATTGTGTATTATAAGTTGTGTAAGACAATAAAAAATATGTACTGATCTGGATGACGATATTTTAACATCTCAGGGATTTTGTATCGTTTCCTAAACGAGTTCATCGAGTGGTTCCAATCAAAGTAGGTTGTGTGTATTTTTTACACGAAACCGGTCAATGGTGGAAAACACCATTTCTATTAATCGATGTAATTTCGACAACTAATAATAACATATAATATAATATAATAGCTTATTGCCAAAAAAATACAAGACACATGAACACTCTAGATATTAGACTAGACAAATGTCTTTGACAATTTTCTCTTCTTCAACTTCACGCTGTATCCTGCACACAGCAGGGTAGGCAGAGGGAACCTAGTATTAAGATACTCCGTTCCCCACTTTCCGCCGAATTCGGAGGCATTGCGTGTTAAGTGGCGGAACTTAACGCCGCGCTTTTACCTCGACACCAGAGCAAAGAAATATTTAATATTTTCATTTTCTTCGCTCTGGTGTAGGGGCAAAGCGCGGCGTTATCTTCTGCCACTTAACACGCAATGTCTTCGAATTCGGCGGAAATTGGTGAACGGAGTGACTTAACACTAGGTTCCCTCTGCCTACGCTGCTGCCTAGGTATAAAAAAATAAAAAAAACTAAATGTAAATAAGAATGGAGTAGCAGATATCAGTCAGTTAGAAACTGCAACAAGTATTGTAATGAAACTTTTTCTATCTTCATTATATTTAATTTTCGTAGATTCGTATTTGCCTGCAGAAGTTAGAATATTTAATATTTCCATTTTCTTCGCTCTGGTATCGAGGCAAAAGGTATTAAGTTCCGCCACTTAACACGGAATGCCTCCAAAATTAAAACATATATATAGTTATATATAAAGATCGAATTGAAGCCGTGACGTGATTCGACTCCCACTCGAATGTATGGATATAATATTTAAATTATTTACATCTGTCATATAAATGTCATACTTTATATTAAAGTACATAAAAATGTCATACTTTTCAAAGGCTGCCGAAAAAACAATTCTGCTCTTCATCTTACATAGTAAAGCGCGTCGTCGAATACTGCTACTGTACATGCAGTGCCTCTAATTCGGACGGAAAGTGGAGAACGGAGTATCTTGACACTAGGCTCTCTCTAACACCTCTGCCTTTTAGGTAAAAAGGAGGAAGCAACTCAAAAAAAAAGGTTTTATTATCTTTCTTGCTCTGCAGAATAGACATTTTCAGAACTTCATAATTAATTTTGAATTTCGTTTTTATACGATAATGACACTTTGAACCTTCTATTTAATAAGTAGTAATAATAAGTAATCTAACTATAATTAAGTCGCCATGAAGACTAAAAATTGGGTTTTTCATACAAAAGATCAAATTTAACTACTACTAAAACAATGTCATTTGACACTCTCACTGCTATATCGCTGTGGTCTATAATCTAAATTGTAAATTGTAATAGAACTTCAATTAACAAGCAATAACAATAGTGTGCGATATATTACACTAAACAATATACAGTAATTGAGCTTTAACGATGTAATAATAGTATACAGAACAGTCTATATGAGTTTATATTATAGGACTCCCACCGGGTTATCTTTGTTAATTAGAATAAATAAATCAATTATTAATAAATATAACTATTTATTAATTTAAGAAAACCAATTTAATTTATGCAAGATAATTCAAACTTAAAATACATTTCTCTCCTTAGTTTGTTTTACATATAAACCGTCTTATGGCCGGCTTACCTTTCCATACTAACATTTGATTTCTTTTTTCTTTTTGGGACTTTGTTCTTAGAGAGGACCTAGTGTCTAGACACTCCATTTTCGGCTTTTCTCCCCAATTCAGACATTGCCTATTGAGCAAGGAATCTTAACCTTGCGCTATCACTTGCACACCAGAGCAGAAAAAGGATAAAATGGACATGATTATTCTATAAAATGGAGACCAAACTACTACAAGTGATCTGATCTAATTTGGAAGAAAAATATTTGTTTTATTCGTAATCATTTAACACTTCTGTTGCTTACCTCTTGCGCTTGTCTGATTCCGTCTTTGGGTCATTAAGAAAATCTTTAACTTAAATTACTTATTCTTTTGTTATTTTTTTTTTTTTTTAGCTTCACGCTGTATCCCGCACACAGCAGGGTAGGCAGAGGGAACCTAGTGTTAAGACACTCCGTTCCCCACTTTCCGCCGAATTCGGAGGCTTGCGTGTTAAGTGGCGGAACTTAACGCCGCGCTTTACCTCGACACCAGAGCGAAGAAAATGGAAATATAATTTCCACTCCTCGAGTTCCCACTCGATCGTATCGATCGTACCCACAACCAGTCGTTTACAGTCACACGCTTGTGCCGCTGGGCCACGACTGGCCACTTAAATTACTAATGTTATATTTATTGTATAAGATAATAATAAATATCAATATTTATAACAATTCTCCCGCATAGCGGATAGTGAGGAAGAACATAGTGTCAAGACACTCTGTTAATTATAAAAAAATAATAAAAAAATAATTTTAATAAACAACTTATAGAGATTCTGAAAAAAAAATAAGCAATCATCATATTAGAGGTCTGAAGCAAAGCAAAAGTTCAAAACCACATTAAATAAACGGTGAATATCTAAACGTTCACGTATGAAGTTGCTAAATCAACATTCGTACTACGTTCGCAAACACTGTAATATTGAGATTTGAAATACGAGTACTTTCACAGTACGAATGAAAATATTCTTTAAAAATGTAAACTAGTAAAATCTTAAATGGGTAACGATTTTTTTTAAATTTAAATAAACAGTCAAAGTCAAATAACTTTATTAAAAACTAGCGACCCGCTCGCAGCTTCGCCGCGTGAACTACAACTTTCAACCTCTTTGGGATTGTTTTTTTTATAAAAAGGGGTGGGTAGTCTATATTAGACTTTGCTTAGTTATTTAAGTTCTTGAGCAAATTCATAGATGCATCTAGTAAAATGTCAACTATTTGATAACATATAGCAATAACGGTTCTAGTAAGAAAACGTAGCCAAATAATCAATATAATTTGATTTTGCTAGTTTTTTATTTCTGCGGAAGCTGTATTGAATACCAGAATAAACTAACGACCCACTCACGGCTTCACTGTGTGAACTACTTCTTTCATTCCCTATTTCAGAACTTTTGTGTTTCTTTTTAGAAAAAGAGGGGTAGCCTATGTTTGACCTTGCCTCATGAACTATTTTCCTGAGTAAATTCATCGAAATCGAATCAAGGAGTTTAGATCTTTCATTCTTAATATATACTAATCATACATAAGTTCTATCCTATTTCTCATCTATTTACTCTTTACGAACTTATGTATCATGAATAATATTATTTAACATATTTATAGGTCAAGTATATATCGGTAAGCGCAGAGTGAAAAGGCGTAAACCTAAAAAAAAGAAATAAGTCTACTAAAATTATACAGAATATATCTCACATAATAACTATAAGGATTAAATAGTAAATTTAATTTAAATAATTTAGTACTATAGTTAAAGGTAATAAATTTAGTAAGCCGTTAATCCGTTGATCGCCATTGAACTGCTTACGAGCTACCACTATATCAAGTCACTTGGCGGATGTCCTAACTAACGGTCATATATTTCGCATATGCTTCCCAAATTGGAGCATATTTTATGGTTATGAAGTCTGCTTGAATAAATTCTCTAACTATTTGTATAATAAAAGGAATATTATTACTACATGGTTAGAGCCATCATGGCGCAGTTGAACAGTTTTGGACTGTAAACGATTGGTTGTGGGTTCGATTATCACTCGAAGATATGGTTATATTTTGTTTTCTTCACTCCGGTGATACTTTCTCTTAACAAAGCGTAGTGTCGAGTTCCGTTATTTAAGACGCCATGTTCAAAATTGGAAAATGGAGTGTTGTGACACTAAGTTCTTTCTGACTACCTTGACATTCTGAAAAAGAGTGTTTTACTTAGGTTCTTACTCACTTTCTGTGAACTCCTTGAACAATGTGATAGCAATTACAACAAATTAATGTACATGATGACAAAAGAACTTCATTCACTCTTCGACTTTTACTTGCGCAGAAGTCTTCTATGTTAATTGTTTAGTTATATTTTTAACAACTTATCTACTATTGTGTACTGAATTTATTAAAAACACAACAATATGTCCACGTTTGTTAATAAATATTAAAATCATATGCAGTAACATGTAGTTAGAACCTTAATAAATGCATACAAATATAAATTGTTCATAAATGGTACAGTGTCTGAGTACCCGTCACAGTAACCTGATGATTGTGGGTTCGATTCCCATTCGGAGAAAATTTCTTTTTTTTTTTTTATGGAATAAAGGAGGCAAGCGAGCTGACGGCCCACCTGGTGTTAAGTGGTTACCTTCGCCCATAGACATCCACAACATTAGAGTTGTGGATGCGTTGCCAGCCTTAGGGATATAGGACAGAAGGAGGAAGCATGGGAATGGTGGGAATAGGGAGTGCTGGCTTACATGCCATCGAACCGGAACACATCATAAGATATTTGGCGGTTCGTCTTTGACATGATAGTGGTCGCGAGCCAGTCGGAGAACGAATCTCTTACCACCAAACTACTGGGTTACCTGCCTTTTACGGGACGTTACCCAGCGGCGGGGGGGAATTGTATTCTTAACCCATCCTCCCACGAGAAAAAATATATTTATTTTTTTATTTCTTCGTTCTCTTACATAAGACAAAGTGCGGCATTGAGGTCCGTCACTCCACACGCAAAATGCCTCATAAATTTGTAATTTACAGTACTTACCAAGTTCAGAGCCACAGACGCGGGGAATGATTTCTAAAATAGCAGAACACGAAGCGTCCTCAAAGCAAAGCTGCCTTGCGAGGAGGCAGTTGAGGATCGCCATAGTGCCTTTTATCCCAGGCCCTGAAACAAACAGAAATCATAAATTTAAAGCTTAAAACATTTGTTGTTTACATCATTGTTAATCTAAACGAACATAGACATGTTTAGGAAGCGTATAAAAAATTGACTACAGCGGGATTCGTATCCGCACCTCTGCGAAACCGTCCAAACGCTCTGACTGCTAAATTTTTGTATGTTTACTAAATATGTCATTTTCAATTTCGTGGTGTCGTGGTGCAGTAGCACAAAGTGTAACTGTAAAGCGACTTGTAGGTTCGAGATTCCCACTTGAGGAGTAGAGGAGAGAGGAAATTTTAAATATTTCCATTTTCTTCGCTTTGGTGTCGACGCAAAGAGCGGCATTAAGTTCCGCCGGATTCGGCAGAAATTGGGGAACGGAGTGTCTTAACACTAGGTTCTCTATGCTTATCCTGCTTTAAAATGTTAAAAATATAAATCAAAAACAAATGAATTAATTCTTAGTATGTAATGAATTAATCTTGTAAATATTAAGTGAAAGAAAATCCTTTTAGAAGAAAAAAATATTAATGGTTTGTAAGAGGCACAAGTCCCGAAGCGGTCAAAAAGATTACTATTTGACCGCTTCGGGACCTGTGACGTATTAACGTTTCCTAAAAATGCTTAGAAATCTTTAAAAATGTGGAAATATGTAATCAATAGCATTCTTTCTTTCCAAATGATTATTCTTACAAATAATCTTTGAAGAGAAAAACCTTTTATTGAATAATTCTCTTAAAAAAAGAAATAGAAAAACTACAATTGAACTTTGATTGAATCGGGTTAGTTTAAAAAAAACGATAGACGAGGTGACATTTTCAATTTTCCGCTTGACCTTCACCTTGTTGCTCGAACATATGGATTGAAAATTTCTAAATGCAATATAGGTAAGGTATTTAAGTAGTTTTAGGTTCAATTCCGTAGTCTTATGATAATAAATATATAAGAATAATATTAAAATACGGTTAAGTAACACTTTTTTGATAATATAGGCTTAGATGTGTAATAAATGTTTAGACTTGAGATATATTTAGCTTCAAACTGCATGTTAAGATATTCTGATCTCCGTTTTCCATCGGGCATTAAATATTTTTTTTACAGTTTTACAAAGACAATGAGAAGTTGGTGGCATGACACCGTTCTCTGCTTTTCACCTGAAATCGAGATAGTCATCTAATAACAGCATAAAAATATATTATATTAACTGAATAAATACATTAAATATAATGATTTCCCTAAGTGAAGATTGAACCCACAACCATCGTGCTTGCATTCTCATGCTTTTTCACTGCACCACGGTCACTTACTATACTCGTATATCAATTTTAATAATGTTTTATCGATATTGTATGTATTAAATTTCTAAAATCAGAGCTGAACTCAAAGAAATATTATCTATAAAAATAAATAAATTTGTATTGCGAATTTGTAAAATTAAAATAACCACATTTAAATAAAGTCATATGTGCATACATAGACAGTATATATACTAAAACAATATTTTTTACATTTTTTGTCTGTCTGTTGTTTGGCTAATATTTAAAACGGCTGGACCAATTTAGACGGGGCTTTCTGTGATAGATATCTAAAGTAGCAAGAAGTAATTTAGGTTACTTTAATTTTAGAATAATAACTTTGAGGCCAGTCGTGGCGCAGTGGCACGTACGTGTGACTGTAAACGACTGGTTGTGGGTTCGATTTCCACTCGAGGAGTGGAAATATTTAATAGTTCCATTATCTTCTCTCTGGTGCTCTTAACACGTAATGCCTCCGAATTCGGCGGAAAGTGGGGAACGGAGTGACTTGGCACTTAGGTTTTCTCTGTCTACCTTGCTGTGTGCAGGATACAGCCTGAAGATAATAAAAAAAAACTTTTTTATTAAATTCGACGTGGGCACAACTAGTTTTAATAGCTAAAATGTATGTGAAATAAGTTATAACTTTAGAATTAGTTCTTTGAAAGTAGTCCTTGAAGTAAACAATAAAGCTCACATTTGCCACTATAATAATGTACTGTAATTTTAGTCTTCAAAGTGTCGAAGTAATATAAACTTCTAGAAAAGCAACATGATTTATTTTTTGTCATGAATAGAAAGTACCAATGGTTTGCATTTGAAACTCTTTCAGATGTTTCAATAAGTAATCCGAAAATGATATAGTAAATTGATTTTAAATTAATCTAACTTAGAAAGTAAGTCTTAAATACGAAAACCGGACAGGGATATAAGGACGACGTCATCATCATCATAAAAGTAAATAAAATTTAGTCTGTCCCCAAAGTGGGGATTGAACTAATAACCACGATGCTTGCAGTACGTTATAATAATAAAATAATAAAAACTCTTTATTGCACATCCACAAATCACAAACAAAAAAGAAAGTAGTTTTAAAAATAAAAAAAAAACAACGTAAACTAGAACACACACAAAAAAAAACTTTACTATCCCACTACTATTCATATTAATAATATGAATTGGAATATCTCAGTGGGGAACAGAATGTCTTAACACTAGGTTCCCTCTGCCTACCGTGCTGGTTGCGGGATACAGCGTGAAGCTAAAAAAAATTTGTTTTTATTGTTCCACCGAGTACCACCTGGCAAGTGGGAAAAGATGTGTCTTGACACTAAGCTCTCTATGACTAGCCCGCTATGTGAGAAAAACGAGCAGTAAAACATATACATATTTTTTACACCTAATAAATATTTAATATGATCAGTAATTACTAATGTATGATGTCTTCCACCAGTTAACACTTTAAACACAATAATTAAAAGCTTTGCCTAACGATAATATCCTCAACAGTGTGCACATTTCCTATCTCGTAGAATATTCAGAAGCCGATCCGTACATTCGTTTGACGATCGATACGAATCTCGGCTATTTTGAAAGCGAAGATATTTTGAACGGCCTAAATAATACTCATCCAGGTACAGCTGTAAGCTGCATTCATTTAGTTTGCTACGCTAACGGTTTTTCATTGTATTTTAATACTGATTTATTGCTAGTAACATAAGTTTTATAGCTTCACGCTGTATCCCTCTCACACAGCAGGCAGAGGGAACCTAGTGTTAAGACACTCTGTTCCCCACTTTCCGCCGAATTCGGAGGCATTGAGTGTTAAGTGGCGGAACTTTTCGCCGCGCTTTGCCTCGACACTAGAGCGAACAAAATAAAAAAAATATTGTGCCTATTTCACTAGATACGTTAAAGTAAAAAAATCCATAATAGTTTGACCGTTTAAGTAACGGTAATGTTTAATTAAATTTTTAAAAGTTTAACCAAATATTAAAGATAAGAAAAACATTTTTAGAAAAGTTATAAGAATTTGAATGCCTGAAGGCTTAAACTGTCCATTGGGTCTGACTTTTATTTTTCTTAAATGCGAAAGTTTATAAGGATGTTTATTACTCTTTCACGTAAAAACTACTGAATGGATTTTAATGAAACTTTACAACAATATAGCTTATATATCAGAACAAAACATAGGCTACAATTTGTCCAAAATATCAAGCCTCCTTTGAAAAAGACATTTAAAGGAAACGTATAAAAATTTGAACGCAGCGGGATTCGAACCCGCGTCTCCTGAACCGTCCAGGTGCTCTCACCACTGAGCCTATTATTTTTATTCGTTTTCTTTAAAATGTCTTTTTCAATTTTCCTAAGTGTGGAATAACACTTTAAAAATGTTTAAAAAGCGTCCTTTGATTTTACAGTTCCACTTTCGTAAATTCCGCGCGGACGAAGGCGCGGGCACAGCTAGTACTTATATAATATAATGGTCAGCCCTAACTGCGTCACGACGCCGCCAATCGATGTGACATTAAACTATTTTAGAATAGGTCCCATGAATAATTTTGTGACTTGAGTATACACTTGACCATGACGTGCTTATAATTTATTCACATCCCACTGTCTGTGGGTTATAAGTAACTCTTCGTTTTAAATCAAATCAAATTATATGACATATTAGAATGGATAAAATTTTTATTTTTTTTTAAATTTCTTTAAATGTTATTTTTATTATTTGTTTTTTTTTATTAAGTATAAACATAGCAAGGTAGGCATAGAGAAATGTCCAAGATACTCCGTTCTCCACTTTGGTACTTCTTCATTATTTTTTTCCATATATTTTTATATCGCCAATGTGATTTTTAGTAAAAAAAAATATGACATAAATATAATAAAACTAGACGAATCTAAATCGCATTGCCAACAAGGAATACAAGAAATCAGTATGAATCGAAATATAAATATCCCCCGAGTGTTATTTGAACCCGCAACCTTTGTGTAGCAGTGATACGTCCCCTGTGTGATACGACGGTGGCTTTCATATTCCTTGTGTGCAAACAATATTGTCAAAGTCGATTTTTTCTAAACAATACCCACTGGGGTTGCCCTATATCCTATTAAGTTTTCCCTTTGTCAAAAAAGGAAAGGTCAGCACTTAATACAATTTTGTAAAATTTTACACATTTTGATATAGTTATTTATTATTTTATTGTTTTATCATTTCGTTTATATCTTAGCCTTTGTATTTATCATTAGTCATGCCGAAGAAAAGATTTTACGATGTCTACGTTGTGAGCTTCCTTGTTTGGTCCTGATCCAGCTTTACTCGATTGTTTTTTGAATCGAGTCTTCTTTGGTGGTGGAGTTTCATGGATTTTTTTAATCTGAGCCTCAAACGATTTTTATCTCTATAAATAGGTATGAAGAGTCCGCCGAAAGCGCTATCCCTAACTTTTTTGTATTTTTTTTTTTTTTTATTTATTGTCTAATATATAACAAATACAGTATCTTTTATTTAGCTCTTCGAGTACCACGAAAACCTTATCTGGTTTATCTGGGTACAGAGGTAGAGTCATGTTGTTTTTAATTGTAATTATTTAAAAAATGTTTTTTGAAACGTGATTTGGTTTCGTGTTTTATATGACAATTATTGTAGTTCCTTTGGCAGTTCATTAATATAGACAGGTATTTATTAGATAGCATCAGTCTCTTTCACGTACAAAATTTTGGTTTTGGTAAGTTATATTTAGTTAGAATCTAGTTGTAGCAAGGGTGTAGGTCTAAATTTTGGTTTGTATGTGGTAAAGGTTGGATTTTAATTTCAGTAAGAATCGAAAATTTAACTTTTCGTACACAGTCATAACATGACAAGATGAAAAGCTGGTCGTAGCTGATCACTGTGACGAGAAAGTATGGTTTTTAGGTACAAGTGTTTTTAGCAATCTAGATTGAAGGTTGTATATGTTTTCTAAGTTAGATTTACAGGATCTTCCATAACTACTAATACCGTAACCGAGGGACGATGTTCTGCCAAGGCCCTGTACATAGTAGTAATATATGGTAAGGTAATTTAGATTTGAGTATCACTTAGTTTGCTAATTATTGTGGATCTTAATTTGAGCAGGACCAGTAGTACATGAGGAACCCAGGTGAATCTGTCATCGATTATTAGGCCTATATACAAATGTGTTTTTTACTTGTTCAATTATTCACACGAGCAATCCGACCATATGTGAGTGCAAACAAGAAGTGGTTGTGAGCACGATAGTTAGGTCGGATATCTGCGTCTTGTTGTGTGCCGAGTGAATGGGCAGAAACTGGTCTTTGCGCGTTAATTATCAGACCCACATCATGAGCCCATTTAATAGTGATTACAATTATATCAATAGTACTGAGCTTGTTTGGGACATTTTTTGATCGGCTAATACTAAGCAATTGTGTCATCCGCAACTGGTATACAGTGCCCTCGTCTTCTATGCTTGTGTTAACATGTCGTTTACATACAACAGACTCAGTAGGACCCGATGATTTGGAAGCCTCTGTGCTGTGCCAACATGTGGTTGATATAAAATTGCTTATAGTGTTTAGCGAGGCTTACTGTTGTTTTTTTATTGTGATGATAATTTTGTAACAGTTCTAATTAGAGGACCTGTATCCCACCCCGCGAAAGCTTATCAAATAGTTATATTAAAAAAATTTTAATACATAGAAAGGCATTTAATAAAGTCATTGTAGGACGAGCACGTGAAGTCTGTTGTCCAAGTCGGGTTGATGTCGTGGGTAACTTTCCTCAGTAAGTCAGTGGTCGTTTATTTCTGAACCCCGTAAGTGCTCTTATTATTATGAGTATGACCTAAATATTTATTATGTGTCCCCCAAGTATTTTTCAATAATTTTGTATGCATGATGTATGGTGATTGGGCGATAATTGTTAAAATCACAGCTTTCCCTTTTTATATATGGCCGCCCCCCCGCGACAACACCAATTTTAGGTTATCCGATAGATTGAGTGGCTATACACTGTTTATAAGGTGGGGTAACAACGGGTGTTAAATGTGAGGACATATGTTTAATATCGTTGTGCTCTGATTACCGTTGAACCTGGACTTTTTTGTCATTCATGGCATAATTATACGTTGAACCATCTCCTACGTGCCCGCCTTAATCTAATTGAAGTAAAGTATTTCCGGTAGTTTTCGTATGAAGGTAGACTCTAATTATTTTTTATGTACACTGAACACATAGCTTTTCCATTTATTGTCAAATTATTTTGCGACAAGTGATTTGATAGGCCAAGCGGGTCTGCTTGAAATGTTTTACGATAATATATCTATTAACATTTTTACAATTTTTTCTGTAAGTCTATTAACAAGTTTCCAAAGTTCCCGTTGATTTTGAAGTTTTACCATATTATCATCATTTATGCTGTGTATGTTTCAGAAATGGGTAATCTATTCGTTTATTTCTATAAAAAGTATATAACAATCTTTTTTTAGAAGTTAAATCATCTGATCGCCCATATATTACAAAGCTCATCGCGGTTTTACACATACATTTCAAGGTATTATTTGACAAAATTTGCACAAATAGGTGTCGCGGTACGTCATTAGGTCTAGAAAATATTTACTCATATTATAGGCATGACTTTGAAATGATTGTACATAAAACTATAAATGTCGTTAGGATCAGTATAACCAAGCGCCTCGCTCCAGTCAACACTGCATAACCTATTTCTAAGATCGTTATTATTTATTCTTGTAAACAGCTAAGGCAAGCGTGACTGATTATATCCGCGCCTAGCGCCTAGTATCGCACAAACAGTTATGCAGTGATCAGCTGGAACGATTTTGACGACGCCGGTATAAATGTCACATTTTTTTATATTTCTAATAAAAATATGATCAACGCAGGACTTGCTTATTATATCCATGCGTTTTTCGATTCGTGTATACTGATTTATACCCGAGTAAAAGCCCAGTTCCGATAGGGAGTTCAGATATCGGTTGATAATAGGTGTATTTTTTTTTAAATCCAAGTTTATATCGCCAATAATTACAAAATCATTTTTCCAGTTATATTTTGACACAAGGGACGAAATTTCATTTATAAATCCTTCTTTATTATAATCTGGCGGTCTGTAAGCCGCACATATACCTAATTTATAATGACTATCTACAATTAATTCCCCTGTAATACATTCACAATATTTGCAAGACGTTAAGATATTTCTATCGAAACTCAAAGAGTTATGAACAAAAAGTAAAATACCACCACCTTTTCTATCACTTCTCAGTTCACAAAACATTGAGTAATCTGGGATTTCGTATATACTAACACAGTCTTCTTTTATATTAGCCTCTGTTAAAATTAACAAATGAATCGTTTTTATCGAATTAGTTACTATATATTCAAGTTCTGCAAAATTTTTATGAATAGATCTTATGTTCACATGTAATAATAACAAAGTTTCATCATCATAATTTGGTATTTGATTTGTAAAATCTTGTAAGTCAACACAAGTCAACTCACTTAGGCTATACGTATATATAACTAAAACGTCAATGTCTTTATAACTTATATCACTTCGCTAAAAAGTCTTGTATTAATATCGGGGCCAGTCGTGGCGCAGTGGCACATACGTGTGACTGTTAAACGACTGCTTGTGGACTCGATTCCCACTTGAGGAGTGGAAATATTTAATATTTTCAGAAGCGGTTAACCAGTAGCGGTACTGAGAATTTCCTTTTTAATACTTATTAGTAAGAATACTTGGAACTTTGAAATGGCGTACCTAAACAAATTATAACACCTTGAATAAGAATTATAACTCCTTTGGATGTTTTTGTATGGAATGTTAATGATTATTTTTTTATAACTTAGTGAAGTATATTAAGTTTTCCATTTCAGAATATTTAGGTTTTTAAAGATTTTTCATTATAAATATAATAGTCATAGCAGGGTTACACGTATATTACAAATTACATTTGTTAATAAAACTAAAAAAATATATAAAATAATGTAATAAAGAAAAATTAAAAATACAATAAGAAAATCTTAACAAAAAATCAATCCCCTTCGTCACCACCTTCCTCTTCCTCGTCAAATTCGCCTTCTTCCTCGGCAGTAGCATCTTGGTACTGTTGGTATTCAGAAACTAAGTCGTTCATATTACTCTCGGCTTCAGTAAATTCCATTTCATCCATTCCTTCTCCAGTATACCAGTGCAAGAACGCCTTTCGCCTAAACATAGCTGTAAATTGTTCAGAAATACGTTTGAATAATTCTTGTATAGCCGTGGAATTACCGATAAAGGTAGCAGACATTTTTAATCCACGAGGTGGAATATCACACACGGCAGTCTTAACATTATTTGGAATCCATTCAACAAAATATGAAGAGTTCTTGTTTTGGATATTCATCATTTGTTCATCAACTTCTTTCATTGACATACGACCTCTGAACACAGCAGCAACAGTTAAATAACGACCGTGGCGAGGGTCACAGGCAGCCATCATATTTTTAGCATCAAACATTTGTTGAGTCAATTCTGGAACTGTTAAAGCTCTGTATTGTTGACTGCCTCGAGACGTTAGTGGTGCAAAACCAGGTATGAAGAAATGTAACCGAGGAAAGGGTACCATATTTACTGCTAGCTTTCTTAAATCAGCATTCAATTGACCAGGAAATCTAAGGCAAGTGGTGACACCAGACATTGTAGCCGATACAAGGTGGTTCAGGTCACCATAGGTCGGTGTTGTTAGCTTTAGAGTACGGAAGCAAATATCGTAGAGAGCTTCATTATCTATGCAGTAAGATTCATCGGTATTTTCTACCAGCTGGTGAACCGATAGCGTAGCGTTGTATGGTTCGACAACTGTGTCAGATACTTTAGGCGAAGGAACAACACTAAAAGTATTCATAATCCGATCAGGATATTCTTCTCTTATTTTTGAAATTAGAAGAGTGCCTAGTCCTGCGCCAGTGCCTCCACCAAGAGAATGTGTTAACTGGAAGCCTTGTAAGCAGTCGCAGCCTTCTGCTTCTTTTCTGACTACATCAAGCACTGAGTCGACCAATTCTGCTCCTTCTGTATAATGCCCTTTAGCCCAATTATTACCAGCACCCGATTGGCCAAAGACGAAATTATCAGGGCGAAATATTTGGCCAAAAGGTCCAGAACGCACAGAGTCCATGGTACCAGGTTCGAGGTCCACCAAAATAGCCCTTGGCACATATTTGCCTCCGGTGGCCTCGTTGTAGTATACATTTATCCGCTCCAACTGAAGGTCGGAGTCACCGTGGTACGTGCCAGTTGGATCTATGCCATGTTCGTCCGATATAACCTCCCAGAACTGAAACACGTAATTTATGTTACTGCATGGTTATACAAGAATTAGAGGTTTTAGTGGGATTGCATTTTTTGCCAAGTCGCAAAAAAGGCTTTAGCATAGAAATTATATACCGTATTATTTTTTAACAAACAAAGCTTGTAAACAGGCTTTGTTTAAATATATATATTTTAAAGGAAAACTATTTTTGTCGATTTTTGTATTTGGTCGATTATTTTTTCACATTGGTAAGACAAATGGCGGCAACGAGTTCCGCCACTCAATACGTATAGTTTCGATTACAGACGGAAAGTGGATAATAGTGTGACTTGACACTAACTTCTCTTCCTACTCTTCCACGCGGAACAAGCGAGAAGCTGTATCATCATAATAATCGTGTACAATATAATGTTATCTTTGCAAATAGCTTACTAATGCCTTTGTCATTTGTCTATTTGTCATAATAAAAGAAATAAAAAGAAAAACGGCTAATATGTTATAAAATTGTAATCGAAGAACAGTTATCCCATCTAACATTTTAGAAACTTGATAAATCAGCAGTTTGAAAACTCTTTGAATTTAAAATTGTGGTTTCAAAAGTTTACGTACATAAATAAATATGTAAGTGCAATACAAGAATTTTTATTTTTTTTACCGAACTAAATGTTTTTCTAGTATATTATTACTATGTATCCAACTATAGTTGAAATGTTCGTTATTTCATGCTCGTGATAAATCTATCACGTATTCAGAAGGAAAAGGAATCTTAAACTTTTTCAATTATTATTTACACATTTAGACATGGAAAAAATTTAGAAACCCTATAAAAATGAACGCAGCGGGATTTGAAACCGGGCCTGCTGGAAACCGCCCAAGCGGTCTGACCGCTGAGCCATGCGCTCTTAATACCAGCTGCATTGAAATTCTTATAAGGTTATCACAACTTATTTTTATTGTTAGCATATCAGTAGAATTCTTACCTTCGCACCAATTTGATTGCCGCATTGTCCCGCCTGTATATGTACGATTTCCCTCATTTTACTATTATGTAATTGTAATTATTTTAACTTAAATAAGTTTAGACACCGACCGTACAACTCGACCTACTAGACAGATGGTCTTAAAACAAATGAAGTGTTTTCAAAATGTTCCTCAAAAATTATATATTTTTTGTAATTCAAATTTTATTTTGTATCAGCCAGTTAAAAATATATTACGTATAGAGGTTATAATATGGATAAATAATAGTACTAGTATATTATAGCAACTTTTGAGCATAATTTAGTTTTAATGGCGTAATCGAATAAAATATATCTTTTTAGGCCTATACAAAACATTATTTTTTATTAAATTAAATTAAATTAAATAGCTTCACGCTATATCCCGCACACAGCAGGGTAGGCAGAGGGAACCTAGTGTTAAGACACTCCGTTCCCCACTTTCCGCCGAATTCGGAGGCTTGCGTGTTAAGTGGCGGAACTTAACGCCGCGCTTTACCTCGACACCAGAGCGAAGAAAATGGAAATATAATTTCCACTCCTCGAGTGGGAATCGAACCCACAACCAGTCGTTTACAGTCACACTCTTGTGCCACTTTGCCACGACTGGCCACATTTTTTATGGTCATCAAAATAGTTTTAAAATAATACATTATTAGCGAAGGTGTTTACATGAATAGGATATTTATTCTTATCCAAATTAATAAGTTACTTATGACTGACACTTATTTTTGAAAGAAATTGTCCTTGACAGTATGACTGCGCGAGCAAAGTCGCGGGCAATCTCAGCTTGATAAGAAACAGATTCAAATCTGTCATATGTAAAATATACATGTAATTGAACCATTAATGATTTCACTACTTCAACTTAGTCATATCCGTACCTATATTATTTAATGCACAAAACTGTCTGTTTGCTAGTCACGCTTTCACGGCAAATCTATTGGTGAATTGGATGAAATTTAGAATGAAAAATATTTTTTCAAAAATCAACCTCTTCTAGGGTTGAAATATGGGATGAAATTTTATATGAAAAATTTAAACCGCTTGACCGTTTGTAGTGAATTTTCGAATATATATATTTGATTATCCTAGGTATACTTTATTTTTCATAGGATGTAATATCACGAAAGGAGGATTGGAGATTGTAATATAACGAAACAGTATCGGGGTTCACAGCGAGCCACTG
This sequence comes from Dryas iulia moderata, assembly GCA_019049465.1. Classification (NCBI taxonomy): domain Eukaryota; kingdom Metazoa; phylum Arthropoda; class Insecta; order Lepidoptera; family Nymphalidae; genus Dryas; species Dryas iulia. The sequence goes on from CM032438.1 coordinate 5,631,917, forward strand.
GTACTAAAATAAGTTAAAAGTATCACTGTCGAGCTACTAATACTTGACTATATGTACGTAAATCTAAATTTAGGTCTTTTGTATATACATAATTATACTTGCTAAGTGTGTATTCTAGCGTCTAGACATTTAATTAACTGGGACTGTATTCGACACTCGTAGGCGGAAAATAGATTTGTAATGTAAATACGAAATCGACAATATATTCATGCATGAAACAAAAGCTTTCATAAATTGGTTGAAAATATTATAACTTTGTATACATTCACTTTAATTAGGGGTGAATATTTGATGGATTTTTGTGGTATAAAATTCTTATTACTTTAAATAAATACTATTAATAGGTGTACAGATTTATATTTTTTTCTAATATTAATAAAAAATAGAAAAAGGTATATAAACTTTTTAAAAAGTCACGTAGTGTCTCCATAGAGTTAGTAAGATAACTCTATGAGTGTCTGTCATACAATATGTCAAAGATGCATTAAGACAAAACATAAAATTTACATTTACTTAAACTCCATTTTGGTTATAAATTCATAATATATATTTCAACACATAAGAGCGCGTTGAAATTACTTTCTTGTTTTAGATTATCATTTGAGATCACAAGTTTTCACGTTTCTATGTCTTTCATGACTATTCGGAGTGGCATGAATTAGTTGAGCTGTTACAACTTTATAATTAACTAGCGGCCCGCTCGCGGCTTCGCTGCGTGAACTACATAACTCTCGAGGGTGGATTTTTACAAAATAAAGTAGCCTATGTCTAAGCTTGGATTATCGACTATACTTATGTCAAAATTCATTACAATCGGTCAAGCGGTTTAGATTTTTCATATAAGCTTTCAACTTCTATTTCAACCCTTAAGAGGTAGATTTTTGAAAAAATAAGTTGCCTATGTTTGACCCAGTAACTTTCACTACTTTCATTCTAAATTTCATCCAAATCGGGTCAGTAGATTAACCGTGAAAGCATGACAGACAAATAGACAGTCTTTCGCCTTTATAATTAATTGGTGAACATATATATATACATATTTATTTTTATTTTTTCTCAGACAAAGTCAATTTTTATTTATATATTTTAACCAATATTTTAATCAAATATTCAATAAATATCATAACTAATTCTGCAGAAAGTATAAAAGTCCTGTAATAAATACCAGAATAAAAATAAAAGTATTCATTTACAACTCTATATAAATTCTCAATTACTCGAGTGGGCAATTTTAACGACTTCAAAGTCAACCGCTCACGCGAACGTAAGCCATCTGACGTGTAAATGATAAAGTATATCCGTCCTTTTCGCACTATATTAATTTATGTATAGCCATCCTTTTCACATTTAATGCCTGGATTACCCTATAGTATGCTCAATGTAATATTAATGATGAACCGCCACCATAAAAGATTAAAAGATTAAATATTACGTCTTTAATATAGCGCAGAGACGTAAATTAACGTATAAATAACATTAAAATGCTAATATATTTTACAGATTTTTTGCGAGTTAACAGGAGGAGATATGAGATCTGTAAGATTTCTTGCAGGACTTCTGTATTATAATAGTATGTTTTCAGGTAAAACAATATACCTGCAGGGGAAACGCATACTCTTGCCTGTAAGTTGGCAGATATATGAAATTCGAAAAAATTAGGCCAGTCGTGGCGTAGTGGCACAAGCGTGTGACTGTAAACGAGCGGCTGTGGTTTCAATCCCCACTCGAGGAATGGAAATATTTCCATTTTCTTAGCTCTGGTATCGAGACGCGGCGTTAAGATCCGCCACTTAGCAGGCAATTAAAATACAGTATGAATTTAACGCCATTGGGTTCGATAAGGCTGATAAACCTGAGGAATTCAAATTATTGCTCTACTCTGATAAGATCCTGTTTATTCACGCTTTTTTAAAGTTTTTTGTGTATCTGTGATTCATTCTTCTATGGTTTTAAGAAGGACAAACTATTTTCAAACTTGTTGTTTTAGGAGGTCTCGAACGCCCCACGGGATAGTTTAGTTGCGAGATTTTTTAGGTCCCCAACGCACCACCTGAAGGTTCTTTAAAAATGATGCCGTATGTGTTAATTAATTGAACAGAAATACAACTACAATTTACAATAAATATTATAATCAGTGCCGCGCTCTTTGCGTTATAAGGGAGGAGATCGGAACAGTAACTGGACTCAAGTAAAATTTAATATGTTGAAATGTTGTATTCAAGCTCCATTCTCGGACCTATTTTTAAAATATGATCAAAATTTTTTTTTTAGTTTCACGCTGTATCCCGCATATAGCAAGATAGGCAGAGGGAACCTAGTGTTATGACACGCTATTCCCCATTTATGATCAATATGAATCAATTTGATCAATTTAATAAATTTAATTATTGGATATTTTTCTGATTAATTTACAGTTTTTTTCACGATTTTAGATAGTTAAAGAAAACTTAATGCCAATGTTTCATTCTTTATCATACAGTACGAAACTGAACCTTACCCTTTATCTTGTTATCTCCTTTTTTTTTTGTTTTAGCTTCACGCTGTATCCCGCACACAGCATGCTAGGCAGAGGGAACCTAGTGTTAAGACACTCCGTTCCCCACTTTCCGCCGAATTCAGAGGCTTGCGTGTTAAGTGGCGGAACTCAACGCCGCGCTTTACCTCGACACCAGAGCGAAGTGATGGAAATATAATTTCCACTCCTCGAGTGGGAATCGAACCCACAACCAGTCGTTTACAGTCACACACTTGAACCACTGGGCCACGAATGGCCACATCTTGTTATCAAAGCGGAATAAAAATAATAATTTAAATATTATCATTCCCCTGAGTTGAAATGAACCTATAACTATCACCTATAAAAAAACGTTGTCACGTTGTCATGAAGACAATGAATCGACACCCCGATGACCTGAAGTTTACTTTACATTTAGTTCCATATTTTTATTTATTTCACGTAGTTTTTTTATACCATTAATATTTTTATGTTAACAAATTATTTAATTTTAATTCTTTAAATTAATTTTCAATCATGTTAATATAATTCAAGATTTGATATTACCAGAACCTCAGTTCGTAATAGAACCTTCCTATTTGTAACTATACTATAAGTTACCCCTAGTCAACACGTAATAATTCAAATTCAGGTGAAAAGCAGAGAACGAAGTATCCTAACACTGAGATCTCTCTGTTTGTACGGAAAAAGCAAGAAAATGGTCATTATTATCGAGAAGTGTCTGTTTAAAATAACCACTATTTACTACTTCTATATTTTTTACACTTTTTGTCTGTCTATCTGTCTGTTTGTTCTAGCTATATATATCTATATATCTTTGGAACGACTGGACCAATTTTGATGGGACTTTGACTGGACGATAAAGGTTGTAATAAGGAGTAAATTAGGCTATTTTTATTTTATCTGCATACTGAACAATGCTTTTTTTAATTCCACTCAGGCGAAGTCGCAAGCTCAGCCAGTATTAAATATACATATATACCTATAGTCCATACTACGTATGGGTATTTGTATGTGTATACTCGACATATACGCTTCTACGTAACAAGGATTTTAGTTTAACTTAAGGCGTACTTCTTAATTAGTATGTAGCTGCAGTACGCGGGATGCATCTCACGCTCGTTGAAAACGGGAAGGAATTATGATAATTTTGTGTGAAATGATACAATAATTACTTAGCAAACATTATTTTCTTACTTCTCTTTCTCTTATCAGAAATGTTACGAATATTTTATATTTTTTGAGCACTTCTATAAAATATTTTTAAAATGATAACCGTAATTTTAAATTACATTAAAAGTAATTTGTAACCAGCTTTTAAGAATTTCAAAGTTGCTACATAGAAAGTATGGTATAGGTGGTATGGTTACGTTCAAATTCGTATACGTTATCTAAAAATGTTTTTTTAATTAACCTAGTTCTAATTTATTAATGGCACTATAGATAAATTTATGTTTATTTCATAAATCTATAAAATTATATAAAATTTAATAGAAAAAAATTGTGTGATTTAATTTCAAACTCTGAGTAAAGTCTTCCAAATGCCCATAAAAAGTTCGCAATGGCAAATGGTTAACCTTATAACGGCAAGTCACAGTTATCATTCTTAAATACTACATAACAATTGGTCGTCTACATACCTTATCTCATCATATATATTAGATATATATTTTATATAAATTAAAATTGATCTATAAAGCATGTTTTTAAAATGAATATCTTAGAAGATATCAAAGATTTAAAATAAGGAGACAGGGCTGCCGTCGCATTGGTTTATAAGTTTGCTTTGCTTATTCTAAGGGCAGTAGCGTCCTAGTCAATTCATTTGATATCGAATATTTTTTTTTTTTTTTTTTTTAACTTCACGCTGTATCCCTTGCGGGGTAGTCAGAGAGAACGGAAGGCCAAATGCTACGTTCTCTGCATATTTCTTTCTTCGTCGTCTCGCCCTGGCCTCGTCCACTGTCCTCTTCATTCCTGGGGGTCCTCCTACTTTTTACGTGACCTTCCTCCATTATCGATGACACTGTTTTTTTGAAGGTCAACCGAGGACTCCCCTGCCTCTCTCATCGAATATAAGAGCTAATAATTTATACTAGCCCAAACAAATTTGTCTGTCTGTTACGCTTTCAGGGCTAATCTAATAGCCCGATTTATTGTTTCCGATTTTTTTTTTCAGGAAAATAGTTATATACAAGGTTCAACTTAGGCGACCTATTATTTTCAAAAACTAGGATCAGTTTTTAGTAAAATTTGCATGAAAAATATCACCGGTTTAAAACGGGCAGGTCGCTAGTATAAAATATTTTTTAGCTTCACGCTGTATTCAGCACACAGCAGGGTAGGCAGAGGAAATCTAGTGTTAAGACACTCCGTTCCCCACTTTCCGCTGAATTCGGAGGCGGCAGAGCGAAACGAATGGAAATATTAAATACTTCCACCAGTCGTGTGGGAAAAGAAGCCACAACCAGCGACGACGATGTTTCTTCAATGTGTCCAAAAAAATATACTTTTTTTGCATACTTTTTATAAACATATACCTAAAATTAAGGCTCGTGTAAAGTTTCAAATATTGAAAAATTGCTTAGAAAATCAAGAAACTTAGCCACCCCTGGTATATAAGATGCGTCAAAAGGTAAATTCTCTTGGGGAACTTGCGGTGAGTATTTTGTAAGGTATAGGCGGAGCTATTACGTTGCCATAATATTTTATAGCTATCCGTTCTACTCATATATTTAGTAAAATTGCAAGTTTCACAATAGCTTTGCAAGGAATATTTATGTAATTTTTGAAGAATATTTGGATTAAAAAAGACATTTAGGAAATGGATAAAAAATTGAACGCAGCGTATCGATTTCGAGCCCGGTAGCAGAAATTTGTAAAGATCTCTCTACAGAGATACTAACAACAAAAATAAGTTGTAATAAAGCGTAGTCGAACGTATGGTCCAGCGGTGAGAGCGCTTGGGAGGTGCGGGTTCGAATCCGATCCGCTTGCGGTCAAAATTTTTATACAGGGATATATATATATATATATATATATATATATATATATATATATATATATATATATATATATATAGATATATATATATATATATATATATATATATATATATATATATATCTATATATATATATATATATATATATATATATATATATATATATATACACGGAAAATGATTATATTTAAATTTTTCCCATTATTTGTCTGGTAAGACAGGTCCTGGTACTCAAGAAAATCGAAATATTAATATTTGGATGGAAAGTGTATTGACACTAAGTCCTCTCTCATAACAGGGTATGCGTGTAAAAGTATGGAGAAGTATGGAAAAAGTGAAGCTTTTATTTTGTAATAAAAGTAAACTTAACTCAATTTACGACTAAAAAGAAGTTAACCAATATTAAAAGAAAAACTAACATTGTACGTTTTTTTAAATATAGGTTAACTTATTTAATTACTATTATACTATTAAGTATAATAGTAATACGTTTTACAATTATACTATTATACTATTAAACTTGAAATAGTTTAAACATTGCGTTCAGATTTTTATTCAAAAACAGTTTTTATGCAAAAGTTGTATGAATGATGGAAATAATGTTTATTGTTTTCCTTATCCTCCAAGTCCCGTTTTCCTTGTTCACACAAGAAGAGTTTAAAATATTTTAAGCATTTTTTTATCAAAGATATAATGAAGATACAATTATAATACAATTCGTATTAACTGGGCGAAGACAAAATCAGAAATTAGGTAAACTCGAAATCACAAACTAAGTAATCTAAAAGCAAAAAGTATAAAAATATTGCTTAGACATTTTCTTATCAGAATAGCTTCACGCTATATCCCGCACACAGCAGGGTAGGCAGAGGGAACCTAGTGTTAAGACACTCCGTTCCCCACTTTCCGCCGAATTCGGAGGCTTGCGTGTTAAGTGGCGGAACTTAACGCCGCGCTTTATCTCGATACCAGAGCGAAGAAAATGGAAATATAATTTCCACTCCTCGAGTGGAAATCGAACCCACAACCAGTCGTTTACAGTCACACGCTTGTGCCACTGGGCCACGACTGGCCACTCTCTTAATTTTTTTATCAAAGATATAATGAGGATACAATTATACTGATTCGTATTAACTGGCCGAAGACAAAATCAGAAATTAGGTAAACTACGAAATCACGAACTAAGTAATCTAAAAGCAAAAAGTATAAAAATTTCTCCTTAGGCATATTATATTGAGGGGCTTAACGCAAAACAGCCCTTTTTCTTGCAAAAAATCTAAATATAAATCATAAGTCCAGTGGAAAATGAACCCATAACCAAAGCGTATATGCTAAGATGCCTCACTAGGCATCTTAGCATATACGCTAGAAGCATATCTCACTAGATACGCTAGGTCACGATGGCCTCTAAAAATATATTTTTTCAATATACATGATAGAACGCATTCACAATACAGAAAGTTTTTTCAGTGGAAAATCAAAAATGTCAATTTCAACTGGATTTTCGTACCTACAGCCCGTCAGACTATTCAATATCCATCTATAGAAATACTAGATCAAGACCATGTAGTAGCTTTAAAAAAGTAAAAAAACAACAAAAATTAAAAATTTTGAAAAAACCCACGACGGTTTAATTGTAATTGAAAAAGGATAAAATAACTAGAAATCCCCCGCCTAAAAGAATATATGTAACGAGATGATGGGGACGACTTCGTCGGAGCTGCCATTACTTTAAGTTTGCTAACTTCTCCTAGGTTTTCATGCTGTTAAAACAGGTTTAGGAAAAAATTAAAATATTAATATGAATTTACAGTTTTGATGGTTGGATGTTGGACTGGTATTCCTTTTAAAAACTTTAAGAACGAAATCTATACTGTTAGCTACTATATTTAAAATAGAGGTTGCAACTGGCAGCCCCCGACGAAGTTGTCCCCATCATCTCGTTACATATATTTTTTTAGGCGGGGGATTTCTAGTTATTTTATCCTTTTTCAATTACAATTAAACCGTCGTGGGTTTTTTCAAAATTTTTAATTTTGTTTTTTATTTTAAACTTTTTAAAGTGAATAGATTATATATTATTACATAATTTCGAAATACTTTATATTAATCTTCATGCAAATCCAAAAAAAATTATAAGCCCAATGCTTTCTGGTTATCAAATGCCTATTGCAGCGCCTGGCAGATTGTCACCGTAACATTTTTAGGAAACTTAAGTCTAACCAAATCAGTGAAAATCACAAAACCCACTAGTAGTTTTGATTTTGAATAAACTAATTTATACTGGAGCGCCCCGTGGTAGTTTGTGATATGGCATATAAAAACACGCAGCAATTAAACCTGAACCTATCACAGAAAACCGCATCTAAATAGGTTTCACACAAAAATACAAGCAAATGCTTACTACAGCGCCCCCTGGTGAGGTGTCACCACGACACATATACGAGAACACGCGCTAATTGAGCCTGATCCTATCGTTGAAAACTGCATCAAATTCAGACTCGTAGTTTTAACTTTGCACCATCAAATGTTTAATGCAGCGCCCCCTGGTGAGTTCTTAACGTAAAAAGAAACTAAAAACATACACCAAGTAAAGGTAAATCTAATACTGAAAACTCTGTCCAATCGGACTAGTAGTTGTGGTTTTACATTAAATATTACAAACAAATGTTTACTGCAGCGCCCCCTGGTGAGTTAACACGATAAAGCATATCCAAGAACATGCACTAATTAAACTTGAGCTTATCACTGAAACTGCATCCAAATCGAATTCGTCATTTTAGCTTTGCACAAACAATATTTTATTGCAGCGCCCCCTGGTGACTTGTCACCATAATATAAATTTAAAAACATGTACTAAGCAAAGCGGAATCTAATACTGAAAACTCTTTCCAATCGTACTAGTCGTTTTTGTTATACACAAAAAATGGAAGCAGCTACTTACTGCAGCGCCCCCTAGAGAGTTGATACATACTTGAAAATATGCACTAAGTAAACATACATGACACATATATGAAAATATGCACTAAGTAAACTTGAATCTATCATTGAAAACTGCATTCAAATCGGATTCGTAGTTTTAGTTTTGCACAAACAAATGTACTTACTGCAGCGCCCCCTGGTGAGTTATTACCGTAACACATATATGAAAAGATGTACCAATTAAACCTGAACCTATCGTTGAAAGTTTTATCTAAATCGGACGAGTAGTTTTTACTCTACATAAACAAATGTTTACTGCAGCGCCCCCTGGTGAATTTTCACCGTAACGAAAAAACAAAAGTCTTAAAATATGCACGAAGTAAAGCTTAATCTAATTCTGGAAACTCTAGCCAATCGGATAAGTAATTTCGGTTTTAGACAAATAAATACAAGAAAAATTTTAGTTTTACACAAAAAAATACAAACAAATGCTTACTACAACGCCCCCTGATGAGTGGTCACCATAACACATATATGAAAAGATGCACCAATTAAGCCTGAACGCATCCTTAAAAGTTTCATCTAAATTGGACTAGTAGTTTTTGCTCTGCATAAACAAATGTTTAGTGCAGCGCCCCTTGGTGAGTTTTCCCCGTAACAAAAAAAGAAAAATCTTAAAATATGCACCAAGCAAAGATAAATCTTTTTATGAAAACTCTTTTTAATCGGAGCAGTAGTTTCGGTTTTAGACAAATAAATACAAAAAAAGTACAAACAAATGCTTACTGCAGCGCCCCCTGGTGGCTTGACACGATAAAACATATCTAAGAACATTCACCAATTAAACCTGAATCTATCACTGAAAATCTATCGAAATCAGACTACTATTTTTTGAGATAATTGAAAACATTCGTTTTCACGTAAAATGCTTATTGCAGCGCCCCCTGGTGAGTTAAGGCAATAAGACATATCTAAGATCATACGCCGATCGAACCTAAACCTATCATAGAAAACCGTATCAAAATCGGACTTATAGTTTTGGAAATAATTGACATAGTAATTTGCACAAACACACAAACAAACAAACAAACAAACAAACAAACAACCAACCTCTCACCCCAAACACATATACAGTCGCCGTTCCGTCGCGGGTAAAAACACAACTCGATGTTTGCAATATTTACTTTTATATTTGTTGCAATGAAAAGTAAATAGAGGCTATTGTAGCATAATGGGATAGCCAATGATTATATTCGTGATTGGTTGTGGGTTCGATTCTCACTGGGGGCATGATTATAATTATTTTAATTTATCACTCTGGTAACTAAGACAAAGGTTGTCGTTGTTAAGTTCCGCTACTGCTTACGCAATATTTCGATTTCGGGCGGAAAGTGGAGCGGAATGTCACACAAGGCTCTCTCTGCTTTGTGGTAAAAATGCAAAAATTAAATATATGAAAATTAAATATTTAGAACTAGTAGTAGGTACTACATAACAACCTGGCCTGGTGCCAGTCGTGGCGTAGTGGCACAGATGTGTGACTTCAAAACGACTGGTTGTGGGTTCGATTCCCACTCGAGGAGTGAAAATATTTAATATTTCCATTTTCTTCGCTCTGGTACCGAGGCAAAGCGCGGCGTTAAGTTCCGCCACTTAACGCGTAAAGCCTCCGAATTCGGCGGAAAGTGGGGAATGGAGTGTCTTAACACTAGGTTTCCTCTGCCTACTATGTGCAACGTGCAACGTGAAGCTAAAAAAAAGAAAATAAAAATTAAAAACTATGTCTTATCTCGAATCACTTTATTTCAATAGACATTAGACTCTTTTCAAATTGGACTAAATAGAGAGACGGACACTACAGTTTAAAGGGACTTCATAAACGGGCCGCAAGTCCCAGGCACTGATCCGATCAGTGCCTGGGACCTGCGGCCCGTTAGAGCTCGAGGTCTTTACTCTACAACGCCATGAGCACCCATGAATGGAGTAGCACGGTGTATCCATGGAATATTAAGAAGTTCTTTCTTCTCTTCAATTGACGTACCCATAGTAAAAAATTTACACCTAGCGGGCGTGTAATACTAAAAATAACTTTATCATAAATCTCATACGAATCAACGTAAATGCAAAAATTAAATGGACATACAGAAATCCCCATCGGTAACCTATGACGTAAATCCAAAAGCCGAGTGAAAGCCACGGTTATCAGATTAATTAGCCTAATGCATTGCTACAGTATCTGACGGATACGTGTGGATATAAAATGCGAACAAAGATTTGAGGTCGATAGACATGAGGGTATAAATAAACATTTTATAATGTTTTGGGATAAAAATAGATTTTATATAAATTATATTTTTTACAGTTGTTACACATATTGAAATGAAGCTATTTTTAACCGGATTAATCGTATGTTTTTGGTATTCGAAAATATAAAACCCGACGTTTCGAATATTTTACACTAGTACCTACAGCTTTTGCGCATAGAGTAGTTGGAGAGAAATTAATATCAATTTGCGTTCTTTACTTTCCATCCAAAATCCGGACAACGCGTGTTTAGTGGCAAACCCTCACGTTATACTTTGTCTCGTTCACCAAAGCGAAGAAATATAAATAATTAAAATATGATCTTTCCTCCGAGTGGGAATCGAACCCACAATCAATTGTGATTACAATAAGATGTTGTTCTATGGCAGCTCATATTTGTTATCTCTTATCGCGAATGAGTTAATAAATTCTACCATTTAACTTACGCAATTGAAATAAAAAAATACTTTAATTTATTTACAACAGTGAAAAAACGCCTAGCGTTAACCTTCGATAGTTAATATCCAATTGGGCCAAAATAAAAAAAATATATATTACATAAAAAATCTTAAATTAAACATAAATAATTATATAATAAAAATAAATGAACAATATCGTGGCATTTACTGTTTCTGAAAGGTTTTTATAAGCTATTTTAAACAATACCAGCGACCGCAAACCGCACGTCACTGTCGAATGCACGTAAATTCATTAACGGGATAATATCAGGGTTTTAGAAAATAGGTTTTCTCCTATACTTTTTCCTAGTAAAAAGAAAATGAAGATCGACCTCGTTACAATGCTGCTCTTTTTACAACACAGCATATGTACATATATACAAATATTAAATTAAATTAAAATTAAATAAAATTAAATAGCTTCACGCTATATCCCGCACACAGCAGGGTAGACAGAGGGAACCTAGTGTTAAGACACTCCGTTCCCCACTTTCCGCCGAATTCGGAGGCTTGCGTGTTAAGTGGCGGAACTTAACGCCGCGCTTTACCTCGACACCAGAGCGAAGAAAATGGAAATATAATTTCCACTCCTCAAGTGGGAATCGAACCCACAACCAGTCGTTTACAGTCACACTCTTGTGCCACTGGGCCACGACTGGTCACAAATATTATTATAGAAATTAGTATCTATATTAGAGATGTCAGTTAAACGTATAAAGCATGGTTAGATGTCAAGACACTTCGTTCTTCACTTTCACGCCGGCCGAAATCAACGTGCGTCTTCTTGTCAGAACGAATGAACGAAAACAAATTAAATACAATCTTTCACCTAAGTGGGAATCGAACTCAGAACCAACCAATTAACGAGTTTACAGTCATACTCAGAATCACTGTGTCACGTTAGCCTCAATGGTGATAATTTATTACATATTGGTACAGTGACTATGAAATTTTCTATAATAAACTTAAATCTTATGCCATATGTAGCTCGATTTGCTCACTCGATTTTGATAGCGTATTTTTGAAACTAAGAGCCCTTGTTTATACAAAGTACGGCATTAAGTTTCCACTCAACATACAGCAGTGGCGAGGGGTGGATTCTTAGAGAAGGGAAGCCGTAACAAAAAAAACATGTTCGTGGGAAATCAAGTTGGCCTTTTCCCGCCGCCTTGAGATGTAACGTTTACACAAAGGTCGTGGGTTCTATTCGATCGCCGTAATTTTGCAGTGCTTTTCTTTAGTTTCATGTGTATGTAAGTTTGTATGTATGTTTGTAACCGACTTCTTCCTTCTTCTTCTTCAACACAAAAAATATAATTTGATAATTAAAAAAATAACTCACCAAATAGCCTGCGTGCATCTGCATGCATTTATCTTTCATGATTGAAGACGAAAGGCCCCACCTCTACCATATATGAAAGCACTGATGTGTTCTTAAACAGTGTCTTTCAAATATGATAAAAGTTTTCCTAACAAAACAACGGTGTCAATAAACCTTTTCATTAATTCGCGATTGCGGTCGACTTTCCGGTTGTGAACTTCAAACGAATTTGAAAAAAAGTTTTCGATGCGACTATTACCGAAATCATGAAGTAACAAGCAACTACGAATATGTTTTTCGGTCTGAACGTGCTTTTTAGCAGAGCTAGCTAAGTTATTAATATCTGCGAAACCCGTTTGACTCCAAACAGAACTCGAATTTGAAAATAGCAGACGAGGAAAGCAAAACATTTTGTTTAATTTACAACTGCCAGTCATCCACATATATTTGTCATAAAACGATTTGTGGAAATGTTTGAAAAACCCATCACGTCTCTCGTAATCGATAGTCATATCTGGAAGAGCCCGACCTAGGTTTACGACATGCTTTTTGTTTTCGAAACTCAATTTGCAAAATGAAGTTTCTTCGGTTAGTAAATAATCAGTTAAACAGCATTCTATGTGTAAGAGTGCCATCATACCTCTGAGCAATCCGATTCACAAATAATCACAAGCTGAAAATTAACTTGGAAACACTAAACACTTAAATAAACTATTTAAAAACTCTTTTTTTCATTCACACACGCACGGATTAAACAAACACGTCAGCCATTATGCTTTTTTGTTTTGAGTTACCAAAACCATTCAAAATTAACCAATAGACGTTCAATAAACACTTTGTTTTCGTATTATTTGACATGAGTTTAGCGAATCACGCGCCACTCGCTACTCGCGCTCTCGCTCGCACGCACAGATTTGATCATTCTCCCTCTCGCCGACACAGTAGCGCTGATACATGTCAACAGCAAAAAGCCGCAAACAGATCCGGCATATTTGAGGTAAAATTCGGTAAGTTAAAACGAAATAGATATAGGTCTATTTTGCAAGGAAATGAAAGGGACAACTGCGCACTATGGAGATTTTAGTATGGAGATATAATGACGAAGTAGGCCGGTCTCGCGTCGGCTTGTTTTCCTACAAAAGTACTTAGGCGTTTCGATAAATTAAAGTTTGCTAAATACATTTTCAAGTTTGGTTCTATATACGGTCTAAAAGTGGTAATTGAAAGAAATTAGCCCTAGTATACTGATGTAATTATAAAAGGGAAGCCGGTCAGAATCGGCTTGTATGGACCCTTCGCCACTGATTGACAGTATTTCGATTTCGGATGGAAAGTGAAGAATGGTTTAGTTTGACACTAGGTTATTTCTGATTACCCTGTTAATCGGACGAAAGCGGCTAGAAGGGCTAAAAAATGGGTCCTAATAATGCTTGTAAAGTGTAAGGAAGTAAGTGGATTTAGTGGAGTTAATTAAAGTGAAGTCAACTTAAAAAATCTCTAAGTTGAATTTCAGTTTTTTATGCCCATTAAAATCGATCAGTCTGTTAGTAATTTAATTTAATGAACAATATATCATTGATAACGTTACAAGATTATCTTACATTGATAAATAGATACATCGCTCATCCAATGGAACAATGACGTAATTTCGTTTTAACTGTTCTAAAACTCTGAAATGTAATGCATCTTTAATGATTGTTAAAAAATCTTAGCATAATGATATATGCTACTTTACAATATTGAATATTGTATAATAATTTCTCGAGAAAACTATTGGGACCAGTCGTAGAGCAGTGGTACAAGGTTGTGACTGTAAATGACTGGTTGTGGGTTCGATTTCTATCTAAGGAGTGGAAATATTTCCATTTATCTTTGCTCTGGTATCGAGGCAAAGCGCGGCGTTAAGTTCCGCCACTTAACATGCAACGCCTCCGAATCCAACGGAAAGTGGAGAACGGAGTGTCCTAATAGTAGTATCAGGTTATACTTGTATCCCGCACACAACAGGGTAGGCAGGGGAAACCTAGGTTTCCCCTGCCTACCCTGTTGTGTGCGGGATACAACGTGATGGTAAAAAAAATAATAAAAAAACTCTTTTGTAATTACGTCACAATTTTATTGGATGTGCGACATGTCAACCTAAATAAATAACGTTTAAAACAACGAATACCATAAACAAACATCGAAAGAAACAATATTATGTAACAAATAAGTGAAGTGAAATTTATCGATTAAAATATTAATGTTGGCTTAGAATATGGTCGATAGTCCCTCCTTAGCTTTGAATTATAAATGTAATCAATAAAGGTGCGGTTAAAAATTATTTAGTAAATATGTTGTTCTTTAGAATAACTGTGTTGTTTAGTTTCTTGATCAAAAGTAGGAGATGTAGAATGTGGCCAGTCGTGGCCCAGTGGCACAAGCGTGTGACTGTAAACGACTGGTTGTGGGTTCGATTCCCATTCGAGGAGTGGAAATATTTCATATTTTCATTTTCTTCGCTCTGGTGTCGAGGTAAAGCGCGGCGTTAAGTTCCGCCACTTAACACGAAATGCCTCCGAATTCGGCGGAAAGTGGGGAACGGAGTATCTTAATACTAGGTTCCCTCTACCCTGCTGAGTGCGGGATACAGCGTGAAGCTAAAAAAAAAAAGCTAAAAAAAAGGAGAAGGAGGTATAAGGCTATGTATTCGCGAATTGTCATGCAGAAAATTCACGTTATTCTTATGTTGAATTGGCAATCAATTTGCTTTTACGTTTGCTTGGCAGGAGGTGCAATATGAAAATCAAAAGATTTAATAGAAACTTGTATGGACGTAGCAGGGTCTGGTTATAAACGTGATGGTTGCGCGTTTGATTTCCACTCGAGGAAAATTACTTTATTTAATTTGTATTGATTTTTCTGCTCTGGTGATTTGACAAGCTTTGCCACTTAACGCGTTATGTCGCTGATTTAGATGCTGGAGACGAAAATGGCGAAAGAGTGTCTCTGCCTGCTAAGCTAGAGAAAGCGTAAAGCTCAAAAAATAAGAAGTAATAAAATGTAAATGGTATTTTTACTGATATTGCAAGATTCTTAAGTAGGAAAATGATTAGATTTATATATTTATGTTATTTAAAATTTCTACACACGGTTATTTCAAAAAAAAAAAATGTTATTAAAAACGAATTGCTCTGCAATCCAACTTCAGAGATACGAAATTGAGATATAGGGTAATGTGGTTAAAATTAAATAAAGCACTTTATAAAATTATTTTTTACAAAAAAAAAAGAAAATGACAAAAAATTAAAAAAAAGGGATCACATATTCAGTTTACCTAAATAAAACAATGACAATTTTGGAATCGGTGTCAGCCATGTGGGCTTATAACTACTTAAATCTATTAATCATGGGACCACGCTGACCACTGACCACACTTATCAAACGGTGGTCCCATGGTCCCATTTGCACTGCAACCACTTACAATCATTTAAACAAAGAATGATCAAAATCGATCCACTCAGTAAAAAGTTCAGCGTGTGTGTTACACACATTAAAAAAAAACAGCCGAATTAATAACCTCCTCCTTTTTGAAGTCGCTTAAAAAACCAGCTTCACTAGTAGTAAGGTTGTCATCAAGAAGTAATAATAACTGATTTTCCGTTCTTTATTATGTACATTAAGTTTTATATGGCTTGACTTAACAGGAATAAAATTGAAGTTAAAGTGTAAAATTTATTTTTACACCTGCAACCCTGCAAATCGTGCCACTGTATTTTAGTCTTGCTCAGAGATACCGAACGGTTTTCTAGATATCCGTATATATAGTACTTCTGCAGACGTATACGAAATAGAATCTGCGAAAATAGACTATAATGAAGAAAGAAAAAGCCTTATTACACAATACTTCTTACAGTTTCTCAGCATATTTTTAATACCTGACTGATATTTGCTACTTCGTTCTTACTTATATTCATACCTTGCTTTATGTGTATTTTAAGACTTTGTAAGATGTTGCCCATATTAACCACCGGTCATTTAAACTTGGACAAAAAATTATAAAAAACTCCTTTTATTGCCAGACAATTGTAATTAATTTTCAACTTTAGGCATTTCTATCGGCAGACGCAGATTAGTAATGTGGCATTTACTTATTGTTTAAGTTGATTATTATTATTGTACATTTAACTTTTCTACAAGTGTTCCTCTCCTGGAGATATCCATAATTGATCAATTAAACCCCGAGTCCTTCCCAGTATTTAAAGCTAACAACACAAAGCTTAATTCAAATCTATCCAGTAGTTCCACTCAGTGATTTTATTTATTTTTAGTAGTTTTACCAACAATTAAAATTCAATGTAATTCAAAATATATAAGTGTATTTTACACACGCATGAGTGATTTGTATATGTATAAATATTGTTAAATAATGAAACATAGAAAAACATGTTCTATTCGAACTTTGTCCAATTATAATATAAAACAACAACTTTAAAATTTTGTGTTATAAACTGCAAAATTAATATGTTTTCAAGTAGTTGAAAAAAAAAAACAAAAACATTGATTGCCTCAAGATCTACGGTGCGAGATTTGCCTTCAGTCAGTCAAATATACATAATTCGCAGGTACAGTTCAGTCAGGTTCGTTTATAGTGTGCCTTTGTATTGACCGACAACGATACGACGACGATATTGAAAACGATTTAATAGCTAATATAATATTTTTTAATGAAACAATTTCCGTCGGATTATTATAAATATGAATATTTGTAGCACAAATTTTAAGATATATCACTGATACTATAAATGTATATTATAAAAATAGTTTAAACCGTCAAATTTATAAAGAATATATGTATACATAGTGTAGGTTTATGACAGTAAAGATATGGGAATTTTTCCATGAAGTAACATTTTGATTGCACGAAATAAGCTACGTTGTCATCGTCATTATTGTTTTAATATACAATTTTTTTTCACCTTCACGATTTCTCTTGCATAACACGGTAGGCGTAAACTACTGTAAAGACGCCAATTTTCCACCGAATTCAAAATATTGCGCTTTGAGTGGTGGAAGCAACAGGAAAAATTAAATTCTTGGGAGAATGTGAGAATCGAAACTGCAACCAATCAAGTTTATAGTCAGACGCTGTCCACTGAGCCACGATGACCTTTATTAGATTTATTTTGTTAAAAATATGAAATATCGTATGATATAAAAGAGTGTAATGTAACAACGGAGTTTACATATATTTACATAGCAAAACGACATTTGCTCGGGTCCGAACAGATGATTGTTCACTGTTTGTTCAAACTTCAAGGTTCAGTAGATTTAGCTGATTTGTTGAAAGGACGCACTTTGCATTGCAGAAGTCACTGGTTAGGTATGGAATATGATGAAAATTTTACACGTATTTTTAACATTTTTAAAGTGTTATTCACACACTTAAGACATTGAAAAAGACAATTAGAAAACGTATAAAAAATTGAACACAGCGGGATTCGATCCCGCGCTTCTTGAAACCAAGCGCTCTGACCGCTAAGCCATGCTTTCTTCTACCAGCTTAGACGCTTATTACAACTTATTTATGTTTTTAAACAGGTGTTTTGAAATATATTACTATATTGAAAATTTTGAAGTACCTAATACTTTGGGAAATTTCATTCTATTGATGGAATTTATATGAAATTAGAAAATCCAAAGTATTTAGGCTGGATTCTCTGTTATAAAATTGACTAAGAATCGATTCTTACGATCATGAATTCTTTCATACAAAATCAACACAGAGTTTTTAATCACACAAATATTTTAAAACTTTTATTTTAGATATCTATTCCACAATATTTTAGCTTCTCACCCCAAAATTAGTTTTGAAATTTAATTTATTAATTATTTTATTAAAAATCGATTTAATTTAATTGAATTGAGTCTTAACATTGATCAATCAACTCTAATAATCGATATTATTCCAACCTGAGATGCAATCGCGAATTGATTCCTTTACTTATGTTTTAATACGAACTAGACAGAACTTTCTACCCGTGGGGGGACGGGTTAAGAATACAATTCCCCTCCGCCGCTGGGTAGCGTCCCGTAAAAGGCGGGTAACCCAGTAGCTTGGTGGTAGGAGATTCGTTCTCCGACTGGCTCGCGACCACTATCATGTCAAAGACGAACCGCCAAATATCTGAAGATGTGTTCCGGTTCGATGGCATGTAAGCCAGCTTTCCCTATCCCCAACATTCCCATCCTTCCTCTCTCCTTCTGTCCTACATCCCTAAGGCTGGCAACGCATCTACAACCCTAATGTTGTGGATGTCTATGGGCGAAGGTACGACTTAACACCAGGTGGGCCTTCTGCTCGTTTGCCTCCTTTATTCCATAAAAAAAAAAAAAAAGAAAAAAAAAAGACTCACTAAGCTCATACAAATGTACCCCATATGGCGAATGAACATGTTGTTTTGTAAAATTTCGATTAATATATTCAATATTTTTTAAACATTTTTAAAGTGTTATTCCACACTTACGAAAATTGAAAAAGACATTTAAAGAAAACGTATAAAAATTTGAGAGCCATGCGTTAAGCTTAGTGGTGAGAGCGCCTGAACGGTATTCAGGAGGCGCGGGTTCGAACCCCGCTGCGTTCAAATTTTGATACGTTTTCTTTAAATGTCATATTCAATATTTTTTTACTGTACAAATAATCATAAAAATCTTCTAAGTAAGTCTTTTCTTAAGTCTTGTATATTTAGTAGCGTTAGTCAGTCCGGGTCGGAACGAATTTACATGTTGGTTACCAATGAGGAACTTAGAGAGGGTAGTTGCGGCTAACTTATAGACAATTGGCTTTATTTCACTTTGAAATCAAGACTGATTTGAATATTATTATTTATTTATATATTACTAATTCATGAAATACATATGTTAGACGCTTTTACACACGGTGAAGTATTAAGGAAAATCAATAGAGAAAGAATTTAAAAGGTCAAGAAAGAGTTAAAAAAGTAAAAAAAAAAACTTATTCTTCTATATTTTTGCAAAAAGTGACGTTTATACGCAAAGTGCGGTATAAATTGGGCTACTATTTATGCTACTTACATATTAAAACGTTATCTGTATATGAAGTAAAATAATATGCACATACATGCGCTTTTTCTTATTAACAGCATCTCGCTTTTTTTAGTGAGGTAGTCATAAAAGACCTATAGTGTCAAGACACTCCGTCCTCCATTTTCCACCCGAAATCGAGACATCGCATGTTGATTATCGTAACTCAAATTCGCACTTTGTATTAGATACTGGAGCAAAGAAATTAAAATTTAAATACATTTATACCCTCGAGTGGGAACCAAACCGTCAACCATCCCGTTACAGACGCTGCTGCTGTGCCAATGCGCTACTATTTCTAATTACACTAAATATTATTATATAAAAATAATAATAATTAAAAAATATATGTTTCATACAGTTTTTATTACTTCTCATGGTTTTCTGTATTCTAAAAATTAATTTTTATATGAAATCTATATTTTCAAGCAACATACATGTGTAATTCGCCATTGCTGCCATTTTCGATTTACAATAAAAGTGATTTGATATTATAACAATATTAAATTTAAAAAAAAAATTAAATAGCTTCACGCTGTATCCCGCTCACAGCAGGGTAGGCAAAGGGAACCTAGTGTTAAGACACTCCGTTCCCCACTTTCCGCCGAATTCGGAGGCTTGCGTGTTAAGTGGCGGAACTTAACGCCGCGCTTTACCTCGACACCAGAGCGAAGAAAATGGAAATATAATTTCCACTCCTTGAGTGGGAATCGAACCCACAACCAGTCGTTTACAGTCACACTCTTGTGCCACTGGGCCACGACTGGCCACGACAATATCACCAGATTATTTATTTATTCTTTTATTTATAGTTTAATTATATTTATACAAGTAAACCAAGGAAGGGAATCGGTAGAACAAAATATATTCCAAATTTCATCCAAATTGGACACTGGGAAGTGGGTCAAATTTAGTTTGCAAGACCCATACTAACTAACCCATACTAACACAGCAAGATATATAGTATAATAAAGCTTGTAATATCGTCAATAGAATATAGCTTCAAGAATTATCCCACATAGTCGAATAGTCAAAGGGTGATAAGTGTTAAAACTTCATTTTCCGCCTAAAATTGAGACCCACAGTAGCACTGTGTGGGAACTGAACCCAAAACCAATCGCTTTACAGTCAAGCGCAGTCCAGCCTCTAATATTTTTTCAAATTTTGTCAAATTTTGAGAGTCGAATTTTGGAGGCATTGTGTGTTAAGTGGCGGAACTTAACGGCGCGCTTGCCCTCGACACCAGAGCAAGAAAATGGACATATTAAGTAATTTCATTCGTTGAGTGGGAATCGAACCCTTGTCACACTTCGGGCCCTTTTGCCATGATATGATGGTCTCTTCAAATAATTAATTGTAAAATATATTGAAATATATTTTAATAAGTTTAAGCATAAATAAAAAAATATTGTTCTATACATAAGGGTAAGACGACAGGTGTTGGTAATCTTTTGACGATGTAGCTTACAACGCTTCTTGGTTTAGTTACTTCAGCTGTAAGCGATACAAATATTAAATCCTTTTAAGTGCTTTGTCTTAAACTACTTTAGCCTGTGGCTTTGTACGTGATTTTCCATTTATTTAAAACTAGTTCACAAGCCCGACTAATTCACAAACTCGTATAGGTTCGAATTCGTAGATTCTTTTTGTATTAAGTTTTACATTTAGCTTCACGCTGTATCCCTCATGCAGCAGGGTAGGCAGAGGTATCATAGTATTAAGACACTCCGTGCACCATTTTCCACTGAATTCTGAAGGCATTGCGTGTTAAGTGGCGGAACGCCGCGCTTTGCCTTGACACTAGAGCGAAAAAAATGGAAATATTAAATATTTTCACTCTTCAAGCGGGAATCAAACCCACAACCAGTCGCGTTAACAGTCACACTTAAGTGCCTCTGCGCTCCGACTGGCCGATTCTATACATTGCCGATATAAAAAATCCTATAGAAGAAGAAGAAAATATCGAAAAATTATCATGAAATATAATTCAATAGCAAATTTTAAAGTACACTTTATATAAAATCCTTATATTTTTTATTCCTTTGAAAATTAAAGGAAGCTGGCCTTCCTATAGAGTACTATATAATCACAACTTAGCTTCGAATACCGGCTCGAATAATATATTGCGGCCTTATTCTGGATTTCGTATTCTAGAGACAGAATCTGACTGTAACGCGATGGTTTTGAGTTTGGTTCCCGCTCGTGGAGATGATTACAATTATTTTTTTGTATTTCTTTGCTCTGATACTAAATACAAAGCGTGGCGTTTAGTTTCGCCAAACAACACGCACAATGTCTCCATTTCGGAAGGAGAGTCTAGGACGAAGTGTCATGACACTAGGACCTGTACAACTTAATAGTGGGGTATAGAGGGAAAAAGCGTAAGCCTATATTCTGTGTAAAACTAATATTATTCAATTTGAAATGAAACTATTTTTAACCGGATTAATCGCGTATATTTTTGGCACACTCGAGTCTACCTGTGACCATGGACTACTGTAAAGTGTTCGAAACGTCGGGTTTCTAAAATGTATTTTCGAATACCAAAAATATACGCAATGAATACTACTACGCAAATTAATCCGGTTAAAAATAGTTTCATTTTAAAATGTGTAGTAATCGAGAAAACAAAAGATCATATTAATATTATTCATTTGCAAGATATGATCGAATTTCCAAATATATCCACAGACTGTCTCTTCAACTTATTTCAGCTAAAAGCATTTGTCTGGTCATCTGGAGTTAGCTATGATAAAATTTTATAATAGTTTTAAATGTCATATGAAACAGTTATTTTTGTGTATGTATTTCTGACTTTAAGGAATTAGTAGGAAGCTGCATTTATAAGTTATAATTTATTTTCTCTGGCTGAATAAAGGAGTACTTTTGCGTGATATGCTACTCTAAATTTTAAATAATATACTTACTGTGTCAATGTTCTTAACAATATTATATAGAATGACATTATCTATGATAAGCATAATAAACCCGGCTTTAATTTATTCTTTGTCTTTATTTTATAATATAATTAATTTTAATATTAATTAAACAAATTTTCTAGTAGTCCATATACTCGAAAGAATAATAAATTAAATTAAAAATATTCTGAAATATTAAAATTAGTATATTTCACATATAGTTAATAATTTCACACTTTCAAGACAATTAGCTTGTTTGTATTACAACTTTTAGATTTTTTTACTGCTACGGGGCAGTCAGAGAGAACCTAATGTTAAGACACTACATTTTACATTCTCCACTTCCCGCCCGAAATATATAAAAAAATAAAAGTAGCGTAGTAGAAGTTATCATAGAAATTTATCAGAAAATATTCTGCTTTTAAAAGAAAAACCAACAAAATAAGTCTATTTCAATATATTTACAGAATAAGTATCTCAAGAGACGGTCAGTTGCGCTTCCGCGATCGAGTTACTAAGTTCGAGAGGTCTCAAACGGGTACAGAGAAATCCTTGTTTAAATTGAACATAATTTATTCAGTCCGATGCTTTATTTCTTCTTCTGTGACGTACTGCTGAGTATTTGCCGATGTAAGTTCATTTAAGAATCTGTCCTCGAAGTTAGATAAAAATATCTGTTTTTAAATGTAACCCTTATATAATTATAATAGCTGTTTTTGTGGAATTTAATAATTTACTTTTAATATTTTAAAATGTTATTAACACTCTTAGCAATTTGAGAAATCTATAAAAATTTGAACCAAAAGTTAAATTTCTAAAATACTTTTATTTTACCTCAGTTAACCTCAGTTACTTCTTATTATATTAGCTATCTGCCAGTCGTTCAAGCCGGAACAAACAAAAAAAAATATTTTCCATATCTTGTAATACATACGTATATACTATAGATTTAGTAAAAATATATTATTTTAATATTACACACAGACACACCAGTTTTATTTATTTATACACATTTTTTTTTCGTATGCTTACTAGGACTAAATTTGTTACGGCTAACTAAAATTTATAAATTTAAAAAGCTGGTTGACATCTTATAATATTTTCGTAAACGCTTAGTATTATAGACTTTTAAATATTTTATTTTAAAAGAGGGAAAGGATGAATTTGACAAAGAAGTTCAAAAATCGATGCGATACATCAAACAATTTACGCTGTTGAGCCGATCAAGGAAACAAAGTCATATGGAAAGGAAGTAAAGCCAACATTACCACCAAAGATGGGTTCGTCTGAACTGCTATACGACGCTAATACGATTATGAATATTGTCTATAAAATAGAAAATATAATCGTTTTTTTTTAGGCAGAGGTAACCTAGTGTTAAGACACTCCGATCCCCACTTTCCGCCGAATTCGGAGGCTTGCGTGTTAAGTGGCGGAACTTAACGCCGCGCTTTACCTCGACACCAGAGTGAAGAAAATGGAAATATAATTTCCACTAGGCCACGACTGGCCACCAAATATTTGTATTGAATTATTACTTTTAATGCAGTGTTACACAAACTTATCACAGATAGCCTAGTGTTGAGATACTCCATTCTGCACCTTATCATACTCACTGGATACAAAATATTGCATGTTAAGTGACGGAGCTCAACGCCGCGCATTGAGGTACCATCAAGGTACCAGAGAGAAGAATTAAAATGTTAAATATAATCATTTCTCGGATGGGAATCTGGCCCACAACCGCTACGCTTACAGTCGCTGTCCCACAGCTTCTCGACGACTTCTGACTTACTAAAAGTAATTAAAAGTAGAAACGTGTGACCGAGTGTACTCACTCGCTAAATTAAATTCAAAACAAAATCACAAACAGAATAAGTAATAAAAGCAGTAAAGTACACGGACCTCGAGTCTGTGGTGACTAAAAAACAAAGAGAGAAAAAAAAAAGTAATTAAAAACCCTCATTTTTTATACATATATATTTTTTTAATTTACTTATATTTGTAGAACTTTAAGATATTGTATAACATTTTAAGCATGAAATTTAACAAAATCGGTCACGCTCTACTTACTTTGGATCAACTCGGTACTGCCGAAACGGGTTCAAGTAAATCTTTGTTTAAATTCAACATTATTTATTCAGATCCGCGACGCTGGGACGTTGCATTCGTCGTGTACATTTGTCAAAAATACAAGATTTTTATATTTTAGCTAAGTCACTTAGTGACCCAGATGGTATTGTGGCACAAATGCTTTTGTTTATCAGACTAGCTACTGTCTTCTAGTTTTTGTTAATTTACTATATTCTTAAAATAATAACTAAATGGAGAACGGAATGTCTTGACACTAGGTTCCGTCAGACAACCACGCTTTGCGGAAAAACGCGTGAAATTAAAAAAAAATATAACTATATACCATGCAAGTGCTATGAAAAATGGAATTACTATCTTTTAGTCTCTGTCATCTTATATATGAGTTGAAAAGCGTTCAGCCGTTCATGCGGATATATATTTCTGAAAATAACGCACTTTATAAGGAATATACTAAGTCTCTTTTAAAAAATACAGTAGTTGAATTAAAATGGCTTTGAAAAACATTATAACAAAACGTAGGGAAATTTGAACTCGCACCTCTTGTATAATCTTCCTTCCACCACCACTTCTACCTTCATTTTACGCCTACGTATCTAGATTATCTTGTACGCATATTTAGAATTAATTTTCGTTGTTAGCATCTCTATAGAGAGATTTTTCCAATTTTTGCTACCCAAAGATTGATAATGTTTTTCGTATTTTAAGTGTCTGAATGACGTTTTAGGAAAATGAAAAAAAAAAACCTTTTTAAAAATTAATAATATACACAGTGAGGGAATGGAATCTACGCTCACAATCATAACTGAAATGCTTGATTATTTTTTTTATTAATCAGTGGCGTAATTTGTATAAGAGATTTAAATTTCAAATAAAAGTTGGACAAAATAAGAAAAGTATTTTTAGGACTTTAAAGTTTCACTTCATAATTACGACGTTACTCCGACACGCTCTCTTAATCGCTCTTAAACTAATTATATAGTTTGGTGTAGCTGTAGCTCGTTCACGGAGCTTCCTGTAGCTTGAATCATTTTTGGAAATTTTTATTAAAGTTATTAATTTTTTTTTAGCTTCACGTTGTATCCCGCACACAGCAGGGTAGGCAGAGGGAACCTAGTGTTAAGACACTCCGTTCGCCACTTTCCGCCGAATTCAGAGGCATTGCGTGATAAGTGGTGGAAAATAACGCCGCACTTTGCCTCATTACCAGAGCAAAGACAATGGAAATATTAAATATTTCCACTCCTTGAGTTGGAATCGAACCCACAACCAGTCGTTTACAGTCACACGCTTGTGCCATTGCGCTACGACTGGCTCCGTAAACGTCATAAAAATATTCGTATAAATTTCTATATGATAAAAATATTCGTGAAAAGCGACGTTAAGTTCCGCCATTTCCCACTCTTTGTTTTTAACTTTAGGCGGAGAGATGTACACTTGTAAAGTAAACCAGCTGTTTCACACGTTAAAGGGTCTACTAGTAATTATAAACACTCCTGGAGTTGAATTTGAACTATTGTCATTAGTCGTAGGCAAACAATATCAAATCGATTTATAAATTCAATAATAACCTACAGAATTTATAATCTTTCAAGCGATAAGGATATTAACTACCATATATTAAAAAAGACCATAATTGTCTTGCTATCAACCTCTCATAAATATTAAATGCATAGCTAAAGCAATTCTGTTTATTTTACAAAACCTCGCCGGTCACCATTGATCGACATTGTACGTTGATTGACTTTTGATTGGAAATTAATAGCTCAGCGCATTCAACGGTTAGGTAATTTACCGAGACCTCACACGGGCTTTTTTGCAGCTTCACGCTTTTTCCCGCAAAACAGGTTAGTCACAGAGAAAATAGTGTCAAGACACTCCGTTGTCCATTACCTTTTCAATTTCTAAACATACCGTCAATTTAAGAAAATGAATTATTTTAAAATGTATTTCTCTTACAAATCTAAAATTGGAAAAGAAACTAACATAACACTATTAGGTACACAGAAGATACTAGATAAAATCCCAACTGGGTTGAGCGAATAAAATATTCATCCTACTTTAAAATAAGTTTTTGTAAGTTTGAAAAAAACTCAGATTTCGCGCTGCAGTCGGCTTAATCAACGCGAGTAATGGCACTGCCTTTGTTGCGATTCCACTGAATCAAGATGTTATCGAATTTACCGAGAGCATTATTAAAATTCGAAACTACGGATTTGAGATTGTAGAAGTTTTATGTACGAGTACATAGTTGTGTACGTACATTTTATTAGCTGCAAAGAAGTGGTTAATGATTGCTTTTATTATATATTTATGCTGAAATTTTGTTTTCTTAGTTCCGTAGGATAGCATTTTAATAAACAACAAATTGTGATTGTAAAGCCACTGGTTGTGGGTTCGATTCCCACTTGAACAGTGGAAATATTTAATATTTCCATTTTCTTCGCTCTGGTGTCGAGGCAAAGCGCGGCGTTAAGTTCCGCCACTTGGGTCGCGATGCCTCTGCGATTCGGTGGAAATTGGGGAACGGAGTGTCTTAACACTGCCCCCTGCCCGCTTTGCGTTATGCGAGATACCTACAGCGTGAAGGTAAAAAAATATCTATAATATAATCAAATGGTAAACAGAATCTGCGTATCTTTGGAAGTACTAGAAGGATTGGAATGAGATATTTTTTATTGTATAGCTTTTAAGCCTGGGTGAGTAAATAGCTATTACTGATTTTGAAGAGCGGAACACCTGATGAAGGACCATAACAACCCATTTACTCTAAAGGAAATTAGAAAATAAGTTTTAAGATTAAGTTTTGAGAGTGGAGAGAGATAGATACTTTAGTGGGAAGGGTCATTAAGTTTACGCAAACGAAGTTTCATCCAGCTTTGTATATTCTATTTCTAGAATTCTTGTAGGTAATATTATAAATGCGAAGGTATGTAAGGATGTTTGTTACTCTTTCACGTAAAAACTACAGAATAGATTTTAATGAAACTTTACAATAATATAGCTTATACATCAGAATAAAACATAGGCTACAATTTATAAAAACATTTTATAAATTGTCCAAAATATCATGTAAGTAGGTTTCTTTGATTATAACTGCTTTTTCTACTCTTTTTTTTAGGGAAAATTTAAATGATAGGGTCATTTTCAGTTCAGTTTCGTCTTTCTATGTGCTTTTAATTTTCGTAAAAGTTGTAAAGCTTTTTTTTAAGTCGTATTATACTAATATTTCCCACCATTCCCATAATTTCTCCTTACCCTCCTTCACATCCAAGGTCGGCAACACATCCACAACTCTAAATCCTCTTCTATCCTCTAAGCCCTTCTGCTCGTTTGCCCCCTTTAGTCAATAAAAAAATAGAAGTATTTAGCAAAACATGGTAGTTGTACAATTAGTGGCTTTTTTCCATACGGGATAACATAGATAGATATCTATGTCAGTTGTAAGTTTGCTTGTTCAGCTTTACGCTTAACCAATAAAGAGGACCTAGTGTCAAGATATTCCACTCTCTGCTATTTTAGATTTAATCTTCGTCAAATTTTATGAATGACATTTAATATCATTTAAAATGCATAGAAAAGTCCAAAGAATAAAAGTTTAACGGTTTCTTTTCACTGATATTGCTTTACAAAATTGTATTAGAAAGTGTTTAACTTTCTGGAGCTGAGTTTAAATATATTTAAACGTTTATTGAAATTTCGTTTGAAATAGTAATAAAAACATATTGATACAGAAATTCAAACAATCAATAACTTTTATTTAGCTTTACGCTCCATCCCACACAGCAAGATAACCAGAGGGAACATAGCGTTAAGACACTCCTTTCCCCATTTTCCGCGAATTCTGGAAGCATTGCTTGTTAAGTAGCGGAACTTAACGCCGCTCTTTGCATCAATACAAGAGCAAAGAAAATGGAAATATTAAATATTTTCACTCCTCGAGTGGTAAACGAACCCACAACCAGTTGCGTTTACAAGTTACACTTTGTGCCCCTGCGTCACGATTTACCTCTATATATCAATACTCATTTATGTATATAAAACTCCTTTGAGGATTGTTCTTTGAGGTTTTTTGAGTCCGACTTTTAACCTGCTAGTGGGTTTGATTCTTACTCTTGTAAATTATTATATTTAAATAAATTTCCTATCTTCATTTTATCAAGCGGAGAAAGCGCAGCGTTCAGTTCCAACACTTAACACAGAATATCTAGTTTCGGAGGGAGAAGGGAGTGTCTGGTTCCTAGACACTCTCTGACTGACTTGGTATGCGGAACAAAGGGATAAGAAACATAACAATAAGCTAATAAATCAATTAGCGTATAAAATATTCTAAAAAATTAATGAGCTTTATGATTTCATTTGTTTATATGGTAAACAAATTACAAAATAAAAAAATGACGTGAATCAAAAACTTTTTTACAAAAATATTGAAATAATAAAAAAAAACACAATTTATATACAGATAAAACTTCAATTTAATAACGCCCAGTATAAACACATGTATTTTCGGTTTGTCAACTTATTCACGGCTGGCTTATATGTGTACATAGTTTTTTTTATATCAAAATCTGCATATAGATGAGGAGGGAATAGGCGAGCTAAGCTTATGTGCGTTATACTAATTGCATTTGGAACCAGTTAGAATTTGGTAGCAACGTTGGTAGCTTTATAATCGGCTAGACAGTTTTGATAAAGTTAATATATACGGAGATAGTATTCTTTTAATACTATAATTAAGTACTGGTAGATTATTGGAGTTAGTTTAAAATTTAATTGTTTCGTATTTTTTATTGAACAAATAGAATTTATTTTACTTAACAGGGCAATGTCTCGGATGATCTCGGATTCAGGCGGAAAGTGGAGAACGGAGTTTCTTAACACTAGGTTCTGTCCACAGGAAAAGCTAGTTAAGCTGTGTTTTTGTAAATTTTAAAGGTGTTTTATTTATTAATCAAAGATGGTGGTTTTCTGTATGACTAAGAATATCATTGACTTTTTTTTTCATATAATAATAAAGAGAAAAGAAAGTGATATTTGAGTAAAAATTCAAGAGCAAATATTTTTTTAAAAATGTAAACGTGGCGCAGAGGCACAGAGTGTGGCTGTAAAAATGGCTGCTTGTGGGTTCGATTCCCACTCGGGGAGTGGAAATATTTATTATTTCCATTTCCTTCGCTCTGGTGTCGAGGCAAAGCGCGGCTTTAAGTTAATTTGGCGGAAAGTGGGGAACGGAGTGTTACAACACTAGGTTCCCACTGCCTACCCTGCTGCGTGAGGGATACAGTGTGAAGCTAAAAAAAAAATGGTTACACTACTTTTGAGATTGATTCTTGTTATTACATAACCGTGCCGAGTAAATATTCACAATACCATACTTCCTAAGGAATTTCTACCAAAATTATAATATTTTTATCAATCCAGATTATTAACTCCATGAGTTGGTCATTAAGCTTTCTGTCAAAAGGCATAATGGCACCGCATTGCGGTTAAGTCAATGTAAAACATAACCGTTCTTAAGTCGTTGTTAATAGGAAATATATTATTTTCTTTGAAAGTCCTTACAAAAAACAAAAAAAAAGTAAAGTCACGCACGGTTCCGTGTGAATGGTCTTAGGGGTGTACAAGTTGCAAGACTATTTTTATATGCCTTATAATAGTAGCTGCCCGCAACTTTATAATATTTCAATTTTTTTTTTTTAATAATTCTATTTTATCACTCTACGGACATAAGATCTGTACCTTTTTTAACATGATTCGTTTTATCATTTGCAATATTTTTTTTTGTTCCCAATTTCAGTACTTAAAATTAAGACTTAAAGAATATACCCCAACAGAGTCCAATTATTACAAAATTTAAGTTGCCTGTTTCCATTTTATATAACTTATGATATAAATATTAAACGTAATTACTAACCTAACTTAATATTTCAATTCACTACAAGTATAAACTAGAACTAGTTTTTTTTATCTAAGAGACGCTAAGATATTGCCAATGGACACAATTTTATAACAATACGTAGAAAGCGTATAAAAATTGAAACACTCCTGCGTTTCAGTTTTGAATCCGCGTCTTTTGGAAACCGTCTAGATTACCTAACCACTAAGCCACACAAACAGGTGCGGGTTCAAATTCCCCTCAAATTTAATTTTTTATATAATTTCTACAAATGTGCTACTTTTCAAAGTGTCTAAATAACGCTTTAAAAATGTTAAACTAATTACTAGTAATTATTAAGACTAGTGTCTTAATAAATATATTGTCATTTTTCTAAGTTTCATACAGTTTTGGATGGAAACCATAAATTACTCTGACTTTTTCATGTGAAAGTACTATATTTTTTATGAAGTAAAAAGAAACGAAAACTAGGCAGCAGAACGGCAAATAGAGAGAGAGAGAGAGAGAGAGAGAGAGAGAGAGAGAGAGAGAGAGAGAGAGAGAGAGAGAGAGAGAGAGAGAGAGATATAGAGATAGATATAGATAGAGATAGATATATAGATATATAGATAGATATATATATATATAGATAGGTATGTATATATATATATATATATATATATATATATATATATGTATGTATATATATATATATATATATATATATATATATATATATATATATATATATATATTTATTTATTTATATATATATATTTATTTATATATACTATTCCCCCACTAAAAAGGTGCCACAAGCCGAGGTTCGAGGCTCAACTGAGGTGCCCTTGCCACGGCGACAGCGTCGTCATCATAAGGTCAGAGCTCATATATCTCAGCGTCACCCAAAACCCGGAGACGCTGTAAAGGCCACTTTGGCCAATAGCACATCAGGAAATAAAATTAGGCGTCATTGAGTGTTAAAGTTATTTATTAATAAAGTTAAATAGAACGATCTTATAACAAACGTAATCTCACTAAAACTTCGCAAAGTCAAGCCAAATTAGTTTTGAACTTTCCGGTTTTAAAATCGATGTTTTATAAAGGCATATTATTCGAAATTTTAAATGTTTAGACGATATACATAAATGTTTAATTTATTAAAAAATATTTTGTATAGGAAAGATAAATATTTATAGTCAGAAAGTACATAGTTTTAGTTATTTTTATACGTTTTCTAAATGTCTTTTTCAATTGTCCTAAGTGTGAAATGACACTTTAAAAATGTTTGAAAGTATTTAATAAATAGCATTCTCTCTTGCTGAACTATTG
Source organism: Dryas iulia moderata (assembly GCA_019049465.1). Taxonomy (NCBI): domain Eukaryota; kingdom Metazoa; phylum Arthropoda; class Insecta; order Lepidoptera; family Nymphalidae; genus Dryas; species Dryas iulia. Next base: position 5,663,743 of record CM032438.1, read on the forward strand.
TTCGTAGAATAATCTTGGGGTAGCTGAAATTTGTAAAAATCTCTCTACAGAGATACTAACAACAAAACTAAGTTGTAATAAAGCGTATAAGGATTTCGATGCAGCTGGTAGGAGAACGCGTGGCTCAGTGGTGAGAGCACCTGGACGGCTCAGGAGGCGCGGGTTCAAATCCCGCTGCGTTCAAATTTTTATTTGTTTTCTAAATGTCTTTTTTAATTTTCCTAATTGTGGAATATCACTTTAAAAATGTTTAAAAGTACATAGTGTTAAGACACTCCTTTGTCGACTTTTCCTACTGAGATTGCGGCATTGTACGTCGAAATTCAACGCCACACTATATTACCAAAGAACAAAGAAATTAAAATAATTATATATCACTATATATATCCGGAAATATAATATAATCATATTTCCGGATTAGTTACATCCAATCACGTTAACAGCTAAAACTTCGTTGGCCTAAAAAAACTATTTTTTAAGTGAACCAAGTATTAAGACACTCCGTTCGGCATTTTCCGCTGAATTCTGCGGAACTTGAGGCCAAGCTGTGTTTCGAGACGACTGGCCTCAGATAGACAAATATAATTTCGAATTTAAATCCTTAACCATCAGGCCAGGTCTTAATTAACCTACAATGACGTCACTTATATTTTTTCATAAAATAAGTAAGCCAAAGCGACTTGCGTGCTCTATAATAAATACCATAATAAACTACTTATACTGTTACACTGTTGTTTTATTAGCGATCCTATTTATAGAATACGGGGAAACGTAAGCTTTAGGTTAAGCTGTGTAAGGTTTGTCGCGAATCATTAATATTAACACGCTTGGCATTAAGCGTATACTAAATGAGTAATGCTGCTTTAAATACTTTTTATATATAAATTATTTTCCTATATCCGCTCTAGTAAGCAGAAAGAGCGCAACGTTCAGTACCACCACTTAACACATAATATCTAGTTTCGGAGGGAGAAGGGAGTGACTGGTTCCTAGACTCTCTCTAACTGACTTGGTATGCGGAACAAAGGGTTAAGAAACAAACAATAGGCTGATAAGTCCATTAGCGTATAAAATATTTTTAAAAAATAATGATCATTAAGATTTCATTTATTTATATGGTAAATAAATTACAAAATAAAAATATATCACGTGAATCAAACACATATTTACAAAAATATTGAAATAATAAAAAAGAAACAAAATTTACAGATAAAACTTCTATTTAATAATGTCCAGTATAAAACATGTATTTTCGGCTGTTTTATTAACGATCCTATGTATAGAATACGGGGAAACGTAAGCTTTAGGTTAAGCTGTGTAAGGTTTGTCGCGAATCATTAATATTAACACGCTTGGCGTTAAGCGTATATTAAATGAGTAATGCTACTTTAAATACTTTTCTTAATGTTATCTAAGAGTAAGATTAAAAAATATATTACAATTTTAATTGTTTCATATTTTTTAATCTTATTTGTTATTTGATTGTGGATTTTGTTTGTAGGTATTATTAATTTATTTTTGCATTTTTTTCATGCGTCCTCTCGTATATATTATAGTAGTCACAGAGTATTTAGGATAGAAACTCCATTTTCCATTTTGTACCTGAAAATCAAGACTTTACGTGTTTAATGGCGGAACCCAACATCGCGCTTTGTTTAAGTACTAAACCAAAGGTAAGCTGGCTATGGCAACACAATAGACTAAGAGCAGTGACATTTTAGTTGTTAAATAAAAGTTTACAATACCTACTTAAATAAGGTACTAATAGTAGCATAGTGTGGCAGCTATACACTATGGTTGTGGGTTCGATTCCCACTCGAGGAGTGGAAATATTTTTATTTCCATTTGCTTCGCTCTGGTGCCGAGGCAAAACACGGCGTTAAGTTTCGCCACTTAACACGCAATGCCTCCGAATTCAGCGGAAAGTGGGGAACGGAGGGTCTTAACACTAGGTTCCCTCTGCCTACACTGCTGTGTGCGGGATACAGCGTGAAGTTATAAAAAAAACTCACACTCTGTAGCAGTGTAATCACGGTAAACTTAGTATCAAAACGCTCCGTTCTCCGACTTTCCACCAGAATCGATATAATATAGCCTCTGGTAAACTAAAAAAACTCCGAAAGTATATAATAATCTAAATAAAATTCGGTTTATTTGCTTATACATCATGAAATATTCAAACACATTAATATTTTTCGATTCTAATGACGTCAAGTACACTCGCTATGATTTATTACTTTCTGATTACGATCAGTCGATTCAAAAACCATTGTTAGTTATGCTGTTGTTTGTAAAATTATGTATATGTAGTGTTGTATAGCTTTTTTTTAGCTTCACGCTGTATCCCGCACACAGCAGGGTAGGCAGAGGGAACCTAGTGTTAAGACACTCCGTTCCCCATTTTCCGCCGAATTCGGAGGCTTTGCGTGTTAAGTGGCGGAACTTAACGCCGCGCTTTACCTCGACACCAGAGCGTAGAAAATGGAAATATTAAATATTTCCACTCCTCGAGTGGGAATCGAACCCACAACCAGTCGTTTACAGTCACACGCTTGTGCCACTGGGCCACGACTGGCCACAAGTTTAGTTCTGGTGTCAACTCAAAGTGCGACGCTAAAATCCGTCCTTTCAAATTTGGACCAAGTGGAGACCGGTGATTTATGATAGATTCTCTCTAACTAACTAGAAAAAGCATAAAGCTAAAAAGCTCTCTCGAAGTTGTTTTACCAACAAAAGTGAAAGTGCGGCAAATAATAAAGAATTTAAATTAAACATTTATTCTACAATCAACTAGGAAAACTAATTAGCATTAAGTCGTGGGGAATCCCCGCCGGATATGAGGTTATTACAAGTTGCATTTTTATTTCAACATTGTATTTAAAATGTGCATTTTCCTGGCGTGGGCTATTTAAATGTTTCGTTTACTCCAAGCAAGCTACGATCAACATTTATAATGAAACGAGGAAGGTTTCTATGCAACGAACGACAATCTCGTGTAAATATACTAACAATCTAAGCTAGTTCTCAACGTTTGTGGAGTAGATAGCGGGAATCTAGTATTTAAACACTTTACTATTAGATCTTTCCATTATATTAACAGTTAAAGAAACATCTTTAAATTCCTTTTTTACAAAAAATGTAAAGAGGAACATTTAGAGAGAAATATATAAAGAGTATTTGGTACATGTACAAGTTTATTTGAATAAATTGTGTAGAAAAACAATATTTAAAGCCTTTGTGGCGCAGTGACACAACGTCTGAACTAAACGCTACTGGATGTGGGTTTGGTTCTAATTCAAAGAATGAATTTAATTACATTATTTTAACTTCTCCTTTTTTCAATTCCATCTTAAGACGAAGAGTCTCGAATTCTAGTGGAAAGTGGAAAACGAAATGCTTTAAAACTGCAAACTGTCTGACTGCCCTTCTTATCGGGAAAAGCGTAAAGCTTCAATAAGACAATCCAAATATTTAATTTTTGCGCCAAAATCACTCCTCTTTATAGTATTTAAGATAGTAGTTGAAAAATATCTATAATATGTAAAACTATTGGCGGGCCGCATAAAATTGTTAAGCGGGCCGCAGGTTATTCGCCCCTGCGTCACACCGTACAGTACATATGCCCCTCAATAACTAACACCAAGCAAATGGCCGTCAGTCAAAGGGATGTATTCATATATAAATATTAAGAGTTCAACAACCGCTTAATCGATGGTAAGCCGTTATTATGTTAAGGTTCAAATTTTAATAACACTTAATAACCGGGTTTATCCATTTTTCGATACATTTAAAGATTCCATTTCGTAAATTAATAGGTTGTATTTTCGTTAAAAATAATGGCTCAAAAATGACTCTCGTCGAGGGAGATTTGTATTTTTAGAATGTCATATGATCTAATTTCAGACTACTTGTTTGTGTGGACTTTAAAACGATAAAGTGACAATTTACCGAAAAATCTTCATGAAATCGTTATTAAGTGCTCCGCTATACTTTCAATTCACAAGCAAAATTTCAGCGTTCTACGCCTAATTGTTAGGATTGTTTGTTCTCTGTCAATCAGTCATGTAAGAGTCGAAAGTCAATAAGGGGAAAGTCTTATTTATAGATTTAGTATGTGTTTATATATATCTATATTAAATATTACACAAATAATATAATATTGTTTGTCAATTGTAAAAACATGTCATGATAGTAATTGCAATAATTATGCAATAATTAAAATTAATCTGACTACGTAATGGGGCGAATACAACCTAAATATTCAATTCACGCGTTACAATGTCTCCCGGAAATAGGAGAATGGAGTGTCTTGACACTAGTTTGTCTCTGACTAGCCTGCTATGCGGGTAAAGGCGCGAAATCCCGCCAGTGGGAAACTAGTGTTAAGGACACTCCGTTCCCCACTTTCCGCCGAATTCGGAGGCACTGCGTGTTAAGTGGCGGAACTTAACGCCGCGCTTTTTGCCTCGACACCAGAGTGAAGAAACTGGGAACCCACCCCTCGAGTGGGAATCGAACCCACAACCAGTCGCTTTACAGTCACACTTAACAACTTAACACATTATATCATTTATAGATTTTCTTATATTAGACTTCCAGGTCAGACGAAGTGTTTAAAATATATTCTTAATAGAATACTACTAATAGAGTATTTCAATAGTTTTATTTCTGTATATTTCTATTTCTATATTTTGTAGAAATTAAACTTAAACTGTCATTTGTTTAACTATTCGTAGCACATTGCTACGTCGTAGCAGCGTAGTACGTAGCAGGTGTCAGCGGACATTAGTGTCGAATAGAATTACCTCGGCACGCTCTGAGTAATAAGTGTAACCATTTAGCTTTATCGATTTCCAATAAATAGATTTACTTTCATTATATTTATTAAACTATTTAATTTGGAACTGATATTGAGACCCACTTGGCACAGTGGGATAGAGTCTAAGTGTAATCACGTTTGTTTGTGGGTTCGATTGTCATTGAAATTATTATGTTTTAATTATTTTCTATATTCTAGTGATAAGACAACGCGTGGCGTTAAGTTCCGCCTAGAAAGGAAATCAAACTATTGCGTGTAGAAACACGCAATAGTTTGATTTTGAATTTCACTTTGTGCAAAAATTGGACAACGGAGTGTCCTAACACTAGGTACTCTTTGTCTGTTTGTTTTTTAATTTGGAACGTGTATAGCAATCTTGTAATTTCTACATTTTTTTTAGCTTCACCCTATATCGTGCACACAGCAGTGTAGGTAGAGGGAACCTAATGTTAAGACACTACGTTCCCCAAGCACCGCCGAATTCGGAGGCGTTGCGTGTTAACTGACGGAACTTAACGCCGGGCATTGTCTTACATCAGAATGGAGAAAATAATTAAAATATGATTATTTCACGAAAAATGGCACTAACTAAATTTCTATTGATTTAGAATTTACTTATCTTCTGAAGTAAAACACAATATTTATTAACGATGCCCAGTTTTCTCTAGATTATTTATTACGTAAGGATATTCACAGTTCTTCAATGTTATATTAAATGATAATTTACAGTAAACGTTTTGACTTAATAGATGGCGTTGTTCTAGAGATTTAGCGTTTGACTGTAAGAACCTTGGTTGAGGTTTCACTCGGTGGAGCGATTATAATTAATTATTTTCCACGTTCCAGTAAGAGGCTATACAGCGTTGAGTTACGCCACGCCATACGTAATGTATTGAATTCGGGTGGAAAGCAGAGAACGGAGTGTTTTTGAGGTTCCTATTTCCCATTTTAATAAGCGAAGGAAAGCATGAAGTTGGTTTTATTTTATTATATGACACCTATATTAAATTAGAGGCTATATACAACACATATTAGGGGAATTAGCTTTGCCTCATCCAAAAAAATGAAAATATATTTAGTATTACAATCTTCCGAGTAAAATGGAGAACACAACCATTATATACAGTCAGATTTACTAACTCATATGTAATTTTAATAAAATACACAATTAAGTACATATATTAGACATACAAACATACGTACACAAAACTTTATAATTTTCTGATTATATCACATTAGCCTTAAGACTAACTAAGCACTTTCCTCTCTAACTCACGAATATGGCAAAATGTACTTTACAATTCAAACTTAAGAGCTAAATTCGTGTGCAAATTTCAATTAGAATCCCACAATTATTACAAGTTTATAATGAAGTTGGTACTAATGCTTAATATGAACCGTCTGCCGTAAAACTGCCTTGGGTAAAGTTTATTCTTCATTACTTGACTTTGTGTGAGTTTTGCGGGTTAATTCACGTGCTGACTAAAGAAAATATAATTATTAATATTTGAATACTGAAAATATAATTATTAATATTTAGGCCGTCGTAGTGTAGTGGGACAGTTGACTGTAAAGCGATGCGGGATCGATTCCCACTCGGAAAAAAATTATATTTAAATTTTAATTTCTTCGCTCTGTAACCTAAGACAAAGTGCGGCGATGAGTTTCGTCACTCAACACGCAATGTGTCGTTTTCGGGAGAGTGGAAGACGAAGTGTCTTGACACTAAGTCCTCTCTCTCTTCCGAATGGGATAAATTTGAAAAACTAAAAAGTCAAACATATTTAACATAATATGCTAGTTAAATTATACGTGTAAAAATAAAGTAATTATTATACATAGACAGCTATATATACATAGAGAGATGTATTTTTTACGATATGTCGTTTTTTAGAACTATGATTATAATAAAAACAAATAATAATAAATTATGTTAAAGATATAACGCTAATAAGCGTAGTTTTAATGATCAATCATTTTAAGATAGAAAGTAAAAAAAATGATTATTAATTTTATGTTCACACTAAACTCGAAAAAGCTTAACCGATTTATATGCAGTTTTAACAATTCATTATATTTTAGTAAGCTACCTTTAACATTTAGTAACATAAAAAAAGGTTACAATAATTTTAATACGAGCAAATTTTGTGATTTAAGCGAAAACGCAAGCGGGCCAAAGAACGAAATTCTTATATTCTAGTTATAATCTTGTAATTTACGCAGGCGAAGCCGCGAACCAGTCGCTAGTTAATAATATAGTACAAAACTACTCATATAGTGACTAATATAGCAGGTACTTCGTACCGCTTGTACGTAATCACGATTGGCTATTACCCAGTGAAGCCACTGTGACTTATAGCAATACTCGGTAACTGTCCATTTGGATTTATTCCAAGCTTGCGATTTGAAGATAATAGTCTAAAATATAACGACAGTGGACTGAAATATTTGTTTAGATTTTTATCTTTGTTATAAAAAAAATAGCTTCACGCTATATCCCGCACACAGCAGGGTAGGCAGAGGGAACCTAGTGTTAAGACACTCCGTTCCCCACTTTCCGCCGAATTCGGAGGCATTGCGTGTTAAGTGGCGGAACTTAACGCCGCGCTTTACCTCGACACCAGAGCGAAGAAAATGGAAATATTAAATATTTCCACTCCTCGAGTGGGAATCGAACCCACAACCAGTCGTTTACAGTGCCACGCTTGTGCCACTGGGCCACGACTAAGTTTTAAGTTCCACCACTTAACACGCAATGCATCCAAATTCGGCAGAAAGTAGGGAACAGAGTGTCATAATACTAGATTCCTTCTGCCTACCCTGCTGTCAAGACACCTACACCTAATCTACCAAGACACTTCTTGCTCCACTTCCTATAAGGGTTTTTAGAAATATATTAAACGTCTTCTACCCAGAATTTACGTTTCTTATTCATTATAAAAATATATCTAAAATTTTCTTGTAATTCAAATGGAGCTGTAAGCTCTAACAATTGCAGAAGACAGATAAGAAGGATATTCGTAACTTAACTTTATGAAAACAATAAAAACTTTTGAATGCGAGCTGGAGCTGAACTATCCACATTAGCAGCATCTTTTCATCTTCAGTTCAAGACAAATCTCTAAAGTTCTACATCCTTTTAAAGTAGTATGAGTTCTAAATTTCAAAAAATATATTAAATGATCTGATGACATATAATATTAATGTAACTGATTGATGTCTGTACGTGGAAGATATATTAGAAAAAATATTATTGCTGCTTGGGCTTTTATCGACGTAATAGAACTAAAAACAATGATTTTTAAATTTGGTGTAGAACAAGCGTGTGACTGTAAACGACTGGTTGTGGGTTCGATTCCCACTCGAGGAGTGGAAATTATATTTCCATTTTCTTCGCTCTGGTGTCGAGGTAAAGCGCGGCGTTAAGTTCCGCCACTTAACACGCAAGCCTCCGAGTTCGGCGGAAAGTGGGGAACGGAGTGTCTTAACACTAGGTTCCCTCTGCCTACCCTGCTGTACGCAGGATACAGCGTGAAGCTCAAAAAAAAAAAAAAATATCAAACTATTTTTATAAAACACTCACGTATACATAGAAATGTATACTTTCTTTTATCCATCAGAATCGGAATGTGAACGCGATCGGTTGTAGGTTTAAATTGAAGTAATTTATTTAATTTCATCGTTCTAGTATCCCAGATAGGCTGACAGTGGAGAACGGTGACTTGACACTAGGTCTTTCTGATTACCCTGTCCTATAGAAAAGTATGCAGATAAAAAAAATAGCAGTCGTGGGACTGCCGATAGAAGTGAAAACGGAACTATTAAGTTGAGTGTAATTAAAACTATATACAAAAATTATATGATTTTTTTTATGTTTTATTTATTAGTTACATATGATGGGTTAAACAAATCATGAACAAAATATAAATACAAAGTGGTTGAAAAAATAATTAATATACAATTATCTTAATTATACATAGTATTTATATATACACGAATTTCAATTTCATTTCATTCATTCATTCAATTACACAAGCTACTGCGCGTGCGCTAGTCTGGCTCTCCATAGCTATAGATATACTATTATCATTAGCATGTCGGTGACGCGAACCGAGGATTTTACCCTCTACCAAAACGCTCAACGCGCCTAAAGAAGTTTTCACTTCAAAAAAAAAATATTGCGATTTATATATCAAATCAATTAAATTAAATAAATTAAATCCAAAAAATAATACAAAAGACACAATAAAGAATCTAAATTTAAGATACTTTTATTCCATTCGTTTATACCATGGCTCTAAAAGACCTTACGAGGGGAAAGTAACGTTAGAAGTTTACATTACAACCCAAAGCGATGTGTGAAGCCACAAGTGCGTTCTACATAGCTTTTTACGATGTAATTACGTGACACCTTTCGTTTGCAGGTTAAATATCTAATGAGTAGGCAACTATTTTAAAGTATTTTACTGCAAAATGGAGCTCCGTTTCAAAGGAAATATGATTTTTATACTTTTTTTCTTGTAGTCAGAGAGAATCTAGTGTCAAGATACTCTGTTCTCCATTTTTCACGTCCAAGCCAGTGCGTGTTACGTGGCGGAACTCAACGTCACGTTCTTCTTTATTCCCGTGGGGGGACGGGTTAAGAATACAATTCCCCCCGCCGCTGGGTAGCGTCCCGTAAAAGGCGGGTAACCCATTAGTTGGGTGGTAGGAGATTCGTTCTCCGACTGGCTCGCGACCACTATCATGTCAAAGACGAACCGCCAAATATCTTATGATGTGTTCCGGTTCGATGGCATGTAAGCCAGCTCTCCCTATTCCCACCATTCCCATCCTTCCTCCCTCCTTCTGTCCTACATTCCCAAGGCTGGCAACGCATCCATAACTTGAATGTTGTGGATGTCTATGGGCGAAGGTAACCACTTAACACCAGGTGGGCCTTCAGCTCGTTTGCCTCCTTTATTCCATAAAAAAAAAAATCTTGAGCGAAAAAATGAAAGTAATTTAAATATTGACATTCAAATAGACAATTGTGGGTTCGATTCCCACTCGAGGTGTGGAAATATTTAATATTTCCAGTTTATTCGCTTTGGTGCCGAGGCAAAGCGCGGCATTAAGTTCCGCGACTTAACACACAATGTCTCCGAATTTGGCGGAAAGTGGGGAAGCTAAAAAAAAATAGACAATACAAAAGAGTGAGAATCGAACCTACAACCATCTTATATACAGTGTGATGATGCTACATGTATTTTATGACGGCTATATATATGGACATACTTTGTACACTGTAGACCTCGAACTTGAGCTGAAAGTGGAAAATGGATTCACTAAGGTCTCTTCATCGCAACAGCTATGCGATATTAAAGTGAACTAGAAAAACCTAATGGAAATCTTCAAGCTTGTGTGCAATAAAGTCTATTCTATTCTATTCTAAATATGTCATCTAAGGCCTTACAGTTGAAAATTTTTAACTGGATTAATTGCGTATATCTATGGTATTCGAAAATACATTTTAATTTAGTTGTTCTTTTATTACTGTAATACTCAGAGTCTACTATATTATTATAATTATTATTTGCAATATTATCTTCTCCTACAGAGGAGGTGAAGAAACTAGTGTTACACATTTTTTTTTACCTTTTGCTGACTTTCGAGATACAGTTCTGGCCATCGTGGCGCAGTGGGACAGTGTTTCAAAGTAAACGCAATTGGTTGTGAATTCAATTTCCAATAAGTGAAAACATTATATATTTTTTTTTCACCACTTGGGTAGAATAAATCACAGAATGAATTTCACCACTCAACACATACTCAAAACACAAACGACTATATAACGACGATACAAAGACTCAAAACTCTCGAAAGTCTTAAACTCGAAAACGGTTTGAGCCGAAAGTCGAGAACGGAGTGTGTTGACACTAAGATTTCTCTACTTGCCCTTTCTATGCGGGAAATAGCGTAAAAGCTAATACATTCGTTTAAATAAAACGTTAAATTAAAATGAAACCATTATCATTGAAAATATTCTTCTAGTGGGAATCGAATTCACAACCATCACCTCTGAAGTTAAATAGTATTCCACTGGACGTGACGGTTAAATTATATTTAGATTTTATAGTTATTAGATTACAGAAATGCAAGACCAGAGAAAATTATTACATACCAAAGGTGGCTTTACCACTGGAATGAAATACAAAGTTATAATAAGAAAGCAATTTAAAAATAAAATACAAGATAGCGTTCTCTGTTTAACCACGTTATACGTTATTTAATTGCTTCTAGATATTAAAATACTCTAAGGTTGGTTTTAATTATTTGATAATATTTATTTGTGTTTGTATTATGTATATATTTTTTTTATCATTTTACGCGGTATCCTGCACACAACAGGGTAGGGAGAGCGAACCTATTGATAAGACACTCCGCTCCCTACTTTCCCCCAAATTCAGAGGCATTGCGTGTTAAGTGGGGGAACTTAATGCCGCCTTAATTTATGTATATGTGTAGTAAGGTATCGTCGCGCAATGGGACATCGTGTAAATATGATTTGGGAAAGTGGAGAATGGAGTGTTTTGACACTATGTTTTCTTTGACTACCCTATTGTACGGGTAAAAGCTTAAAACTGCTTTTTTAAAATATCATAAACCGTAAGAAATGATTTCACAAAATTAATTTATAATGATAATTACGAGTATAATGTGAAAATGTTGGACTTTGACTTTTACTCTAGAAAGTATGGAAGATAGAAATGATAATATTATGAAAACGGTCATAAAGTCCACATTAACTACAATTATTATTATTTTATTATTTTAGCAAGATGTACTTTTTTATTTTACTTATATTGTTTACTATTAAATATTTATTGTTTATTATTAAATTTTTATTGTTTATTATTAATAATATATTAATAACATTAAGGCATTACGTGTTAAGTGGCGATGACCATTTTAAATAAAGTATTTTTTAATCCATAACAAAAATCTATGAAATATAGCTTCAGATTCCTTTCATTTTATAATTTTTCACAGAAACTAAGCATGATTACTTTCTCATTTTCCTTCTTCCCATATAAAATCGCTATATATTGCTTTAGTGACTGGAGCAGACGCTACCCGGTGGGATACAAGTTGTAATGTAAATTACAATATACATTTTATAAGAAGTTTCTTCACTAAGAATTCATATTTAATTCAGCTACCATTATGGGTTTTTATTTAAAATATTGTGCGAAATCGTAAGTGCATGGAATGATTAAACATTTTTATTTTCAACGACGCATGTGTAGGTATATTTTTTAAACATTTTTTTTTAGCTTCACACTGTATCCCGCACACAGCAGGGTAGGCAGAAGGAACCTAGTATTAAGAATCACGTTCACTACCTTCCGCCGAACGGATGAATTGCGTGTTAAGTAGCGGAACTTAATGCCGCACTTTGCCTCAACACCAGAGTGAAGAAAACGGAAATATTAAATATTTCCACTCCTCGAGCGGGAATCGAAACCTTAACCAGTCGTTTACAGTCACACATCTGTGCCCACATGCCATTGCCCACAACTGGCCCCAATTTGTATAGATTAATATTTAATATTCTTTTTATACTCCTTTAAATCAAAATTATATAAGTAGACTTGTTACGAAATATTCGCCCTACAATTTGCTGTTAAAACATCGAATTCCACTCGAACGATGTTTATTGCGCAATTGGATAAATTATGTAGCGTACAACATTGAATGTTACCCAAACAAAAATTGTGTTATGTTTATACTTTTATTTTAATTTTCCATCTGTACAATATTAACTACTAATTATTTTAGTATTAAGAATGTTTAATATAATGTGTTTGAAATACTTTCTCTTTTATTTGTTTTTCTGAGTTTACTTTTTTGACCACTCTATTAATTCAGGGGGGAAAAGGTTCTCCTTTTCCGTGTCCCTCCCTTTCTAGTGACTAGTCACTAGGTTCTCTCTGCCCAATCTGCTTTAAAAAAAAAGAGTAAAAACAAAATAATTTAACTCAGTGGTTGTAAAGCCATAAACGATTTTACTGTGTATAATAAATAGAAAGAAAGAAAGAATTAAAAGAAAAATATCAAATATTTATATATTAAATTAAGAAAATCATCATATATACAAAAAAATCTTGATGAATTTCTTTGATTATACTCGTACTTTTTTTCGTAGATAAAAACAGCCTTTAAAGTCATTGTGGCGCTGTGTGACAGCATACGAGTATGACTGTAAACGTGATTGGTTGTGGAGTTGTTTACCACTAGAGAAATTCAATTTTAATTCAAATTTAATTGCTCTGCTCTAGTAAGAGGATAAAGCGCGGCGTAGAAGTCCACCACTCAACACGCAATGTCACGATTTCGGGGAAAAGTGGAGAACGGAGTGTTGACACTGGGTGATTACCCTGTTACACGGGGAAAAAGCCTTAAGGTATGAATCTTACTTACAAACCTATGATACCTTATCATAAAGAATCTCAAGAATTTTACTACGATATCGAAAAAACGATTGCATAATAACAATAGAATATATTTACAAAATATATATATACGTTTTAGGCGACACGTAGTAAATGCTTCGGGATATAAAAAGGCTACTTTTCCGCAACAGGATAGCGGTGTTTATTGGAACCAATAAGGAAGGTCGAAATAAATCAGTGGCGATAGGTTCTAGGGAGAAGAAATAGTGCTAGAGTGTAGTTTTGTTCTTTAGCGAGATTATTTGTTTTTGTAACTGAGATACTTGTTTTAGGTTGTCCGTGTAGGTTGGTTGTGTGTGGGTTCGATTCCCAGTAGGGGAAATCTTTATTTTTTAATTATTTATTGTTTTTGCTCTGATATCTAAGACAAAGCACGGCGTTGAGTTCCGCTGCTTGACATCCAATGTATTTTATGGACGACAGAGTGTTTAGACAATAAGTTGTCTCTAGACTGACTTGCTATGCGGGCAAAAATGTAAAGCTATTTTTGTATGTATACAATTTGTTGTATTCTTTTAAGCGTCAAATTCATGTTCTTGAATTCTAAATTCGGTCCTTTAGGTCAAGATATATTATTGGATTCGAAATTTGTTCTTTTAAGTCTTAAATTGTTAAAACTCCTTTTGATCTTTTCATAAACTTTCGAATTTTTGCATGTTAAAGGTATAAGAATATACTATACATAAATTACACAGACATTTTAAAGCAATATAAGTCGGATATTCAATTTCGTCATAATATTTGTATTTGATTGTTACATATACTAATTAAATTAAAAAATAGTTTATGAGTTACCTTTACAAGACAATAATATCGAAACTACCTGTACCTTTCCCTTTTTCACATAGCGGGGTAGGCAGAGAGAACCATGTGTCAAGAAATTCCACCCAATTTGAGATATAGCGTATTGAGTGACGATACTCGACGTATTACGCCGTATGAGGGAAGCTACAAAAATAAATTAAATATAATGATTTCCCCGAAGTGATAATCGAACTCACAACGAGTTAATATTAACTGCAGAAAGTGGGGTATGGAGTGTACACTCCGTTCCCCACTTTCTGCCGAATTCGAAGGCATTGCATGCTAAGTGGCGGAACTTAACGTCACACTTTGTCTAGAAACCAGAGCGAAGAAAATGGAAATATTAAACATTTCCACTCCTCGAGTAGGAATCGAACCCACAACCAGCCACGACTGGCCCCATAAATATAATCAACTTTTCTTATGAGACTTAGACTCACAACCAATCTCAATTACAGTAAGACATTGTCCCACTGTACCACAACACCTTGAACAAAATAATAAAATCAAAAGCATCAAAACCACTTAAACATAATGTTATTTTAACACAACGTTTTAATTTAACAGATGATACATCTCGTTTGCGAACAGCGACCGCACTGTCCCAGATTTGGAACATATTTAACCGTAAATATTATGAATATCGTGAATTGCCCGCAGGTTGCATCGGTAATGGATGGTCGTACACGTACATTTGTGTCGTTGTATAATGAGTACACTGGCATACGCTATATCAACAAGCAATAGGCTGCAGTTATTTGAAAATTATCAATCAACTTTTGTCACTGTTTGTTTAACAGATGGTATAGTTTTGTGTTTTTTTTGTATGATCGTGTATTTGTCTTAACTAGGGGCAGGTTCAGGTCAGGACAACTCTAATTATATTGCTATGAATAAAGAGTGGAACTGATTTTTATATACGAGTATGTTTACTTTTATTATACAGAGAGATGTTTTCCCTCGGAGTCGGATAGGTAAAGAGAACCACGTCAAAGCACTCCATTTTTTGCTTTCCAGAGAATTTACGATTAGGAGTGAGATAGGGCCGGAACTCAATATCGCGTTTCTCAATATAGCGGCGAAATCAAAGTATAAACAAAATGAAATGGGGATTGAACCCGCGGCCATCGAGCTTGTTAGCAAATGATTACAGTTTTAGAGTCCCATAGTAAAAGTATGGTTTGTTATGTATATGGTACATTTATATTTTATCAAATTCAAATTGGCACAATCCATCATACACAATGAAATATTTATAATTACGATTAAATTATACTTACGAGCAAATTTAATTCCGTCAATTAGATTGTACCAATAAGTTTTATAAACAAACCATGTCATTTGTAGCCACTTAATTATTAAGGAGTATTTATTATGTTGAAATAAAAATGGGTATATGGCATTTTAAATATAACAATATCTGGTGACCGGTGCTCCGCTCGGTGTTCCTTTCTGTAAATCGTTATTTTGAAATATTAATTACTAAAAAAAATTAAAAATGAAATATAAAATATAATAAAAAATCTAATAAATTAGAATAAAAAATATAATAAATTAAAACAAAATAAAAGGAAAAATGAAAATCGTTTTTCATTCATGAAATTCAGATCATATATTTAGATATTCAGATATATATATCAGTGGCGAAGGGCCCATACAAGCCGATTCTGACCGGCTTCCCTTTTAAAATTACATCACTATACTAAGGCTAATTTCTTTCAATTACCACTTTTAGACCGTATAAAGAACCAAACTTGAAAATGTATTTAGCCAACTTTAATTTATCGAAACGCCTAAATACTTTTGTAGGAAAACAAGCCGACGCGAGACCGGCCTACTTCGTCATTATATCTCCATACTAAAATCTCCATAGTGCGCAGTTGTCCCTTTCATTTCCTTGCAAAATAGACCTATATCTATTTCGTTCTAACTTACCGAATTTTACCTCAAATATGCCGGGTCTGTTTGCGGCTTTTTGCAGTTGACGTGTTTCGGAGCCACTGTGTCGGCGAGAGGGAGAATGATCAAATCTGTGCGTGCGAGCGAGAGCGTAGCGAGTGGCGCGTGATTCGCTAAACTCATGTCAAATAATACGAAATAAAGTGTTTATTGAACGTCTATTGGTTAATTTTGAATGGTTTTGGTAACTCAAAACAAAAAAGCATAATGGCTGACGTGTTTGTTTAATCCGTGCGTGTGTGAATGAAAAAAAGAGTTTTTAAATAATTTATTTAAGTGTTTAGTGTTTCCAAGTTAATTTTCAGCTTGTGATTATTTGTGAATCGGATTGCTCAGAGGTATGATGGCACTCTTACACATAGAATGCTGTTTAACTGATTATTTACTAACCGAAGAAACTTCATTTTGCAAATTGAGTTTCGAAAACAAAAAGCATGTTGTAAGCCTAGGTCGGGCTCTTCCAGATATGACTATCGATTACGAGAGACGTGATAGGTTTTTCAAACATTTCCACAAAACGTTTTATGACAAATATACGTGGATGACTGGCAGTTGTAAATTAAACAAAATGTTTTGCTTTCCTTGTCTGCTATTTTCAAATTCGAGTTCTGTTTGGAGTCAAACGGGTTTCACAGATATTAATAACTTAGCTAGCTCTGCTAAAAAGCACGTTCAGACCGAAAAACATATTCGTAGTTGCTTGTTACTTCATGATTTCGGTAATAGTCGCATCGAAAACTTTTTTTCAAATTCGTTTGAAGTTCACAACCGGAAAGTCGACCGCAATCGCGAATTAATGAAAAGGTTTATTGACACCGTTGTTTTGTTAGGAAAACTTTTATCATATTTGAAAGACACTGTTTAAGAACACATCAGTGCTTTCATATATGGTAGAGGTGGGGCCTTTTGTCTTCAATCATGAAAGATAAATGCATGCAGATGCACGCAGGCTATTTGGTGAGTTATTTTTTTAATTATCAAATTATATTTTTTGTGTTGTAGTTGGAAGAAGTCGGTTACAAACATACATACAAACTTACATACACATGAAACTAAAGAAAAGCATGTAAAAATTACGGCAATCGAATCGAATCCGCGACCTTTGCGTAAACGTTACATCTCAAGGCGGCGGGAAAAGGCCAACTTGATTTCCCACGAATATGTTTTTTTTTGTTACGGCTTCCCTTCTCTAAGAATCCACCCCTCGCCACTGGCAAATATACAGCTATATACCCGCTCGCAGCTTTGTCTGCGTGTCCCACACAGCTATACCTGCGTTCTTGCTACGACTTGCGTTCTGCTGAAATATATTTTTTCATACAAATTTCTTACCAAAGACGTTGATTTTAAACCAATAGACAATCATTCACAGTTTCACACTATATAATATTTACATTTAGTTTATATTATTTCTAATAGATGTCACTATTAATATAATTTTCGTTGTTTTAATTGTTTTTAAAAGTTATAGCTTTCATATTATTCAAGAGAGGATTCTTTTATGAGTTTTCAATATAAACGACATAATTTTTATATAAAAATAAACGTTGCTTTTTAATTTAATTAGGTAATAATTAAAGTTATTATTATTATATCATTTAAACAAAACTGAATAATTCTTGTAGGTATAGCGAACTTAATATGAAAACTCTATATCTATCTATTTATTTATCTTCCATATTAGAGATAATATGTATTAAGTTGCGTAACTCAACACCGCACCAAATAGGGCAAATGAAAATAAATTAAATGTAATTATTCCCTTAGGCGGTGAGACGTCGTCCCACTTTGCCACGTTTAGGTACTAATTATTTTATTACATGACGGCCAACGAAACCATTCATAACACAATTCTAAAAAATAATATGAAATATTTTTCTTTCTATCATACAAGAGTAATTTTTAAGAGTGATACTATTTTTTAACTGGATTAATTGAATATATTTTTGGTAAACTTAGGCAGTTTACCAATAATATACTCGATTAATGGCCACGAACGCCTGTGGCCACGAACAACTACTATAAAGTTTTTTTTTATATTAGCG
Source organism: Dryas iulia moderata (assembly GCA_019049465.1). Taxonomy (NCBI): domain Eukaryota; kingdom Metazoa; phylum Arthropoda; class Insecta; order Lepidoptera; family Nymphalidae; genus Dryas; species Dryas iulia. The sequence goes on from CM032438.1 coordinate 5,681,865, forward strand.
ATTATAACAAATTTTTGGGCCAGTCGTGGCATAAGCGTTTGACTGTAAACGACTGGTTGTGGGTTTGATTCCCACTCGAGGAGTGGAAATATTTAATATTTCCATTTAACACACAATACCTCCGAATTCGGCAGAAAGTGGAGAACGGAGTGTCTTAACACTAGGTTTCCTCTGCTTACCCTGCTGTGTGCGGTACGTGAAGCTAAAAAAAAAATAATAATAATTTAAAATAAAAAAAATAAAAATGACATAATTTCAAAAAAAGTTTTTTTAAACGGCTTAAATCAGTTGACTTAGTCTACCTGAAACCATCGACTACAGTAAAGTGTTTCAAGCGTCGGGTTTCCTAAAAATGTATTTTCGAATACCAAATATATACACGACTAATCCGGTTAAAAACAGTTTCATTTTAAAATAGAGTTCGAAACGTCGAATTTTCTGAAATGTATTATCGGATACTAAACATTTTTACCCGTGGGTAACCCGTCCCGGGTTAAGAATACAATTCCCCCCCGCCGCTGGGTAGCGTCCCATTAAAGGCGGGTGACCCAGTAGCTTGGTGGTAGGAGATTCGTTCTCCGAATGGCTCGCGACCACTATCGTGTCAAAGACGAACCGCCAAATTTCTGATGATGTGTTCCGGTTCGATGGCATGTAAGCCAGCTCTCCCTATTTCCACCGTTCCCATCCTCCCTCGATCCTTTTGTCCTATATCCCCAAGGCTGGCAACGCATTCATAACTCTAATGTTGTGGATACTTAACACCAGGTGGGCCTTCTGCTCGTTTGCGTCTTTTATACCGTAAACAAAAATTCATGGAATATAAAAAGCACGAAAACAAAAGATCTTATTTTCATAATTCCAAGTAAGTTAAGTAGGTAATTCTAATCTACCTAGTGTTACTTGTAAATTATTATTATTATTATTTTTATTTTTAGCTTCACACTGTATCCTGCACAAAGCAGGGTAGGCAAAGGGAACCTAGTGTTAAGACACTCCGTTCCCCACTTTCCGTCGAATTCTGGAAGCATTACGTATTAATTGGCGGGAATTTGACGCCGCTCTTTAACTCGACACCACAGCGAAGAAAATGGATATGTTAAATATTTCCATCCCTCGAATGGGAATCGAACCTACAAATAGTCGCTATATAAATTCACAAAACACAATTTAATTTTACATTTATTCCCAATACAAGAAACCTTCAAACGTATAATATTCAAATTGGACCCGGCTAATTCTGAAAGTGAAAGCAAACAGTCGATCCAAAACATCTATACATTCAATAACTTCGCTGAACGTTAAGAAACAAACAATAAAACAAAAAGTAAAGTCGAGTCTGCTTTGTATTCATGACTTTCAATAAATAACGACTGGTGCTAGGTGTGAGTTTTGGCGTCACTATTGGATTTTACATCGAGTTTTGAGGCCTTTTTTTGTCATTTTAGCTATTTTTTTGGGGTGTGCAGAGAATATTTTGGTTTTAAAAACTTATTATTATTTTAATAAAGTTATTTACATGAAAACAAATTAAGAATATAGAAATGACAGGCCGAAAGACACTCACACACTCGTTCATAAAGTGTTATACATCTGATACTCTGAAATTTATTTTTTGCGCGAATTCATTTACATAAAAATTAAATGATAATAACAGCCAGTATACAAAAAAAACATAAAAATCATTGTATTAAATGTGAAATAATCAATGAATTTCAATAACACTAAGTAACTTCATTTTTAAGATGTGAATAATTAATAAGTATGAATGACCAATGGCTAAGACACTCATTTAATCTCAAATACCTATCTAGTGTTATATTCTATCGGTCTTATTCATAAAAAGTTATGGAACAGTTAAAGTGTTCTATAAGCTTACTATAAGAGAAACGTCAAAAAATGGTATTCATAACAGCATTTTAGCGCTAAACAGTACTATAAGCGTACTATAAAGTTATAATGGCCAATACCCTACTATAGCGGCTCTATAAGATAAAAAATGGCCGATTCTCAACAGCTGATCATTGAAAATGACATTTGACGTAGGTGACTCGTCAATGTTAGCTAATCGAATTTGCATAACTTATTAATCCAATCCACTAATAATTATTGCTTTGTGTCAATTTTCCACTTTTATATTTAAATGAAAGCTTTACAAAGCATACATGCTTCGGAAACGATAGCAATAATGGAGAAGAGTTCGGGGCGAAGAAAAGTATATAGAAGCAGGGGTTGACCCGTTTTCCTTATACGATGAAGAGTTTCGGAAGCGTTACCGCTTTCATAAATATACTGCTTTTATGATAAACCTTGTGCGTAGATTAACCATGGAGACATGCAATTAGACAATATTATTAATAAAGTGAAGTTTTAACTAGGAGAAATTTTAGTTAGTAAATTTTATAAAATAGTAAGTTTAACGCCGAGCTTTCCCTCAACACCAGAGCAAAGAAATGAAAATATAAATTGAAGTAAATATTTTATTGCCTGGAGTGAGGATCGAACCCACAACTAGTAGTCTTATTACATGTTCACTTTGTGCCCGTGCACCATGACTGACCTCAATTTGTTAGATTTTGGTTAATAAAAAACAGTTTATTTCTATAAATTTTATTCTTTAGATGTGTAATACAATAATTTACGTTTGAGTAATTCTTCCTTTAATAGTGAATTATTTAATTTTTGTTCAAAATTTTTTAATTTTTGCCTTTCTACGGCCATCTGGATCTCAGGAAGCTCCTTTCTGTAAGCAATTACATTTGCTGCTATTCTTGAGCTTATTGTCATGCTGTAACCAAAAATGTAATATATTTATTATTCTTTTTAATATGTTTTCCAAAGAAGTATGTATTATAAATTAATAAAACTTATTTTGTTGAAAGCTTAACACATTTTATTTATTATTTCAATTCAATTTAAGTTTGTTAATCCAAATTTAATATTGCTTGTAGATATAATAGTACTGAATGATTTTAGTGAATCTAACTTGGTAATATATTATAGTAATAAAAATAAAGATAAGTTCATTCAACATAGACATACATAACAATAGACATTTCTTTAATCTACCAAGATTGTGTACTAGTGCTAGTACTTGGATGCACCATCTAAAAAGAATATAATCAGATTTCCTTGCTGAGCATTCTTTAGGTAGTATTAGCTATTTAATGTATTATAATGGAAAATAAATTTTGTCTCGCTTCCCATCAAATTATTTGTTGAAAATAAAATTGAACTAAATTGACTAAAATAATAAAATTGAAATGACTTTCTGGGTATTGTGGTATTATCATTCATTTAATATTTCATGCACCACAATTAATTATACTTAACATGTCTTATTACTTATGAATATCATTTAAAATAAGATAGGTGACAGAGTGAGATTTGTGTGCTGCTGTTTATTTCATAATATTAATATATTACACATACTTTTTTCTTCTTTTATATTATTTTCTGTTCTATTCTTAAACAAGAATTGATAATAATTACATAAATATTTCTTTATTCAAAATGAAACACTAATTGGCCAAATGTTTGTATTTTTATATGGTTATCTGAGTAAAATTAATTTGAGTATACTGTGAACTGATGAGGGAGCCAAACTGAAATGTCATCACCGGTTGCTGGTTCTGTAGTAGGTGGTGAGCTACCAACTGTTTTTAGTATTTGTTTTTTTTTTCTATAAATATCAGCTTCTTAGCTGACATTTTTATAATACCCATTGAGCCTTAATTTGTCCTTCTTCTTCAAGGGGTTTTTGCCATATTGTTAAAACTGAAACAATAAGTGCCGTGTTAATAAAATAACTACACAAATACTTTTCCTCAGCAATTCTTTCAAGATCATCTATGGAATAGAAGCATAAGCATTAAAACATAACATGCGTATGAATGTTTACAAAACAAAACTTACGTGTTCGAATTAACTGTATCGGTAAAACCAACCTTATCCTCCTCCAACCAATTCTCACTTCTCTGCCTTTTCTTGCTCTCTACAATTTTTGATTCTGATGCCATTTTATAAGTAATGGAGTAATATTTAAAATAAATTTAACTCGTACGTACTACTAGTAAACAAATGTCAATAGCTTATCGCACCACAAACAACAAAATATGGTTTTTATCCTTAATAATGTCTATGATCAGTCGAATTTAGTAAAATTATACACATTATCTGTGGTCAATTTGCAAACTTTCTTGCCAATTTCATCGTAGTGGCAACATTTTAGCTTATAAACAGTATATTAGTTATAGTAGGTTTATAGTACTGTTATGAATACGCATTTTTATGGAACGTTTCATAAGCTTATAGAGCATTTTAACTAATGAACGTTTTAAGCGTTCTATAAGCATTTTTTATGAATAAGGCCGTTTGTATATATTGTGGAAGCATTATACCTATATAAATAACTCGGGAGTCATTCTTTAAAATGCATATAGTATCATATAGATGTTTAAACGCTTGAAAAACAACAAAACAATAAATGAAATTAATATAAATATTAGATTATAATGATATTAAAAAATTGCTTAATGAATTATTTTCTTTTCTCTACTCTCGTATTAAAGACAAAGACAAAGCGCGGCATTAAATTCCGTCACTTAATACGGAAAATCCCCATTTCCAGTGGAAAGAGGAAAACAGAGTGTCTTGACACTAGGTTATCCCTGACCACCCTTCTAAGCGGAAAAAAGCGTAAAACTGGCTAACAAATATTTTTTTACCTTTACCGTAGACAAATCGTAGTAGGAGCTCTAGGTGGAAATGTTATGTAAAAATTGCTTAAGATTTTGCACGTTTTCGATACTTATTTGAATAAAATTACAAAGCTATTGTCACTTTAAGGCTCTAGTTATGGAAATGTGACAGTTCTGTCCTAAATAGGAAGAGAATTGAATAAATTTAAACTTTCTTGTTTCGTTCAAAATATTTTGATCAAGTAATAAAGGTTATTGCGGCATAGTGGGAGAACGTCTGACTGTAAACACAAATGGTTGTGGGTTCGAATCCCACTTGGGGAATGATTATATTTAAATTATGTTCATTGGTGGTAAGACAAAACGCGTCACTATACTCCGCCTCTGAACATGCAATCTCTTAATTTCCGGGGTAAAGTAGAAAAAGGAGTGGGAGAAAAAGTAGTGTGAAAACACTCGGTTTTCTCTGACTCTCCTGTCATGCGGGGAAAAATCTGTAACATATTAATAAAATTTATATTACATACGGATATTTCAATTTATTAATTTGTATAATAGTAATTTGTTAATTGGGGCCAGTGGTGGCGCAGTGGCACAATCGCGTGACTGTAAACGACTGGTTGTGTTGTTTTAATTATTTTTTTTCGCTTATGGTAGGTAGGTAATAAAGGTAGGCAGAGGGAACCTAGTGTTAAGACACTCCGTTCCCCACTTTCCGCCGAATTCGGAGGCTTTGCGTGTTAAGTGGCGGAGCTTAACGCCGCGCTTTACCTCGATACCAGAGTGATGAAAATGGGAATATTAAATATTTCCACTCCTCGAGTGGGAATCGAACCCACAACCAGTCGCTTACAGTCACACGCTTGTGCCACTTGGCCACGACTGACTACTTGATTAATTTGTTAATAAATAAAACGATTTAATATACATAATTATATATATTTGCCATAAACCCATCATAATATGACTTGAATAAAATAAAATAAACATATTAAGGTTAGCTTTTAGCCGCATTCCCTTATTTTAAACACACAAAGTCATTCCGCAATTATTTGCAATTACTGCTCTAAACTAAGCATAATTATGCGTATGCAGAATTCCCACTCATTTCTTTTTTTTTCCCAGTAAATTTAAAAATAAAAATATAGTGGAATATAGAAGATAAGAGTCATTTGGTAGCTGCTATAGGTTTGTGGGTCACAGGGGTGCGGGGGACAGGCTGTGCTATGAAATTACATAATGCCATTACAAGAGTACACGCGATCGAATACTTAGAATAAATAGGAAAGAATGTTCGGGTTTAATGATTTAGTGACGGTTCAATTTTGTTTTTGGATCGTTTAAAAATGTTTAAATTTATGTTAATTGTAGTTTATTCTTAATTTTAAAGTATATGAAATTGTGGAAGGAAAATGCGATATTGTTGTGGCATAGTGCAGTGTTTTCGTTTAAATGTGTTGTTTCTATGTTGTAATTGGATTTTAAATTCAAATATTTTCAGAAAATATATATAAAAAATTAAGCGTGGCAGGAACCGAACCCGCATCTCTTGGAAAAGCCCTCCAAGTGCCCTTACCACTAAGCTAAACGTTCTAATCTGTATATGTTTTCTAAAAAAATTTTTTCATATCCTACATGTAAATAATACTTTAAAATACTTTAATTGAAAGGGTAAAGAATGTTACCAGCACATTAAGCATGTACAAGTTTACGAAACAGTCTACGAATATATATAATTGTTAAATGCTTATATTACTATGATTTTGCTTTATTTTGATCATATTTTTAATTTTCCGCCAATTTTGTTTCAACAAATTAAATCTTTCATGTAAAATTTCCATTTGCACGTTCAACCTTCACCCACATAGCATGGTTAGAGAGAATCTAATGTTAAATAAAACACTCCGTTCTTCTCGTTCCAGACAAATTTGAAACATTATATAGTGAGTGGCGGAACTCAATGCTGTGCTTTGTCTTAACAGAACAGAGAAATAAAATTAATTTAGATATAATTATTTCCTTCGCCGTGAATTGAACCCACGTCCAATTTTTACTCTAATTAGCCTCTTTATCTTATAGTATGACGCTATATCTCGCACCCAGCAGGGTAGGCAGAAATAACCTAGTGCTAAGACACTCTGTTCCTCACTTTCCGCGAATTTGGAGGCTGTGTGTGTTAAGTGGCGGAGCTTAACGCCGTGCCTCGACACAAAAGCAAAGATAATAATGAAAACATTAAATATTTCCACTCCTCGACTGGGAATCGAACCTATAACCAGTCGCGTTTACAGTCACACTTATGTGCCCACAAGAGACGACTGGGCCCTAGCTTCTTTTAAACAAAATAATTTGAAAATAATGATTAATTAATTGTTCAAATTCTGAATGTATCAATGTTATAGCTACTGACAATGTGATGTCGTCGGTCAGAGAATTTAGGCGTGGCAAGACGCATGGGCTCGTGATACGAATTGTTATATGCTACGGCTATTAAGGATACACCCAAATAATATATATATGTATGTACATATACAGATATATATATATATATATATATATATATATATATATATATATATATATATATATATATATATATATATATATATATATATATCTATATATATATATATATATATATATATATATATATATATGTATGTACATATACAGATGAGTAAGTTAATTTGATTGTAGGTGTTATACAGATGTATTAATTTTAAGTGCTTATATTTTATTAAATATTCATCATTTATTAAACTGTTAAGTACTTTATTCTTTTTCTGTTGAAAGTTTAAATAAAATAAAATATTTTATAAGGATTTTATGGATTTAACATGATTCTGAGTGTAACTTACAATTTAGTAGATGTTAATGTGTTTATAGTTCGTTACCTACAGTATAGCTACACGTAATCGAAGCGTAGTGTGACAACATCCCATTGTACGCGGGATAATTGTGGGTTCGATTCTCTCTCGGAGGATATATTTAAATTATTATGAATTGCTTCACTTTGATACGACCATTCAACACGCATCATCTCGTAATCAGATGGAGAAATGAGAAGCGCTAAGGGAGAGGAAAAGAAAGAGGAATACAAAGAACAATCAAACTAGATTAGCAATTTAACATTGGCCAAAAGAAATTACGTAATTCTTCAACCAGAATCGAATTCTTGTCCTAAAAACCTTCAAATACATTTTCGTGATTTCATAATGAAATCTCATACTTAATACCGTATATATTACGAAGGAGCGTGTCGTACACGATTTATTTGTATACGTACAAACATGGAAAGAAGCGAGTTAAGTCAAGCAAAAACTAGTGTAAATAATATATTGCAAAGCAGGATAACCCCCACAGAAAATCATAAATCTTCCATCTTCCATTTGAAATATGTGCCGGTGCTTCAAGAATTTAAATTTTCGCACCAAAGTAACAAATGGTTTGCGACGTCGCAAGTAATTTTTCACCATGAACGGATTTTACTAACGCTATCTCGTTGCGATAATCTTTTCTTCATTATTTTCTAACTTGTTTTATTTATTTTTTATAAGAATCATTTAACATTTAAGCGTATGTTAGTTGTGACGCATTTGGTTTTGAATTTAGATTCATTTATTTGTAAGGTTCTCGTAATATTGGAACATATATTTAATTATCAAAATAAGTTAAGAGGCAGTCGTGAGGCAGTGCCTGACTGTTAACTCGATGGTTATTGGTTCGATTTTCACTAGTTTGGATGTTTTTGCTTGTTTCTTTTTTTCTATTTTACACTCTCGTACCTAAAACAAAACGCAGCGTTGAGTTCCGCCGCAACACACAATGTCACGATTTCAGGCGAACTGTGGAGAACCGAGTCTTGACACTAGGTTCTCCCCGAGTACCCAGCTATTCGAGAAAAAGATTTTGAAAGCCCAATAAACAGTTGTTACTGCACACTATAAATGTATCTTACAATACACAATTTTAAAACTATTGTAATACACATAGGCGGCCTTATCACTAAGAGTGAATGACACTTCCTCGCAATCTTATTAAGCTATCTATCTAAAATATGTCTGAAACTAGGCATAATGCGATGCAAGCAACTGAAAATAAACATTTTTTTTTAGTTTCACACTGTAGACCTTGGGAATAGACAGAGATAACATACGGTCCCTGCTTACTTCTTTCGCCTCGTCCACTGTCATCAACCTCTTCATACACACCCCTCGGGGGGTCCTCGCATAAATATTATCTTTGTTTCTAATATTAAGGCTTAGTTTACTATACGTTTACGAATTTCATGTTTAGTCTCGAAAATAGTCGGGCTTGCGTTATAGAATGTCTTCTTGTAATAACCTGTATTTAACTGCAGGTCTCCAATATCTTACAAATTTTCATTCAAAACTGTCTAACAGACAGACTTTCGCGTTAATAATATAGTAAAATAGATTCGTAACAAAAAGTGAAAATTTAAAAGTGTATTTTGATTTTTTGTTGTTTATAATTTATCAACATTTTCAATTTCAGAATTAAAATTATTAATTTAAGGACCGTATTTGTCCAACCATGCGTGCATAAAAAAATTAAAAAAAATAAAAATAGTTGTTTTGGGAGAGCAACATTTAACACTTAGAGTTATTAAAATTAGTTATACACCTATTATCAGACTCACGAAATCAGGTCCAGCCGTTTCGGAGGAGTACTTAAATAATAATATATTTTTTTAATATATGAAGTATATTAACTATATATTAATTTATTTCACACTTGTTCTATTTAAACTGTTTTTGAGACAAGTAAATATTCAAAAAGTTTTTTTAATCTTTATATGCATAATTATATAGCAATATACCGAAAATATTTTTATACATTGATCAGAAGTATAATTCTACTACTGAATTTTACGTATTTGAAATTAACTGTACAGGTGGCTATCAAACTTTTATGACAAACTACCAAGTTGCTCAACTTCATCGGTGTACACGATAGTACACCTTTAGATTTGCCCTTCTCCCACAAAACCTGATTTACCTTCCATCACTTCCAAATAGACGCCTTAATTTTTCTCCATAACGTTCAATCTAAGGCTATAAATCAGGATATCTATAAAATATCGAGATGTCCGTCTACGTGGCGGCACGCTTGTCCCTAGCATGCTAATGAGCTCTAAGGGCACTCACAGACGGGCAATTTGTCGACTTGACAGGAAACAGAGCGCTTGTAAGTGGAGGGTGAATCAAGAATTTGATATACTCTGATTTTGTATGGGCCCAGTGCTTATATTGGAAACGGTATATTTAGAGAGGATCAAGTAGTCAATTTGTTTGCAATGAGAGATTCGACGGGATGTTCTGTTCTGATGTTGCGAAGTATTGGATCGATATGAAGTAATATGAAGTTAAATTAATGCATTTTTGTACTGTATAATTCAGTCGCTGGTTATCATTAGGTAAAACAATTCGTATGTGAAAATGTTTAAATTTCCCTTTAAAATTTCTTTATTATTGTATATTTAATATTTAAAGAAATATGAATTAAATATGTTGCCGAGCGGCAACGGTATTATTATTTTTTATCCATCATATTCTTCAATACAAACCAAGAGTTGCATATAAAGAGTTGCATATAAAGTATCATTAACATAAAACAGCTATAAAAACAGCTTTTCTAAAATCTATTTAAGAATACCAAATTCATACGCAATTAATCTGATTAAAATAGTGTTCATCAAATTTAAGATTTGGTGTAAAACACATAAACCAAAGACATTTTTATTATGTACTAGTCTTATGAGTACATTTAAAATCTAATTGAAAACTTTAGTAATGTACTATGAGATGAAAGGTATTTGGATCTACATACACTCCCTTAGTAAATTGCTTCCTAACGCTCTACGACTTTTGAATTTACTACGACGAATTTTGAAACAAAACTATTTATTAAACCGGAAATATTTTAAACCGAATTATGATATTTCACAGAACATATTTTGCAAAATTCTACAAGATAGACTGATCCGACAGTTTTGACTGTAAATTGATTAAATCGTTGGGTTTGTTTATTTTTCTTGCATAAAACTAATATTATTTTGTTCTTGGCTTTGATATATATACACGTATTATGTATGCATGTATTGTGTTTTATATATTATAGAAAAATCGAATATTTCGTACATTACATTTAAAGTTACACATAAATTCTATCTATGACGATATGATTAGTCTGGTTAAAATCGTTTCATTTAAAAATACATATCTTATAGTGTCCATAGTGGATTTAAATGTCAAAGACAATTGGATCGAATTGAATTATTTTTAACCTAACATTTGAATACAGTCACCCTCCACGACTAATGTCAAGCATTATTAATATTGCGATACAACTTAAATGCATGTATAATTATGTAAGCCCATTATAGATGCAGTTAGATGACATTTAACTGCAAATGTGTTCGTTTTGGGTTCAATTCCTACTCGTGGGATTGATAATACTTTAATTTGTCATCATTTCTTCTTTCTAAGATAAAGGACGGGGTTGTGTTTCGCCAGTTAACACATTTTGGACTGAAAACAGAGAAAAATATTAAGACATAATATAAATTTCTCTGCCTGAGTAGCGAAAAAGAAGTAAGCCGTACCTATTATGTGAAAGCCCGTTTGCACACCGCTTAATCCCCTTATATCGTTCACGTGCATCGAAAAGTAATAAATCGGCCTGAATACGATTTAAAAAGTTGAAACTGAGGTGAAAAGAAATAACAAGCTTCAAATGAAAGAATCTGCAGGTGTTCAAGGTGAGTTAATGTTTGGGGATAAGTTGTAACAATAGCGAGAAGAAAGCGAAAGGCTTACTTTTATCTTTAGTATTAGAAAATCAGATCTTTTAACATAGAAGCTATACTTCTCAGCATATCAGTCAGAAATGTTGGTATTAATATAAACTTAGAACGGTTTAAATTTTTATTATTTTGCAATAGTTTTTTTAAATTTATTCAATTCAAATTGTTTGATTCATGGCGAACCACAAAATCCTGACTGGGAATCCAACAAACGCGTAGAGACTGCGTCACAAAAATCTTGCAAATAAACAATTACCTTACTTAAAAACGGCTTACTGCAATATGTCAGGTTTTCTAAAATGTACTTTCGAATACCATAATTGACCAGCACCAACTGCTTACATATAAATGCCGTTGTCCATAGTAGATTTAAATATCAAAGTCTCCCTACACTAGTATAATGTCAAGCATTTTAGTGTATAACATTTTCAAAGTGCTACTCACACAATTAGAAAAGATAACTTTATAAAACCTTAAAAAGGTCGAATGCAGCGGGGTTCGAACCTCTTGAAAACAGTGCTTCAAGAGGCGCGGTTTCGAATCCCGCTGCATTAAAATTTTTGTTAGTTTTCAAAAAATGTACAATATATATTTATGTGGAGTTTTTTAATATATATAATATATTAAAAAACTCCACATAAATATATATTGTACATTTTTTGAAAACTAACAAAAAATGTACAATATATATTTATGTGGAGTGGGGAACGGAGTGTCTTAACACTAGGTTCCCTCTGCCTACCCTGCTGTGTGCGGGATATAGCGTGGAGTTTTTTAAATATAATTTATATGTCATTTGATAGTGAACAAAATCTTATAAATTCACCTTGAACTGCCTGGGAAATTACTTTTTACCGTTTGATACTACTTATTGCTGACCACCTTCTTATGCGAGAAAATACGTGAAACAAAAAAAAATATTCATATTTTTAAGCATTAATTATAATTATAGCAAAAAAAATACATAGTGAATATATCAACTTGGGACCAGTCGTGGCGCCGAGGCACAGAGTGTACTTGTAAAGCGACTGGTTGTGGGTTCGATTCCCACTCGAGGAGAGGAACTATTTAATATTTCCATTTTCTACGCTCTGGTGTCGAAGCAAAGCACGGCGTTAAGTTCCGCCACATAACACGCAATGCCTCCGAATTCGCCGAAAATTGGAGAACAGAGTACCTCAACACTAGGTTCCCTCTGCCTACCCTGCTGTGTGATGGGGATACAGCGTGAAGCTATATAAAAAAAATATAGCAAAAAGCTAATTACACAACACGAGAATAGCACAATACAAGTGCAAATTATATTTCGCAGAAACAGTACGTAATGGCTTCTGTAAACTCATCAGCGATACTCATATGTGTTCGTTAAATCACCTAACCCATTTGTTGTTTGCAATATGAAAAAAATGCACTATATTTACTTAATTGCAATTTAAATGCATTTTAAAGGTTAATCTATTGAAAGTTGCTGTAGAATAACTTAGAAATGTGTTTAAAAGTATATTAAATGTGTATATACACGAATGGAAATTTATTATACGAAATTATATATATATTTTTTGGTTTTTGTGCATTTTTTTCAGGCATGGTGGCGAAGTGTCTGACTGTTCCACGATGGATGTGGGTTTGATTCCCACTCTTAAAATCAAATTATTTTCTATTCCACCGTTCTGATAAGGCAAATTGCTGTGTTGAGTTCTGCCCGTCCACAACTGGATGTCTTGACAGTGGATTCTCTCTGTCAATCAGTTCTCAATTATATGCATATATTATAAGAATTTCTCAACTCAACGTCTGATTTAGTGTTAACGGATTGAGAAATTAAAAATAATCATATAAATACGAACGATTTGATCGAATTATTTGAATGAAAATCGAACACACACCCGTTGTCTTACAATAATACATTGTCCCATTGTGCTACTTTACCTACTCCGTAAGCTGCTAAGGTGGAAAAAATACAAAAAATATATATTTTGAACAAACGATCGCTCGTGGTTTTGCCTGCATAAATATGCGACATTTCATACAAAGTTTCATTTCCTATCAACGGTTAAGACAGACAGACTTACGCAATTATAACATTAGTAAGGATATACTTCAATTTAACACTGCAATAATTAAATTTTATTATGAATGGATTTTGATTGTTTAATACATAAGTTTTATTTCCTTCAAAAATAAATACATCATAACATTTTTGCTTTACGTAAACTATAAGCCTGATGAAGTTACGTTAATCTCGGACTAAATCAAACTAAAATATAATTACAATCTAGTAGATATTACTTATAATACATACCGCATAATGCATATATTTTTTTAGCAAAATACATAGTTTGGTCATTATATGATTTAATAGGTGACACAAAATAAAACATACTTGTTTGAAAACAATAAAGAATTGATTATTAATTTTTGATTTCTTGTAAGAACCTTATATATTTTTTTTTTATTGATGAAAGGAAGGCAAACGAGCAGAAGGACCACCTGATGGTAGTAGTACCTCCGCCAATGGACATCCACAAGAATAGAAAAGTTGTGGATGCGTTGCCGACCTTAAGAGTGGAGGGGGAAAGGAAGAAAGAAGGATGGGGATGGTGGAAATAGGGAGAGAGCTGGCTTACATGCCATCGAACTAGAACAGATCATCAGATGTTTGGCGATTCGTCTTTGACACGATAGTGGTCGCGAGCCAGTCGTAGAATGAATCTCCTACCACCAAGCTACTGGGTTACCCGCCTTTTACGGTACGCTGCCCAGCGACGGAGGGGAATTGTATTCTAACCCGGGACGGGTCCCCACGGGGAAAAACTAGAACATTAATATGTTTTTTTATTGAATAAAAGAGGCAAACGAGCAGAAGGATCACCTGATAGTAAGTGCTTACCTTCTGTGTCTGTGTTCAGTGGCTAACTATGGACATCCACAACGTTAGGAGTTGTGGATGCGTTGCCGGCCTCGAGCATGAAGGATTGAGAAAGGATGGGGATGGCGGGTATAGGAAGAGCTGGCTTACATGCCATCAAACGGGAACACATCGTCAGATGTTTGGCGGTGGCGGCGAGCCAGTCAGAGAGCGAATCTCCTACCATTAAACTACTGGGTTACCCGCCTTTACCGGACGCTACCCAGCAGTGAAGAGGAATTGTATTTTTAACCCCATGGGATTCTCATCCGTGGGGGGAGACCCCACGGATGAGAATGGAAAATTCGTTATATATTAATTGTCTACATATTAATGTTCTACATTTTTCAGAAAACACTTTGTACTGTGCCTGACTGGACTGGACTATTTTTTAACATTTTTAAGTGTTAAAAAATATTACACACTTGGGAAATTGAAAAACATTTTTAAAAAAATTAAATTGAAAAACACTTTGAAAACGTTGCCAAGTGGCGCAGTTTCGAATTTGGCTGAGTTTCATTTTTTATATGTCTTTTAAAAATGTTTTTGCACTCCAATCCATATATATTTATATGAAAATAAAAAAAAGTACAGTTTTTTTACTTATTTGTCTAGAAAAAAATAGTCATAAAATTTCATAGTAAAAATTAAACTTATATATTATATATTACTTATATATTACAAATGATCGTATTCTTTATATATAGACACAGCATGCACTAACCAAACTTAAAATTGTCAAAAAAAAAATTAAATTCTCTAAATGAGAAATTAACCCACGAATATCACATACAATAGAATAATCCTTTAATAAAAATAACATGTATAGTTATTTAACTGTTTTAGTCAAGAGTCCATTATCAAAATAAACACATGAATTTAAAGCCTGATAAGAACATAATTGCCTTTTGATTGTAATCATTTCCAAAAACTAATCAACTATTCTTTAGTAATTGATTGAGTCACGTAAATATTTAAAGTTTAATGTACCAAGAAAACGTAGAAAAACGTGTGTGATTAAAGTAAAATGTTAAAATATTATGAATAAATATGAATTTATGAATTAAATTAGGTTAAGAAAGAAAAAAATTATAAACACTAGATTTTTTTGAATATTGTCGTATTATTAACCTTGTAGAAGCTTTGTTGGAGAGTGAACCAGGAAAAATTCAAAGTCAAAGTTGAGTTCCATCACTTATTATGCAATATCTGGAAGGCAGAAAGCGGAAAACAGAATGCTAGATTCTTTCAGACTACTTTGTTACGGGAAAAAAGATAGATAAAATTCCTTATTACACATAAAAAAAGAATAGGCACAGACACATAAGCACATGATTGCAGCATGCAAAGGCGACCTTATCACTATGAGTGATCTCTAACAGGTAACCAGGCAGATGCATTTAAAAATATAGGATATCTAGTTGTGGAAAAAAAACGAAATGTACATTCATTATAATAAGGTATAATTGATAATACATATACTCGTATAAACATATTTGTAAAAGTTTTTTTTTTCATAAAGTTAAGAGAAGACCCATGAGATCCAAGAAGAAGAGACTACTTAAATAAGATAAAGAATCATTTATTACATGTCAATATTTGATTATTAGATAAAAATATACACAAAAAATATTTATATCAATCACTATGGTGTTATAGGGCAATTCATAAGTACGCATAGATTTTCACCCACGATCATTGAGCATGATGACGTGTTGGGCACTCCATTTTAAACTTACAAAACGTAGCTCCCAAAACGTTACGTCACTAGTTAATATATTCATATAGTTAAATATGTTTGGTTTCTATCTATTCGATTAACTTAGTAAGGTCACTTAAAATCATATCAGAGTGTTATAAACTAATATAGAAGGTACATTTTAAATGTCACAGGTCAGGTGTAGCGGAGGTCGGCGGCGTGAAAATATCGTGAAACTGTATAACGAGATAATTTGAGTTAACTATTTTATATGTTTAGTTAGCTAGCTTACACAACTAAGTAATTCGAGTTTAAAATAACTTAAAAAAACAAAGTTATTATGAATTTTGAAATAATCAACATATTTTTGGTATTCGCAAATATATTTTTATAAGACCCGATGTAGACTACATGTGACTACGGATTACTCTGTACAGTGTTTGAAATAGAAGACCCAATGTTCTAAAAATGTATATTCAAATACCAAAAATAAACACGATCGAATCCGGTTAAAATTATCCGGTTTCATTTCAAAGTGTTACACACACTCAAAATCGCGAAACCAAAAAAATTGATATTTTTTCAAATTTTCTGTAGGCGTATTTATAAACAATTTAAGCATTTTTTTCTGAAATATATTCTGCGGCGGCCGTTTTTGATTAATAATAATAAATATCGATACGATACAGAACTAAAGATATGATTTGTGGCCAGTCGTGGCGCAGTGGCACAAGCGTGTGACTGTAAACGACTGGTTGTGGGTTCGATTTCCACTTAAGGAGTGGAAATATTTAATATTTCCATTTTCTTCGCTCTGGTGCCGAGGTAAAGCGCGGCGTTAAGTTCCTCCAAATTCGGCGGGAACTGGAGAACGAAGTGTCTTAACACTAGGTTCCCTCTGCCTACCCTGCTGTGTGCGGGATACAGCGTGAAGCTAAAGAAAAAAAAAACTAAAGATTTGTAGGAGTGGTAATCGAACTCACAACCATCACGTATAAATGTTGTCACATTGTGCCAATATTACGTATAAAAAATAATAATGATTTTGCACATTAATATTAGAAATAAATATAAACTTACCGCGCCTGTAACTCGATTGCATCGAATCCGTAATTCTTTCATGGGACAATGTGAACGATTTTACAATAGTATCCCAGAAAACGAGAGTGTTCCATAACACAATTTAAAAGAATTGCGATAAGACGTTTGTGTGTTAAGGGTTATTACCTAATTAATGATCTTTTAAATGATAATACGCCTTGGGAATGAAATGCTCGCTGCAGTCTATTTCAAAGGTATCATTGTTAGTATATAACTATAATTATATCTGTAAATTATTGGCTTAAAAAATAGTCCTGGTGAGTTTCTTGCGCTGAATTTTTTCAGGTCTGAGGCAATAACTAAAGTTAACCGGTGGTAATTTGTTTGACGTTCAAAAAAAGAAACATTTGCAAGCACTTGGACTTCACACAAAGGTTTCTTTGAATCTGCGTTAATAATTAAACAAATTTTGATAAAAAACAAATATTAAATTTATATATAACTATATCATAATATACATTTATGTTTTAAACCAAACTTAGTTTAATTTTACTAACAAAAGTTATGATAGTAAAAAGTTTTAATGCACTCGGACATGCAACTTTTAATTGTCACAGTTAGGGCTACTTTTATACGCATTATAGTGCAATATTTTTTCATTTTAATTAAAGATATCAAGTTTTCTTAGAGTAGACGAGCTTTTCCAGTTTTTTGAGTATTAGTCTTGAAATTATCTTTTTTTTATAGCTTCATGCTCTATCGCGCACACAGAAAGGTAGGCAGAGGGAACCTAGTGTTATGACACTCCGTTCCCCGCCTTCCGCCGAATTTGGAGGTATTGCGTGTTAAGTGGCGGAACTTAACGCCGCGCTTTAACTCGAGACCAGAGCAAAGAAAATGGAAATATTAAATATTTCCACTTCTCAATGGGAATCGATCCTACAACCAGTAGTTTACAGTCA